>OX453090.1:56006588-56606588 GCA_949708635.1 Hirtodrosophila cameraria
AGATAATTACATAAAAATGAATAATAATCTTTAATGATGCGCCTGTCGTCGTGTCTCTTAAGGGTATTGGCAACAGCTTATTGACAAAATGTGTTAATGATATCACAAATTGAATTCACAGCAGGTTGAAAAAGAAATGAAAGTAAAGGAAACGAAATGTAAGGTGGGGAAATGAAAGGATCCTTAAGGTGCAGCAGGAAGTGAACGTGGACGGTGGCAATCAGCTGCAGCAGGATGGCAATCTAAATAGCCGGAAGTAGCCAACCTGCTTTTCAGGTTGCAAACTATAATCTGTGTGTGTGTGTGTGTGTGTGTGTCGGAAGCTGCGTTTGATAAGGCACGGAAGTGTCTGGCAAAAAGGACCACAAGATTTGCCCAACTAATAACTAACAAGCGGGGGCTGGAAGGGCAAGCAATAAGATAGACCACTAAGCCAATGGACAATGAGTTGCGTTAAGTGCAAGCAAAGCATAGTTGCTATAGCAAAGCAGCAGACTGATTGTGAAAGCGATAGAGCGAGAGAGCGAGTGAGCGAGTGAGAGGAAGAGAGATAAAGAAAGATTGAGATAGTATTAGTTGGTGGGGCAACTAAGACAAATAGCGCATATAAATATGCCACTCGCTGACATGGCAAACCAATTCCCTGCTCCGCCTCTCAACACCCGCTGCAAAGCTGCAGACGCAGAATACTCAAAATACACTGAAAGATATTTGCTGATTGTCAATTAAATTTTATATTTAATCAACTTTTTGGCAGCTGCTTAGTAACAAATAAAAGAAGTGAAATATTAATATCAGAACTGCATTACAATTGAGGAATTATAACGAAATATAATTTCAATAGAAATAAAATATTCAATTATCTTATGAAATAAATTCATTGGAATTGAAAAACTGAAAGGTAATAAAATGACTGAGTTGTTGGGAAATACTTTCCTAGAATTGCGCTCATTCATTAAGCGCAGTGTAGAGAGCGGATAAAGATATGGCCAAGATGCTTGGCCCTTTGTAAAGTAAATAGAAATGTAATAATGAGATAAGAACAATAAGCGCCATGTCTGGCCTTCGTTCTCTGATGAAGAGCTCAACAGCGAACTGAGATGAAAAACATAAAAGAAAAAAACTCAAGAAGCAGCTGTCGCAGCTGCAGGAACATTATCCAATGTCCAGTCTTATGTCCTTCAGCATTTTATATTGATGTCTATCGCCTGCCGAAGCGTGATTATGAGCAGCCTAAACGTATTATGGCCAACTTGATTGACTTATTGTGATTGTGGTAGGAGAGCTGCTTGTTGGGCTTGAAAGGGGGGAGGGTGGGGGGTGTGTAGAAGTGGACAATAAAGCACTGAAAATTGCGCTATTTGTTTGCCTTTGGGGGAATTGTGCTGCTTCTGCTGCTGCCGCGTGATGTATTGAACAGACATGTGGATAAGCCATACGCTATAGGATTTGCCAACAGATGCGTCCCATTGTTGGTTTAATCTATACCAAAAACAATAGGCTATGTCAGCCTCTAAGGCTAAAACAATTATTTCTAAGCTCTATTGAGCAGATGATAAACAATGGCTTTCTATCAAATCAAGTTGAATGTGGGAGAGAAGTAAACTTCTTGAGCCTGCGTAAAGTATTCTCACTTATTCTCAATCAAAAAGATTTTTGTAGGATTTTGAATTTGTGGGATTATGTTTAGTCTGGGCAACTGAAATTGTTATTGGTTATGTTTCAAGTTTTTTTAACGGCTCGAAAGTGGTCCAAAATATTGAACAAGAATTGGTTTATTTAGAAAGTTAGTTAACAACAATTAAGAATGCTCTAGTCGAGTGTGCCCGACTTCAAGACTCCCTGCTCCCAACTTGCCAACCCACAAGCAGCGCACTTAACTTGTTCAGTGACTGTCAAACTGTTGTTTCTGCCTGCTGATACAGGGTTAATAGATTCTTCCATAACTTTTGTGTTATTTGAAATAAACTTGATCTGCGTATGGTATACAGGAATCTACATGCCTGTTGATGCTGATCAAGAAAATATGTACTTTATATAGTCGGAAATTCCTCCTTCTGCTTGTTACACACATTTACAGTACTTTAATACTCCCTTTTTTCCCATTTTTAATGGGAACAGGGATTAGAAAAAGTGATTTGGTGATTTTACATTGTTGAAAATAGTTGGTTTGATGATATTTATTATTCTAAACCTATTCCCATCTTGTGGCAGAATAAATCAATTGACATTTGTCTTCCAATAGGAAAGCTGGAACTTTAAATCTAAACTCTTAACTCTGCTAGGAAGCAACACCCTATCACTAGGCAATATTTTTAAATGTGTTTATTGTGTGCAGCTTCTGTTGCTATTGTTGCAGCTATGGCCCTGCCACGTGGCACATAAAGTAATCTGGCAAATTGAAAACTTGGGAACGCAGTCAGCAACAGATGCTGCTCTTTATTCCAGCCTATTCCTGAGAATAATCTGCTCAGCTTGAACTTGAATGCGATGGCAATGGCGGCCTTTGAGCAAAATCACACGCAAGCACTGCAGGGTAGTCAGATATGAGAATCAGTTATGGGTATCAGATATGGAAACGGAGTCAAACAGTCGGAGCCGGATGTTGCAAGAATCGAGCTCCATAACATTCAAAGCGGCACTAAACTCATTGCCACGTTCTGCAAACCACTCTTTGTGTTTGTTTTCTGTTTTCAGTTTGCTGCTTTCTGTTTTCAGTTTTTTCCTTTTTGCTGTCGGCTGCAGCAGCGCCTCATTTTCAATTGATGTATCTCAGTCGCGTGCTTTTTCGTGTTGCCACAGTGCACACACACTAACACACATACACACACAGAGACAGACACAGACACACTGCAACATTGAGTTTGTGCTCTTTAAGCTATGCAATCATCGATGTGCGCTCCTCTCGATCTTTGCTGCTTTGCTTCACCGCGCTGCGGTGCCTGCCACGCGCAACGCATATCCGAAGTTAGTTCCTGCCACATGCCTCCTGCCTCGTCTCAGCTGTCTGTCTGCTGCACGAGCAGGCCAAGGATGAACGGGTACCGGGCAGACAACATAGTCAACAACGTATTCGTTTCTAATGCGGCATTGCGAATGCAACAGACAGCAGCACACACACACACACACACACACACTCATATACACTTGACAGATATATATTTATATATACACAGTGAAAAAAAAAATATTCAACAAATATTTTAAATTTTTTTTAAATAAAACAAAATAAATCCCAAGGCTCTACTCAGTTTTTTAGCTTCCCCAAATCTAAACTTTTTTTAAATGCGTTATGACTTTTATGTCTTGGAAATCATAATTTTTAGATCTTTAGCATTCTTTAAACTTGCATTCAAACAAATATTTAAAAAATATTTTAAAATGTTTCTTTTTTTCTTTTTTCTACAATTTTTGTTTAACACTTTGAGCAACAAAATGATTTTGGAAAAACTATCAATTTGTGCAGCACATCGAAGGATTTAGGTCGAGTTTTTTTTTGCTGTGTACATATAAGTAGATACATATATAAATAGTATAAATACATATACATATATAAACAGATAGACAGCGCTAATACCAACTTGCCAGTCGCCAAGCGTCGTCATTATAAATTGAAAGATATTTGCAGCGCTGCGTCCAGCGCCCAAAGGCAAAGGCAAAAGCAAAAGCAAAGGATGTGGGAATAGTGGGTAGCTCTGAAGCAGAAATGGGAGCGGGAACTGGAGCTGTAGCTGGAGCTGGAGTCCCTGTCTGTGCCCAACATGCCTTTTACCTAACTGCATCCGGCACAGGGAGTTTGCTCGGCTCGTAGGACTGGCAGGACTGGCAGGACAGGCAGAGCCTGATGCTGTCGTCGTGGACTGTAACATGTGTCGCTTCAAGGAAATTGAATTTTTATTAAAGGAAAACATTTTTATTGCAGATTATTTTCATTTTCTTTTCGTGGTTCTCGCTTGTTCAAATGGGAAGTTGGCAAAGTTTTCCAGCAAAGCTGATTGAAATTTCTACATCCACCGGCTGCCTGCAATTGAATTACAAATACAAATACAAGAAGCACAAGAAAGTCAAAAAAAAAAAATCAAAATAAAATAAAACAAAAATCAGAAACAAAATAAATAAATAAATAAAAAGCAAAAAACTTGTTCCGCTCAACTTTGACAGTTAACTTTTAAAATTAGAAGCAACTTCGTCTAATTAAATTAAATGAAAATTCGTAGACAATTGTAAACTCGAACTTGTGAAATTTAAGTTAGCCAAACATAATTCAATTTGATAGTTTTGTATACCCCATGCGCATATAAGAAGGTATGTCAAAATTATGCAGAAGATAGCTTTATTTGTAACAAAAAATATTTATAATATAATATAATATTTAGATATAGTTAACAAAAAAATGTTTCAAATAAAATTTTTCAACTTTAATTTGCCTTTCCTAAGCATTTTCTGATTTGGTGAGTTTTTCTGTGAAAATGTCGTTCTAAAAGTAAAATATTTCATTTAAATATCTAGCTGGAAAAAGTCTAAAAACTAAGAGTTATAAACTTATATAGCTGACGAGCAAAGCAGCGTTGCTCGTTTCAACAATTTTCCACTTGTTTGCTTGATTTTCTTAACATTTTTCCTAGCCATTTTCTTGCAAGTTGTGCCTCGTTTTATTTTAGCTTTTTACATGCCTTTCAATTGAAAATTCAAGCTCAAGCTCAAGCTCAAGCTCAAGCTGTGCTGCAATTTGTGTTTCTGCAGCCACGCCCCAAAGCACACGCCTTCGCCTTTGACCCCCAAGTGGATTTTGTGGCTTTAAAATTATAGTTGGTTAGATTTGAGAGGATGTGGCTGCATAATATTGTAGTTGCCATTGTTGCTGTGGTTGCTCTTGCTGTTGTTGTTGTTTTTGTTGTTGCACTTGTATATGTATTTGTAGTTGCCTGTGATTTCTGTGTCGACTGCTCGTAAAAAAGTCAGTTGGGTTAAATGTCGTAACGGTTGTCGTCATCGTTCTGCCAACGACAATAGCAGCAGTCATTGAGTCATAAAATTTATAAAAGCATTTGCAATAAGCATTGCCAAAAGTACCCACAATTCTGCACTTAAAATGTTTGCACACACAAAAAAAAAAAAAAAAAATAGAGAAAAAATTGAGAGCAAAAATAAAGTAAAGAAAAACCACATGGAGTAGGGAAAGGCAGGGATAAAACGCTGTATGAAATTCCCTGGCAAGGATACTCACCATTATATTGATTTTCAATGCTTCCTTCAGTTTTGGGAATTTGTTGCTGTTGTTGTTGTTGTTGTTGTTGTGCTTGGTCAGAAAATACATATCTGCAATGATGTAAAAATCAAATATTTTATGATTTAATATTGCTTATGTTATTTGCCTAAATTGCATGTCAAATTTGCAATTCAAAGTAAATAAAAATGTTGCAACATACTTAAGTGCATATTTTGTGGTTAGATTTCTTGTCGACAAATATGCAAAATGAAAGTTATTTATTATTTGGTAAAATAGAAATGAAATCAAATGATTAAGCCAAGCTGCATTTGAGTATGTTCAAAGCAAATCAGAAATATTTATAGCATGTTTGTGAATTCAAATTTATAAAAATAAACCTACTTAAGTATGTTTGTATTTGTTTTTCTGCTTAATTTTTAGTAGCTATATACAATATTTAAGTGCCAGTCTTAACTTTTTCTTTATTGCTTTGACTTTTTTTTGAAAAAACTGAAGCATGCAAGCTTCAAAATTAGCAAGTCAAAATTCTTAAGCGTAACCTTTAAAGGCAAACGAAATAAAAACAACAAAAATTCAAATCAAACATGGCAAGTGGCGACTATAGAAAGAAAACAGGGAATAAAGAACACAAAAAAAAAAAAACTATTACAAATTATGGGCAGGCCTGGACGACAAAAAACAAAAGTGAAATGAAAAAACAAAAAAAAAATAACAAGAAAATGCTCAAAGTCCTCGACTGGGTGGGTCCATGTTGCCGTGGATGCAAGGACAAAAAGGAACTTTGCACTTTTGTTTGCCGTCACGTGCACTCAATAAACTTTGAACAAATTTGCATTTGCCACACACAGAGAAACACACACTGAGGGACACACACACAGAGAGACACACACAGCAAAGAGTCTCAGTTGGCAAGCACAAAAAAGAACAGGACGCGTCAGGACGCATCGAATTTCAGTTGTTGCCTCCAAAAGCGGAAACAAAGTTGGGCACACAACGTCCATATCCTGTTTTTGTTTGTTGCACATTGCCATTCAGCTCGATTTGCAACGGCTTTTTCTGTGCCACAGATTGTAACTGATTTTGGGGCTTAACACAAAACCGTTGTTCAACCAGCGCCTTAGTCAAAATCTTAAAGCACTTTTTAAAGCATTTCTTATAACGTTTGAAATTTGTTGTTGCCGTTGTTGTTGTTGTTGTTGTGGTTGTGTGCCGCAATCAAGTGAAAGGCTGCAAATGAAATGCAAATCGAAGTAGCCAATGAGTAGCATAATGAAGACGCTGCCAATCTACAATCTGAGCAGCCCAGGACCCCAAAGTCCTCGCGAAGGAAATGAGTAAACAACCACAAAATGTGCTGGTAACCACAGCTATAGCAGCAGCAGCAGCAGCAGCAGCAACTGAAGCCATCCCCAGACGACCAAAATGCATCAACAACCGCAACAGGGGCGCATAATCAACAGTGGGCGTGGCATTTTGCACCTGCAACCGAATGCGAGAAAATTACTTTTCTTCTACCACCTTTTCTTTTTATAGCAAAGCTATTTTGTTGCTATACTTGCAATTTATGCAGAAAGTCAAATGTTGATTTGTGGCCAGGGTTGCCACAACTTCCCAAGCAACAAGAGAATCAAGCAGCAGCAGCAAGTGCAGCAAGAGCAGCAACAGGAGCGGCAACATGAGCGGAAACAAGAGCTGCAACTGAAGCTGGACAGACCAGAATATACTATATTGATTTAGTGTGGTCTGTGCTCCGCTTCAAGATGCACATTTCATTTGCATTGCCTTTTGGATACCCTCTGGCAATAATAATGCCTTAAAAGGGTGTCCTTAAGTTATGCTAATGTATGAAGATGCAAGTTTCGACTGTTGAAAGAGCATTTTTAATGCGTTTTGCAAATACTAATTATAATTTTACAGAACAGAATTCTCTGAGAGTCGAAAAACAAGAAAAATGTCTAATTTTCCTAGGACTGTCTTAGAACTGCAAAAAGCACAAAAAACTATAAGAGCTGGAGTCATGAAATTTGTGTTGTAAATGTACATTTAAGTTATGCAGATAATATTTACTTAATATTTGAAATATCTCTGTTATTTCAGCAGCAAATCAAAAAAAAAGCAAATTGAGAAAAGTGCTCGGTATGAACTAGTCTATAGCATTCTTATTTGCCTGGTGCAATTTTAAATTTGCTTCTATGTCTGCATTTTAGAATTGAAGTAGAAGTACGAGTACGAGTAGTAGTTTTGCCATTTGCATAATAATTGGCCTCATGAATGGTGCAGGGGAGTGGGGCATAAACTGAAGTGGATAGAGAGGCGGATATTAGAAGTACTTGTGCTTGTGGTTGCCTGCCAGTACAAAAAGAGCAAACAATTTGTGCTACGAAATGGCTATTGATGGATATTGAACAGAGCATCGCATCTCATCTCATCGCATAGCATCGCATCGCATCGCATCATCAGCAGAAATGCCATTAGAGCACTCATTGCCTGATTGCTTATCTACTTGATATGCAATTCTAGAGCTTATTTCAAAAACATATATATCTATTTTGCATATCAAAATTATGCAGCAAAAATCTTCCTATTAATCTTTGGCTTTAAGCCATTTGGTGTTTTTTGTTTTTGGTGTCAGTTATTAATAACAAGATTGTGTGAACGTTAACAGGATGACAAATCTGTCCAAGCTTGAAATTAGGGCAAGTATCAAACAGCACCTTGGTAAAACAACCCTTATAAGGGGAAAACAAATTAAAAAAACAAATTAAATTGCCACTCTTTGGCCAAATGATGTATTTGCCCTGAACCCGCAGCCCGCAAGCAATTTGAATCCTCTTGGCTCGCAGCTGCCAAGTAACCCGGTTACAGACCCGGACCCGGACCCGGCTCAAGTTGATCGAAAAGTTACTTTTTACCTTCGGTTGTTACTTTGGCCTTCTTTGCCTTTGCCTTTGCCTTTGCCTTTGCCTTTGCCATTGCTATTGCCATTTGCCAAGGGTCTCAATTTAATAACAAACGCCATCAGCATCCAGCTGAGCGCAGTTTCTCGCTTCGCAGTTCTTAGTTCTCTCAAATGGAACTGGACACATTTGACTCAAGTATTTTGCATACTCCTTTCAACTCATGTATGTGTATGTGTATGTGCATAGATTATACGTTTCTTGTTATCCTGCAAAGTTTGAGCCGTGTGTAGATTCAATTTGTCTGTGCTACAAATGGTTTAGCTACACAATTCTTCAAATTATTATAGAAAAATTCAATAAGTTTTAAATGTATAAGCTTTGTCAATAAATAGTTTTGTATTTAAAACAGAAAAACTCATTATTCTCATAAAGTTCAATTGTAAGTTATTTGAGCTATCTCTCATTACAACAATATCCTGTGTGCAAATGTTATCTTCACATGTGGAATGCTTTTAATGACATGATGTGTGTAAATGCACATTCAATATGGCTGCCTCACTTCCTCCTTCGCTTCCTGCCCCCACCCCTTGCTAGCCCCTTAGTTTGCTTTATAGCAGGAAATTATTGTTTGAGGGCCATAAATTATGCCACACTTAGCTGCACTCTGCTTTTATTATTGTCCCCAGCTAATGGCACATGAAATCAGCTGTAATTTATACCTCTTTATAAGCATTCAAACATACAATTTTATATTTATATCTTGTTTTTTTCCTTCATTTTCTTTCTTTTTTTTTTTTTTGTCGCAATTTATTTGCACCTGGCTAATAAATTACTGCAATTAATGTGCCAAAAAATGTGTGGTACGCATACATATATAAAAAAAGTAAGGTTTTTACCTCGAATTTTATTTTATTGTAGTTTGTGTTTGCAGTTTTAATTAATATTTAAGTGTGCTATAGTTGATTTTGCTTTAATTGAAATATATTTTTATAAGCTATGCGCAATTTTATTAATATTAAAATAGTTTGTTTAAACGGTAGACAGAGGGATAGACGCACCTTTTATAAACAAATATGATATTTTTTTTAATTCTTATTTGAAAACTTACTAAAATATTTGAATTGATAAAGCTTGCAAATCTAGAATGAATACTTTTTATACCCTATTATAGTTTTAACGAATTGAAGGAAAAAAAATTTGCATATTCGTGATCAGCATCAACAGCCGAGTCATGTCCGTCTGTCCGTCTGTCTGTCTGCTTATATGCGTTTTTCAAGACTTTGTTCTAGAGCTATCTTGATGAAACTTGGCACAGAGGCGTCTTCTTATTGCAGGTAGTACCTATAGTTGAGTTGGCCAGATCGGACCACTATAACATATAGCAGCCATAGGAACGATCGGTTGAAACATGAGTTTTTTCTACCAAACGCACTAAACCTAAGTTTAAGGACAGTTTATACATGTAACAATATTTCGTCGAAATGGGACTTCTATATCTTATAGCTGCCATAGGAACAATCGGTGGAAAATAAGTTTCTGTATGAAAAACTTTTGTGTTTTTCAAAATAACTTGATCAAACTCATTATATCTAAATTAAAGCACGTTCTTAACATGTTAACCAAATTTTATCAAAATCGGATCCTATATCTTATAGCTGCAATCAGTTGAAAAATAAGTTTTCCTATGCAAATCTTTTCTTGTTTCTTTTTCTTTCACTTTCAAAGCATTGTTGTAAACTGAGTTCTTCAAATAATACCTAATTATTATTTTATATATCTTTTTAAGCTACATTGCGAAGCTTATTAAATTGCTTATTAATTAGTAGACTTTTGTATTTAATCTCACAAATGTTCATAAAAGCTCATATAAGCTCATTACGTATACGGCATGTTGTGCATTAAATTATTCTTTTGAATTCAGTTGAGTTGAGTTTCGTTGAGTTGCGTTAAGTTGGGTCAATGAAAAGTAAGCTGCATTTGATGCGTTGCTAATGGAAACCATTTTGTAGCATTTGCCATAATGCCAAGAGCCAATGCAACAAAGATTCACTCAAAAGCTGTTTAAATCTGAGTAAAGCAAACATAGCTCTTGGCTTGAAAATACATATGTACATATGTAGCTATATAAATCCAGAGATGAAACAAAAGTGGATTTGGTTTGCAAAAGCAATTGCCAGTAGCATGGCTTAAACATAACAATTTTTTGGTATAGTAGTGATACTTGAGTCTGGGGCATTGATTACACAACAGTTGAGAGTTCGGAGTTCACAGTTTGCTAAGCAACCTCAAGCGCTTGAGTATCTTTATCATCCGTATCTTTGTATATGTATTTGTATCTGTATCTGTATCTGTAACTGCTTTGATTTCGTCTAGTTGGCAAAATCTGTCTCTATCTCTCTCTGTGTGTGTGTGTGTGTGTGTGCATTCGCAATCAGTGTTAAATAAACGAGCAGACAGACAGAACAGAACACCAAATGGGATAGAGCTGGAGTCCTAAGATGACAGGCATACAAAATGCAACACGAGTTGTGGCAACTCGCTCAGCATTTTATAAAACTTGCAACAGTTGTTGCAACCACATTGATTGATTTTCAATTGGCTGGGAAAAGAAACCAAAACTAGCTTTTTGGGCTGCTCAGGATGCATGTTCATGTTGTGACGTGTTTTAGCCACAGCTTTTGGCCAGATTTGTGCCAAAACTTGTTACAAAACTAAGCTAGTGTCTGTTGTGCTTTATTGTTATCATCTGGTCTACAGTAAATGTGGTCGAAATTAGTTTTGTCTTGCCTTAATTAGTTTTCTCTGAGCTTGTGTGTGTGTGTGTGTATGTGTTAGTCTTATCTTTGTCGCACACTCCCTTGATGTTTGGCTTGAAGGGTCGAATATTAATAAACACTTTTGGCATTTCCATTAATTCAATTAATTGATTTGCATTCTGATTTCCAAAAGCTTCAAGCATAATTAAGCCAAAAGCATTTTAGTATAGTAGATCTCAGCCATGCATTAAGCGATTATGCTAATTTTTCATATACATGTATATATTCACAATGCCTGTTTATCTCAAACTAAATTTATGTACAAGTTTTGACCAAAAGTTGCTCCTAAAACTCTCTCTCTCTCTCTCTCTCTCTCTATCTTCTATCTTTTTCAATTGTTAATAAATCTGTGCAAATGCTAATGTTCTTTTTGGTTTATTATTATTATTGTTATTACAATTGTTGTACACATTTAATATGTATTATGCAAATTGTGTTTATGCTAAGTAAGCCACATAAATGTTAATAGCATTGAGAGCAAAGTATTCTCATGTCTATATCAGAGATGGAAAGATGTTGAAAGGAATTGAAATATTTGGTATTTAGATACTTGAATTATTGTATAAGACTATGTTTGTTAGAAGTTTCGATTAACTATTCTATTTATTGATTTTCGTCTAAGACTTTGGAACTTTTAAATAACTTGAATATTTTAAAATCGAATCTATTGTAAAGAATTTGCAATGTTTGAATTTACAAGCGGTTTTCAAGTTCTTAACGCAGCTTGGGCTTATCTTTTCAAATGTTTTATTCTCAGCTTCCAAAGTCTTTGAAATAACTTGAAAATTGTAAACCAAATCCTTTTAAACTATACACTTATTAAAAGTTTAATTTAAGAGTTTACCCAAGTCGAGCTCTCTGTTTGATGGAAAGCAGTTATGCTTTAGTAATTGACTGTTACATTGTTGTAAGCGATAAGAAACTGACAGTCTCATGATTTTGTAGGCAATCAGTTGCTCAAGTTGGCACAAAGTCTACAAGCAAACTTGACACATTATCAAAACGTTACGAGCCAAACTCTGAACTCTACAACGGATGCCTGTAGACTATCTACTTAAGTTGATGATATTTTATGCGTCAAATAAGTGGAAAAGAGAGATAGAGTATGAGTGCAACAAGGGGGGTTAAACGGGTGTACAAAGAGCTCTATCAATGACGGGTGAAAAAATAATGGAAATTCTTTTTGTGCGCAATTCCTTCTTGTCGTACTCTTGAAGACAACACCTCAACATAGAAAATGATGTGTCGAAAATATATAGAGCGCAGGGGACTAAGCTCAGGCCAAGGCATTGACAAGATGATGCCACAGTCGACTATGTCTGTGTGTATTAGTGTGTGTGTGTGTGTGTGTGTGTGTGTGTGTGTGTGTGTGTGTGTGTGTGTAGAAGGTTAACTTGAAACAGACAGCAGAATAGAAGTAAAAAAAAAGAAGAATATAAGTAAGGAAATGACAGGAAGTGAGTGAAGCGACGAGCTGATTTATTACAAGCGCCGATGCGGATGCCGATAAGCAAAGAGAGAAGCAAATGATTGAAGGGGGAAGCAGAAAGATAAGCTACACCAAGCAAATGCAATTGGCAGGAATTATGGAACCAGATACGATAAGATCCAAGATAGTACTTACACTATGCAAAAAATGCTGGCTTGAAGCTAAAAAAACATAAAAGCAAAAAAACAAAAAAATGTTACGTCTAAATACTAAGATCTGGCCTGTTTTGAAATCCACTTTTGCATTACTTTCACACAAATATGTCAGACAAAATTATTAGAAGAGATTTCAAATTATGTAAATGTTCATGAAAACTAAGTTTTTTTTGTCTAGTTTTATATATTGAATTGAAAAACCATTCTAGTTTTTAATGGACGTCTTTCCAAATGCAAAGGGCGGCCTTCTAATTTCAAAATTACATTTTTCTCCAAGTGTAGCCGAGTAGCTAGCAACTTCATCAAGCTGAGTGCCTGACTGCAGCTTTAATGAAATTTTCCAGCGACATAAATCAGTGGAGAGAGCCAAAAAAAAAAAAAGAAAAAAAAAAGATAAAAGGTTGTGCTTTAATATATATACTTACATACATATATATGTACACATTTACATATTCCAAAATTGAAGGAGTGAAAATAAGGAAAAATAGATTATGGGACGAGTGCTGCGCCAGCAGAGAGACTCCATTAATATTGTGCGCTCAGGTGAGAGCTGCTAGCCTTCTGATGGATGCTGTTTTCACCTTTTTCTATGTTTTTTTTTTTTTTAATATTTTTTTTATTTTTAGCTTTCCCACCTGCTGCTGTTGATAAGAAGAAAATGCACTCCCAGTGGCAGCTTTTCACAGCGCTTGTCATTTACTTAGTTGAGCTGCCTTTTTGCTTTTCTTAGTCGTTTTTCTTATGTTGCATATTTTAAGGCATTTCGTTGGCCTTTCATTCTTTTTATAGTTTTGTTGTTGTTGTTTTTGGTTTTGTTGTAAGTGTCTCCGCTACGCTTGTCATGAATTATGAAAAATGTTACTAAATGTTGTCTCATAAAAACTGCAACACAGTCATTCGGAAATGCTTGTGAAAAGCACGCGCTAACACAAAAAATAAAATTCTAAAAAAATGGCATTATAATTTCACTAACAATTTAAATTTAGAAACATGCTCAAATCAGCTAAGCAAATTTGGCAAACCAAATTGGAATTTATCTTTCGCATTTCTCTTTTGGAAATAATCTACTTAGCAGTTAGTTAGATTTAAATTCGTAAACTTGATATAGATAACATGCTATATAAAATCAACGCTGTTCCCAAGGAATTGTAAAATATCCAAGAAACATTTCAAAAGTGATTGAAAACTTGTTTAAATATGCTTCAGGATTATATTTGACTGAGTCAAATTGATAGAACATTCGATTCGGTCAAAACTGCAAATAGTTTCTAAACAGTTTTATATTTGATTTTGGAATATAGGTTCCTAACAAGTTAACGTGCCATGGTAGCTAGTCGATTTATTAGTTAACATATTGCAATATTTTTTAATTTTTTTTTTTTTAAAAGAACAAACTGCTCAAATTTAGTTGCTTACCAAGTTGAAAGCTTGTGATTAGAGCTATAACTGTTTGACAACAGCTAAACAGCCGTTTCAAATAAGTTTGAAAACTAGCTTATAGCCATATAGCTAGCTAATATACATATATAATTTTTAGTTGATAGAAAAATATGCTTATTATTAAATTTTGCCAATTAAGTTTAGCTCGTCACATATTTGAAAATTATTTTATGGCTGGGTCTGTGTGCTTGGTTTATTAGCGTTTAACTTGCAACGTGCAACATAAACTGTTGCAGCTGCCACACAAAATACTCGTACTCGTAACTTGTTGTCCACTTCATCTAATTACTAAAGTTGGCTTTTCTAGCAACAGCAACAACAGCAAGAACAGCAACAACAGCAACAACAGCAACAACAGCAGCAGCAGCAGTCGCTTGACAAATGGCTAAAAATTCTTCTCATCGCGTTTGCCTTTTTCAATATGTTGCTGCATGCGTTCATAAACTAGACAAGGATGCACAGCCCTCTGATCCTTCTGATCCCTCTTCTCTACAATCCTCGAACCTCCCCCTACTATACCCTTCTGGCCATAGTATGCAGCTGTTACTGACAGTTTGGTGTTTGTGGTCGTTACCTAGAACAAGGCACAGCTGCGCTCTCAATACTCGCTTAGTTTGGGCAAAGTTTTTAAATTAATGGTGCAAAGTTTATAATTAAATTACGGGGCATACTAACAAACACACATACGCACACACACACATACACATGCACACACGCTTACACACATGCGTGTTGGCTTTAATAAATATGTATGTGTCTCTGTTTGAATTGAATTGGTATTTTGCCTTTGCACGTTTTGTTGTCATTTCGTTATATCAGGCCATATGTGTGTGTGTATATGTGTGTGTGTGTGTGTGTGTGTGTGTGTGCAGTCATGTGTGTAAGCGTATGTGTATGTGCTTGTGTGTGTCGCAACAATATATTAAGCCGTTAAGTGAGGCGAGTTCGCCGCGCTGTGCCTGCCACAGATTGTGAATCGTATAAATTGCGTATACGTAACGTGACTTTGCAGTGCACAGATGAAGTTGACACTGTCAATGCAACGAAAAAACAACAACAAACCTGCTAGACACACAAATATACACACACAAATATACACACACAAGTATACACACACACACAGACACATGTTGACGAGTTGACATAATTACAATGTATTAAAGTTATGCTCTGGGGATGTTGATCATCAACAAGAATGCGAAACGGAATGGAAATGCCAATGGAAATGCTTACTACGTATGTAAGTATGTATGTGTGTGTGTGCGTGTGTGCGTGTGTGCTGTAAGCCATTTTGCACAGCAATAACAACAATCACAATAAAAAAAGAAACAAAAACAAAAACAATGCATTTTTTGCGACAATTATGAATCTTGTGCTGTGTCGCGTTGAGCGCTTGACTGACAGCTGAAGCGCTTGCAAGCCAGGCAGAAAACAACAGCACCTCCACGCCAGCTCTCCTCCATCCATCAGTCAGGCAGTCAGTCCGTCCAGCAGTCAGTCCTTCATATATGAAGACATCAACGGAATGACAATGGCATCAAAAACAACAACACATTGCACAGCAAGCCCGCTGGCATTTTACATAAATACGTTGCAATTCTCCATGTGAGAACTATAGATAGACAGACAGAGCAATGCCGGGGTAAGGGTATAAAGTGGTATATAGAGTAAAGTTAGCAGAACGTGTTCCGAGCACGTTTTATATATGCAAATGTATATGGGGCTGTAGAGAGTTATTATATGTCATACTCTATATATAGACAGTGTGCCACAAGCAATTCCTGTGCAATTATATATACCAAAGATTGCATGAATTTAAAGCGCACATTTGACAAATGATCAATTATGAATATATTGTACAATATATACAATATTCTTATTAATTAATAAGTTTTGCATTGGAGCACTGATTGATAATTGATAATAGCTTATGCATAATTGTTGCATAACAAATTTCAACTTTAGATTCAAGCTATTTCAAATGCTTAAGAACATTTTTCCAGTTCATATTCTATATATTTCAAATTATACACGCTTGTGCAGAATTCAATTAATTTTCAAGCGAAATATTTCATTGGACAAGTTATTTGCCCAATGCTGCATTTTTAATTTCACAAAATATTTATTTTAATTCAATTTGTGTTTGCTAAGCAAACCTTGTTCTGCTTTGAGCTCAGTTTAACCTTTTAAACTTATTTGTTTCTAACTAGAAATATGCCATAAATTCCAGAAATAAAACTGAAATTTATATAAATTGTAATTTCAGTTAAAGTTGAGTAATTTTTGTAAAAAAGAAACCCTTGAACAATGATTAAACTATTTTCACTTGATGAGCATGCAAGTTTTTAGCTTACATCTGCCATCAAAAGTCATCTAATTATAGCATATAACAAGTTAAGAACAACTGTCAAACCCTGCTCACAACTGTGAGCCAGGTATTAAGAAGAACTTGGAAGATATTATTATTGTTATTATTATAGTATTAGTATTGGAATTAAATGTCTGCGCCTTAACGAGTATTTGCATTTGCAAATCAAATTGAAATGAAAACAGCTTGTGACATAAATTGTCACTGCCAAAACAAATAGCTGGCAACTAACTAAACAGATTTGATTAATGGCAAACTATTTTGCAAATATATTAAATTTGAGCTACCTGCAAATAGAAAGAGACACACATAATCAAGAACGCAAAAACGCAAGAGCATGAGCAAGACGGCAAACATTTTGAAAAGCCATTTGTAAATAACATAACCGAAAAGCATTAAAAGCTAATCCCATTTTAGCCAGTTGCCGGCAGCTGAACACGTTTTCATTCCAAGCGATTTGGGTTTTTTGGCTGGATCTGGGATTTGAATCTGGGTTGGGAAAAACTGGGGAAGGCAGTTTGGTTTTGGCTCCTGATGTTGCCGCTCTGTACAAATCCATGGCACAAATCCACATCACTCGCTGCTTAGCCAATATTTTTCCATTTTCCGTACGCGTTGCATATTTATGTGATTTATTATGGAAAAGCTAACCGCTCCCAGCCCCCTCCACTCGCCTTCAAAAAGTCAACCTAACCCCCTAGCCCCAAGTGACCCCTAAACCTGTACCAACTGTCCCGTTGCGAGTTCTGGCCTAGAGCGACAGCCTGTACGACATATATATTTTTGTAAAGGTTAAAAACAAAAGCAAAGCACCAACAACAACAACAACAACAACAAAAAATGGTGGAAAATCCGAAAATACGAAAAATTAGGTTTGCTGAACGGGCGGAAGAAAATAACGGCCCCTTTCACAGCTGATTTCTATTATATGGGCAGGTAATCTGGCCCAACTTGAACTGCTTTTGGGCGGGGTTTTGAGGTTAGGGTTGGGGCTTTTGCTTGATTATTAGCTACGGGCTCTCTGATGCTTATAAATTCGGTTCAGCTCAGTTCACTTCGGTTCTTTGTGTGTTTTTTTTGGTGCTTTCAATTTTGTTTTTTTTTTTTTTTTTTTTTTGGGTGTGTTCAATATGCTCAACACGGACAGCCAACAAATCCTGTTTTAAGGATACTTTTACATTGACGATGTTCGTGTCTGACTGGGCAGCAGTTGCTTTTTTGGTTTTCTGCTTGCTCTTGCTTTACTTTTACTGTTTCTACTTCTGCTCCTTCTTCTTGTTGTTGTTGTTGCTTTCTAGCTTTTCTAAATGTTTATGCCAATATTTATATTCTTGAGGTTTGGCTCGGCGCCACCAAGCAAATAAATAAATATATATTTGATTTTAACACGAAAATAAATGTGAAAAGCGGTTAACTGTATAAGAATTATATTTTTTCCCTTTTTTTTTCCACTGCCTAAGCATGGGCGTGGCAACGTGGCAACCCTGATAAGCTCACACATTGATAGATCGCACACAGGTTGCCTTATTTATAAGCGTATGTGACCAAAAACAAAAACACACACACACACACACACATCGCTTTTTGTGGCCTATTCCCCACATTTGTTTATTGCTGCTGTCATTTTAATTGAAAATTGTGTGCGTGTTTTGAAAATGATTTCGAGCACATCAATTTAGTGTGGCCAAAATGTATAGCATACTTTTTTGGGTAAGACTTGGCATTAAATCTATCGAGCAAGTCGATTTATATTTTGTAGTTCTTTTACATATAAATGTATTTGTATTGAGGCTATCATAAAGTTGAATAAAGTCAGTCGGTGCAAAAACTATTGGGCACGTCGCATAATATGCTGTGCTGTGTATAAATGTATATATGTACATATGTATAAGCGTTATCCTAAGCTTAAGTACCTAAGGCATAGTTTTACTGCTTACTTTTGAACTATTGGGAAAGTGAGTGGACCTTTATGGCTTATATGCATATATATATTGCAGTAAGGGTATCAGAAAATTGGTCAAAGTCAAGATCAAGTCAATGGAATTTTGTAAAATATGTATGTTGGGCAAGTAGATTTATTTTTTGTAATTTATGTACGTACAAAAATATATTGAAAAAGGTTTCATAAAGTAGAACAAAGACAGTGGCTGAAAGTGTAGCATACTTTTTGGGGCATGCCTTCGAATAAAACCTATTGGGGTAAGTCAATTAAGTTTTGTGTACCATTTACAAATATATATTGAAAAGACTTTTACCCTTTCGTTGAATAGACTCATTGGTAAAAAATGTATCATACTTTTTTGGGTAAGTCTTATAATGAAGTACTTTCCAATTCGTTTTTGCAGTCATGTTGAGCTACTTTATTTATTTACAAAGTATCAAAGAGCTTGCAACTAAAATAAACAACCTTCATAATATCGTTAGATATTCTATCCCCTGCTTCTTATACTGAATTGTTTGTTGGTACTTTATTAGCGCATTAATTAATGCACTTTTTGTTACTGTATTGGTTTTCCTCATTTGCGAAATAATGAGGAACATTTCAGATTACATTTAGGGATTATTTGCCCCATATTTGTATATATATATAACTTTGCTTGGGGCAGTTGTGTGTGTTCGTATTGCTTCACAATCCTTGCCTCATTAATTTCAATTAGCCAACTAGACTAATTAGTGCATAAACAACTTGTCAGCTGTCAATTAAAACACAAATACAATTGAAAAGCAAAACAATAGACTGCTTAATGCACAAACTATGCAAATCGCATACGCTTCAAAGACCTGACAAGCAGCTGATATATATTTTTGCATTTTGTATTTTCCATTTTCCATTTTCCATTTTACATTTCCATTTTGACTTATTTACATTACCATTCAGTTGTTGCCAGCTACAAAATCTGTGCTGAAAAGCGGCTTAAATGCGTCTTAGCCCACCTTAAGATGTGAAAGCGATTTTACTTTTAACTCTCCGGCCAACCTTCTACTCTCCCTGGAGTCCTGGAGGCTGTACTCTTATCCTAACTATTTTCATTAATTAATTTACTTGCGATTGCTGCTGCTTCTGCTGAGTAAGCGTTAGACTTGGCCAATTCTCAGTGAATCCTTCGGCGAATTCAGGACGAGCCACATAAATATTTGACTTGGCAATGCCAAAACGCCTTCCACTCTTTCAATTTAGCAGTCATTGCGAAATGTTTTTAATGGAATGACTGACAGTCTGTTTGTCAGTTTGTCAGTCAGCCGCGCAGTCAGTTTGTTGCTTGCCGCATGCTAAGTACAATTAGATGCGGTCTTTTTTGTTGTTATTGTTGTTCTTGCCTCAGCAAGTCCTGGCAGCTGCAAGAAGGATATTCGCGTCTTATCGCGCTGACAGAGACTCCTCCATTCTCGCTCGCTCGCTGTTTGCTCTTGTGGCATGCAACTTGGCAGCTGCAGCAGCAGCAGCAGCATAAGAAATAAAAAATTATATCCAGCCTGCAACAACAATGGGCAACAAACTTCTAACCGCTGCAGCCAGCTGCCCCTTTTCCCCCGTCCTTCCTCTGTCTCGGCAAGTTTTGAGTAATGAAACTCGGGACTTGAAATTTATGCGGCAAGTTGTGTTTTGTAAATCTTACGGATTAATTATTACAACTTGGCAATGTTTACAATGCATTTCAAGCACTTGTTTAGTTTTTGCAGTTTTTGTTTATGCTTAAGTTTATCTTATCTTATCACAACTTAGCTTCAGACTTTTACAAAATTATAATATGAAACAGAATTTCTAAAATTGTCATACTTTCGTAGCAAAAGGTGTTTCTCAAACTAACCTATTCCTTTTTACTCCCTGTTCCCATTAAAAATGGGAAAAAGGGAGTTATAAAGTACTGCAAATGTGTGTAACAGACAGAAGAAAGCATTTCCGACTATATAAACTATATATATTCTTGATCAGCATCAACAGCCGTGACGATCTAGCCATGTCCGTCTGTCTGTCTGTCTGTCTGTCTGTCCGTCTGTCCGTCTGTCCGTCTGTATGAACGCGTCGATCTCAGAGACTATAAGAGCTACAGACACCAAACTTGGCATGCAGGTTCCTGTATACCATACGCAGATCAAGTTTATTTCAAATTTCGGATGCACCCCCTCGCACCCCCGCAAATCGCAAAAGACTCCCACAGCCACAATTTTAAAGATAAAGCTTTAATTTTTGGTACACATGTATGTTTTATCAATGTCTTTCGGATGTGTAAATTTCAACACGATCGGATAAATAGCACCAAAGTTATGGAAAAACTTATTTCCCCTGTCTCAGCAGGCAGAAACAACAGTTTGACATGCACTGTGCAAGTTGAGTACGCTGCTTGCTTGTGTTGCCGCTGAACTGCTTGAAATGCAAGTTGGGAGCAGGGAGTCTCGTAGTCGGGCACACTCGACTAGAGTATTCTTACTTGTTCTAAATAGCATCCTAGTTTTGTTTAAAATTTTGATATTTTGAATCTCGTATGTATTGTTTTAATTTGAAAAATTACAAAATTAAATGATTGACTTCAATGTAATTTATTTAAAAAAGAAATTTATGCAATTTTTCTTAATTTCTTAAAATTATAAATGATATCTGATTTTTAAATGCTTAATTTTCTAGGAAAATTGTAAAATTTATTTGTGTCTTTTTATTCAATCTTCATTCTATTAGGAAATTTTACTTTGTACTAAGTGCAAAAAGAATTTTACGTTTGTTTGGAATTATTCTTTCTCAACAGTATTAATAAAGTTCTGAATTGGAATCCGATTTGTCTTAAATCCAAAATATAAAACTCAATAAAATTCAATAATTTTTTTAAAGAAATGTATACATATCTCAAAATTGAAATCATTATTGGTTTTTCTATCAATGCTCTTTATTTTATGCAATTTATCTTCAAAGTATAGGCTTTGCTTTTGCTGAACAACATAAACTTAGTCTAAGCTGAGCTTAAGATTGCAATCGGGGTGGACTGAAGAGAAGTATGTCCCAAAAAATCACTTCAAGTTTCGCCTCATTGAGAATCAAATTGAACGCACAAGGAAACACTTAAAATACTGTGTGGCATATGGCAAGTGGCAGCTTTCTAAAGACTTGTGCATGTGATGAAAATTTTTAATTAAAAACTAATGTTGCGAAAATATGAGGCAAAGGCATGATGAGGGGAAGCAGAGCAGAGCAGAGCAAAGGAAAAGGACGGAAGGAAGGAAGCCCCATGACACAGACACAAAGTAAATTACGCCTAATTGCGAGTGTTTAATTATGCACTAGTTTAATTTTATGGTCTTGCGGTTAAGCAGGGAATGGGAGTCAAGCAGCGGGGGATAGAGAAAGGGGGTTGGTTAACGGGAATGGACTCATTTCGTCGAGTCCTTTTTGGCTTGACTGCCGCAAAATATATGGCAGACACATATAAAGACATTAGACAAACAGGAAGTGAATGCTTTTGGCCAGCGCTAGCACACAACATACCCACACACACACACGCACACACACACACACACACACACACACACACACACAGTTGGAACGTGGGAATACGCAAAACGTTTGTATTAACATACGTTACGAGCTGTAACTGTGGGGGTGGCTGGAAGCTGCTTTGCTGCTTGATGAGAGGGTGGCTTGGGCTGTTTGCTTGCTCTGCTGCCACCCTGGTCGCCACCTCCTTTTTAGCTCCGAGCTTTAGCCAGCTTTAATTTACGCAAGCAAAGCAACCAAAAGTAGCAAATAATTGCTGGCTACGTAAGCGTTGATAACATAAAAGGATTTCCAGCTAAAGCACAAACACAAGGGGCGCCATTTACGAGTCCTTCTTGATGTTGTTTTTTGCTCTTGTTGTTGTTTTTATTGTTGTTGCCCCTCAAAAGCAGTTAGTTGGATATGTTAGTTGATGGGCACTCGACAAAGCTCTGACAGCTTTCGCTAAGCGCTCAAAGGACCTTCCCACTCAGCAATCACAATAAGAAATAGTTTTCTAAATTGTTTTGGGCATAATACAAAATGTATTTATGTGCTAGAGAGCAAAAATAAACAAACAAGTTGAGTATTGTCAGAAACTCTGCACCGCTCGACTGGAATATACTACGAGTTTCTGAGTTTGTAGTTGCCACAGTATCAAAAGTGTGCAATTTTTAACAAAAAACTACCATTTCTGATTAAAAAAGTGTCAATTTTCAATTGGATATTTGAATGAAAAACTATCCATACAAACTTTTTCCATTTGCATCAACAGTCGCACGTTAGTTGAACGACACAATCCATAAACGAATTTTAATCAAATTTGTGTGGACTAACAACAAATGACAACTTTTGTCCGAAAAAAAAACTCTTGATACTACAGTTTCCTTTTTTTTAAAAGCTACATTTGCAGGTTCAACAGAAAAATTGCAAAGCCAATTTTGCAACTTTTCAACTTTTGTGTTATTTATGCGATTTTCAAAATCGAATTGATCTAATAATTCACCTGTACAGTTCTTAGAATAATGAAAAACTGTGCTCGAACTTTTGCTCATGTTTGCCATTAAAATTTATTCAAACAGACAGCAATTCGTTGTCTGAAATATAAATATACAAATATTTTTGAAGACAAAATTATATATATATATATATAAATATAAAAAATATATAGTATAGTTGAGCATACCCTTTGCAGATTTTTAAATACAACAGAAAGATATAAATGAAACTTGACTAAACGTAGCAAAAATATAGAAAATTGTTGCAAGAGTTTTCTGTTTTGCAAGAGTTTAGCTTGGGGGCAGGCCACTTTTCTCTGTGAAAAAGCCTTGGAAAACTTATAATGTGTGTAAATTGGCCCATAAAAAAATCATGTGTGAAAATTTGCTACGAAAATGTGTGTGTCCTGGGAAATAGCCTGTGCTAGCTGGAGTGTGTCCAGGGTCGCATTTTCTTGAGCATTTCGGGTGACCTTTTTCTCTATGTTTTGTGTAGTTGTTGTTGTTGTGGTTTGCCTGCTGGGGGTTGGTTCAATTAGGTACCACAAAAAAAAAGAAGAAAAAAACTGAAAATAGATAGGAAAAACCTTTTGCTATCAGCACCTTGTCTACTTTTGGGCACAGGACAAATTGGACTTTCATTAACCAGGCCAACAAACAGAGCCTGGGTAAATATATTTGTGTGAGCGGTAGGAAGGGGCAAGAAGTAGCAGCAGCGTAAGAAAAAAGCGTTTTTTCTTTTATATATATACATATATATGTATATATATAGTATTTGTTGGTTTTGGGCTTTGCTCAACTCTCAACTCTCAGACAATTTAAAATTAATTGGTTTCCATGTCTGGGCAGGATGTGCAGGATATCTCCGACTGTCCGCCTTTTTGCTTAGAAGAAGCACCAGCCCAAAGCATAGAGCAGAGAGCGTAAAGGCAAAAGGGGACTACAAATTGGTCAGCTTTATGTTCTGGGGCCAAGTTCTCTTGCATATCCTGTGTGTGCGGTTTTTCACGCAAAATGAAATCATTTGAAAGTGTTTGCTGCCTGTCCGAAAACCCTACTGGCCAGCCTACTAGCCATCCTACTGGCCATTCTGTTGGCCAACCTGCTGGCCTACTAGCCTGCAAAATAAGCGAGCATCATCATCAGAGAGCAAACAATAAAGCAAATGGTTTCCTTTTTCCTGCTTTTACGTTTGTTTTTTGTTTTTTTGATATTTATTTTTTAATTTTTATGCTGAAACGTTTCACAAATTTGGCCAACCATCAAAGGCATGAGTTGGTTTGTGTGGTTGGGGTGTTGGGTGTTAAGGGTTGGGACTTTGCAGCTGATGATGCACTGCCTAATTAAATGAAAATTCATGGCGTATGGCCCCCTAAAAATGAAACTTTTGCTGGCCATTGAATTGTTGTTGTTTGTTCTTCTTGTTGTGTTTGTCTGTCTGTTAAAAAGTATCTCAAAATTACAGCAAAACAATGAAACAATGTGTGTGCGTGTGTGTGTGTGTGTGTGTGTGTGTGTGTGTGTGTGTGTGTGTGTGTGTGTGTGTGTGTGTGTGTGTGTCTGTGTCTGTATATGTGTAACAAAATATACAAAGTTATTTTGTTAATAAGCAACAATGTTGCTGCTGTTGTTGGTGTTGTTGTTGTTGCTGCTGTTATTTGTGCCTGCCTGCCTCTTAAAAAGTCATTTTTTTGTTGTTGCCTGGCAGCCGTTGCCGCCGAGCTTGGGCAATTATTTGAGTTGTAGTACACAGATACTTATACACACACTCATGCAAAGATACAGATACAGCTACAGATACAGCTACACACACATGTGCATATAATTACTTTGTGTATATTTGCATGGCAACACAGACAGTGAATCACAGTGACTGTGTAACATTGTATTGCGTATACGCAATGTGTGCCCACAACTCGAGTCGAGTCGAGTCGAGACGAGACGAGACGAGACTTGGCTTGTCTTCTCTGTCAGCCTGTTTTCAAAGACTTTTACCCCCCGACAAGCCCCTAGAAATTGTGCTGACTGTTGTAATATGCTGCCATGTTATGTCGTAAATGTCGCTTTTTATTATTTTACATACATTCTTGCGTGTGTGTGCGAGTGTGTGTTGGTTTTGCCATCAGCTTTCGCTTTTTTTTTCGAAACGTCTCTCAGCTTTTGTTTTATTTACATTTCAACACGCGTTTTCCAAGCTGACTGCCATCTAATTTTCTATGTAATGACAGCAAGTCAGACAGCACAGACACATAGACAGACAAACAGACAGACTGAAAAGCACAGAGACAGAGAGACAGACAGACAGAGAGACAGTTAGACAAAGAGTCAGAGACTGAAACAAGAACATTCTGCAGCAACTAAGGAATGTGTGTTACATTTACAGTTACATTTACAAGCTTGCTAATTTGGGCAAATATTTAATGTTCGTTGATTTTTTATAATTAAATTGCTGCGGAAGCAGAAGCAGCAGCAGAAGCTGAAGCAGATGTCTCTGCTCAAAAGAAAGTAGGTACAACAAAAATGATATTTTGAAATAGCAATTTATATGCATACACGGGTAAAGTTTTTCTTGTGCGTGGGCGGGGGCTCTGCTTGTCACACCTGCCGTATACGTAATGTATTGTTATTTATTTCTTTTTGTATTATGTTTTACTCGTGTTTTTTTTTGTTGTTTTTGTTTTGCTTTCCTCGCTCCGCTCTTTTATTTTTATTACGTACCTCAACTCGTAACGTAAGCTGATTTATTTGCAGCCTAATGAAATTTGTTTCATGTGCAGCCAAGCGAATTTGCTGCTGCCAACAAATATTTGGCACAAAGCAAATGAAATAAATGCATTGTTTGTCAGTTGTTGACTGTTGCGACTGTTGAATGTGGTTTAAAGTGCTGCGGCATATCAACTTAATATATTCAGTAAAAAAAATTGTATTTTTGTGATCAGCATCAACAGCCGAGTCATGTCCGTTTGTCCGTTTGTCTGTCTGTCTGCTTATATGCGAACTAGTCCCTCAATTTTGGAGCTATAGTTATGAAACTTGGCACAGATGCTTCTTCTTTCTGCAAGCAGTACATATGTCAGAATCGGCCAGATCGGACCACTATAACATATAGCTGTCATAGGAACGATCGGTTGAAAAACTAGTTTTTGTATGAAAAACTTTATTGTTTTTCAAAATAGCTCAACCAAACTCACTATGTCTCAGTTTAAACACTGTTCACATATGTTGACAAAATTTCATCGAAATCGGACCACTATATCTTATAGCTGTCATAGGAATGATCGGATGAAAAACTAGTTTTTGTATGAAAAACTTTTTTGTTTTTCAAGATAACTCAGCCAAACTCACTTTACCTATGTTTAAGAGCAGTTTATACATGATGACACAATTTCATCGAAATCGGATCACTATATCTTATAGCTGCCATAGGTTTTTGTATGAAAAACTATTTTGTTTTTCAAGATAACTCAACCAAACTCAAACCTAAACCCAAGTTTAAAGACAGTTTATGCATGATGACCAAATTTTATCAAAATCGGATCACTATATCTTATAGCTGTCATAGAAACAATCAGTTGAAAAATAAGTTTTCTTATGCAAATCTTTTCTGCAATGGATATATATATATATTCGGCACGCCGAAGATAACATTTCATTCTCGTTCAAGTTACCAACAGTAAGAATTATATATTAGAAAATAGTCAAATATTATATAATGGCTGTGACTTTACTTGAGAATACAATATAATAAGCGTGTTTTCATTTAATATACTTTTTTTTTTGTATCTGGGTACAGTAAATAAATTATTTATAAAAATTATTTTAATAATTTTGATAAACCATAATTTCTAAGAATTTTTATAATAATATCTGGCAATAATCAAATTTCAAATTGGAGTAACATATGAATAAAATATGCCCAAAAATATTATTTTTTTTAAACACTTTTTAAAAACAACATTAAAATATGTTTTAAGTATTGTAAAATAGCTAACACAAAATTATTTCGAAATTTGAGTCTAAAATTTGAACTCTTCTTATTGGGCCTTTTAGTGTAACTTTTAAAATGGTGTAGTAGTATTTTAAAAGCCAAGTATTATTTATTGTAAAATGATCTTAAAAACATCTTATGTGCTTTGTTTCAAAAATTGTATTTTATTTTTGGATAAGTTTGTGAGTCGTTTCTCGTTGAATTTACAATATTTTAGAATCATTTGTTAAAAATCTGTATGATATATCATATAAGATAGATATATATGATATATTATTGGCTAGTTAACTTATTTTTATAAACAGTTTTAGCTGCAGTTTTTTAATAAATGATTATTTAAATATAAATGTTTATTTGTTTGTAAAAATTTGATTAAAAAAATTGTCTTTTAATATAGAATTTGCTAATTTGTTATATAAAAATCACATATAGTTTTGAAGTATACCTTGTTAATGATTTAAAAGCTTATTAGACAATAAAATGCACTTTGACTGCAAACTAAACTATCAGATATGAAATACAAATTAAGAGCAGCATTAGTCAAATTGCTGTAAAGGTTTCAAAATATTTATTACCACTAACAATCTCGTCCTAATCTAAACAGAATTCATGTTACACATAAAAACACACTATTTCTATTTACACACACATTAAAAGCCAACTATAATCCTCAAACCATCATTATCAACAATAATGTAATATGTAGTAGAAACCAAACTAAACTGGTTTGGCCAACTGACAGCCACAAACAAAAAGAAAAAAAAAAAATGAAGCAAAATCAAATTTAGAAATCATTAAACAATTCTCACACGAGCAAAAAGTCGTAAAATGAAATAAAATAATCGCTTGGCAAAATGTTATTGACCAAAGTGCAAATGTAATTAATTAAAATGCAATTCGCATGGCAAAAAAACCGCAGCTGGGCAAAAATGTGTTACAAATGAATATTTGAAAATGTTTTATGAAATTGAAAAACTTACCGCAATTTTGAGGATCTCGTTGAGTTTTGAATTTTTGTTTGTAAATTGTTGAAGCGTTCATAAAAAAATACATTTTGAACTAAGTTATTGTACTGGTTAATGTTTTTTTTAGTTTTATTTTCTTTTTGCGTATTTAGTGTTTTGTAAGGTCTTTTTGGCACATTGCACATACGCCGTGTGTGGTTCGCTTGGTGGTGGTGATGTTGGTGTTGGTGTTAGTGTTCGTGGCAATATTAAACACAGTCACGCACGCAACTCACTCGGCTGAGACATTTTAATTGACACACATGCTCAGCACTTGACACCTGACGGCGAATCTAGATGATGATGATGACTACGACGATGACGATGACGACGACGACGAAGACGACGACTATGTTGTTGATAAGGGGTGTCCAAGCCTCAGACAGGAGACAGGAGACTACACAAAAAAAAAAAAAAATTATATTATATGGTACTCAATTTGATCTTGTGTTTTGTTTTGTTTTGTTTTAGCCGATTAGATAAAAGATCAATATGATAATTTCGATATTTAACTGATATCTTCGAACATATCATTATGATATTTTTCTAAGATTAAAATCTAATTATTTATAACAAAAAAAAAGAATTATATTTAGATCATATTAGCCAGCACTTATCAAACTGATCAAGATCTTTTTATTGTTTTGTTTTGTTTTCTGTATTCTGTTTTCTTTGATGATGTTGTTCCCAGTAACTTAAGCTCAAACGTCAAGTTGATTCAAACTCAAAACTCAAAATAAAAAACTTTAATCGAAGTTGAAATTCACGCGTCAATTTGTTGCACAACGTTAAGCACTGAAACGAAGACTGAATCGTCGTTGTCGTGGCAGATGTGGCTGATGTGGCAGATGTGGCAGCAACAGCAGCAGCAGCAGCAGCAGCAGCAGTAGCAGCAGCAAAAGCGGCAGCAGCACCAGCACCAAAAAAAAAAGTTGGATAATAGTGCCAGACCAGGATCAAGAACTGAACTGGCCACCTACAACACTCAACGACGACTGAACGAGCCATTGCGAAAGGACCAAAAACATCAGCAGCAGGACACAGTCGACGTCGCAGCAGCAGCAGCAGCAGCAGCAATCGTAGCAGCAGCAGCAGCAGAAGCACCAGCTAAAAAGGACGAACCACGTACGATGTGCAAAATCTGCGACACGAAAGCGCCAACGTAGGCGAGTGGGTGAGAGCCGAAGGACGAAGGATATAAATGAGGGATATAAATGTGGACTTCGGGGCCACGAACTATTTTAGTGAAGCTTGCAATTTGCGTAGCGCATCGGCATTTTGTTGTCGGGTGAAGTGTTTGTTGTTGTTGCTGTTGTTGTTATTGCATGGGTGTAAAATTGTTGGCTCATTGCACAAGCAGCAGCAGCAGCAGCAGCAGCTGAAGAAGCAGCAACAGAAGGAGCTGGTAGGTCGCATTTCTCCTGCTGGAACGCGTGGAATCGAAACAATGGCCATTGTTTGATTGGAGGATTTAATATGAGGAATATGACTTGATTAAAGATTTTTATTACACACGTTGTTGCGAAGTGATATTGTCGTTTTTTATTATTTTTTTGTGTACTTATGCGACACTGTTTTCTATTCTTTTAGATTTATACACACAATTTCATGCTTTAAAAACCGATTGTTTTTTAAATAGACTATAAAATTTCTTAAAATTTTTTGAAATTATATCATATTCTGAGAAAAATAATAAGTTTAAATAGAAGATAAGAAACTATTTTCACAATAGTTTCTAGCTATTCACATTGAAATATAATTTTTATACAAAATTTAAGAATTTTAGTATTATTAAAGTTAATTTGTTAATAAGAGCTTGAGTACCAAGATCATAGTGCACTTCATCTTATAATGTCTTTAGACAGGAGACTAGTGTTGTATATTGTACGTGCATATATTTTCATTAAAATTCATTAAAAATTCAGCATTTGTATTGCAATCGTTTTACTTTTGTTTTAAAAATTAGGTCGCATATGCAAGACATATTAAACGCATACAGATCTAATCCTTTTATTTCCCCTTCCTGTTAAGTATTTGGTAGCTGCAACATAGCTTAACAGTGTCTTAACAGGCTCTTAACAGCAATGTTCATGTTGTGTGAAAATGGAATGGATTGAAATGAAACAATGTTGCTTGCAGCCAGTGTTGTCGAGTTAGCCATTTTATGAAAAATGTTAAATCTAGCAGGTGCCTGTAAATCTGGCATGTTGCTCTAATATATCTGATATATATATTTTTTTTGGCTTTACATACATTTTTTTTAAATTTTGCATTGAATAAGTGTTTCCACTATAATAAATTTATGTTACTCTGTTGTTGTTTGAGATCTTGACACTTTGTCTGCCTATGGTATTTTCCAACATGTATACCAAGTTTGGAGCTCTAGCTCTAGAAAAAAAACTGCGTTCATACAGACAGACGGACGGACAGACGGACGGACAGATGGACATTTGAAAAACCCAATATATAATACAATTATCAAGAAATACACATTGTATTTATCTTATATACTAGACAAATTTACAGTTAAATCAAAATTTCAAAAAGCTCAGAGGTTCTTTAATATTTCAAGAATATTCCGAATATTGCCCGACTTGTCAACATAGTTTTTATCTTTGCTGATCGATTAACATTAATTTTTAAATTTTGTATTTCAGATATCTAAACCTTATCGCTTCCAATAAGTCACTACACTTGATCAAATTTGTAAAATTCTCAAAGAGTAAACTTAAATATGTTTCAGCTATTTTAATTGGCTATTTGCAAATAAAGTTAGCTATTTTTTAGTTATTTTGAAAAGTATTGTTTTTGTTATTGACTGTTGGCAACACTGCTCTCAGCTAGCCTCAAAGCGCATGCGTCGCAACAACGACAACAAGAGAAATTGAAACCACGAAATTCCAACACAGCAATCGTCGCGACGTCGTTGGCGTCGTCGTCCGCGTCGTTGGCGTCGTTGGCGACGTCGTCCGCGTCGTCGTTGTCGTCATCGGCAGCGTCGGCAGCGTCGGCAGCGTCGACATCGTCCGAGGCAGCGACAGCGAAATATGCGAACAACAACACAAAGCGCAACTTGCTCCACATATTCTAGCCCTACTTACACAGCGACATACTCCCACACACAGACACAGACACACACACATACGCCCACACACATATACACACACAACAGAGATTACAGAACGACTGAGCCAATGCGTTGGCCATTAGCTGCTGCGCTGCTGCTACCACTGCCGCTGCCACAGTTTGCGTCGCTGCTTTTAGCTAGGCTTTTCTTGCTGTTATCAGCGTACATTTCTTCTTTCTTTTTTTTTTTAGCCCTTGTGCAGATTTTCAAATGCTGCCGCTGATAACAGCATCAAAATGGCAGGCAAAAGACATTAAAAGCAAACGAAGACGACCCAAATTTATTTTTATATTTTTTGTAATGCTCTGTTTTTAAAAATGCGTAATTGAGTAGCTTAGGCTTTTTGAGAAAATAAAATTAAGATTGAATGTTGATGCATTGTATATTTTTTGTTGCATGGGAACTAAGGTGTTAAGATTTTTGTAGCATTTAACTATCACAATCTTAAAGCATAGAAACAGAGTATAACATGGTTGGAAAGTTTCTTAGTTTCTTTGCAGCTGCCAACGTCATTGGCCTTACGCACATTTACCAGGGTGTGTGGACCAAGAGTGGTGCAGGGTGGTCCAGGTATGTCTCAAAGATGCCTCTGCTTGGCAGATGAGGGAATAGGAGAGAGGAGCAGGTAGGCGGCGCCTTTAAATGACTTGGGCAAAGAGTCTGCCATTTAAATAAAGAGCAGCCAAAATACCTTGGGCTGCTCGCACTTTTTTTCTCTTTTCTTTTTTTTTTGCTTTATTTTAATTCGTAAGTTTAACTTTGAATTTTATGTGTGACGCCCCGCAGCATGCCGCTCCGCTCCGCCCTGCCTATTCAACTTAATTAAATGTTGTTAGAAACGCTTTTCATTCAACTGCATAAATTACAAAAGCAAAGTGGCACTTACCAATGGGGAGGGAGGCAGACGCTGCGTGCCGCAGGGGGGGTTGGGGGAGGCGAAAACGTTGGCAGTAGCAAACGTGGTGGCATGCCACGCCTTAGGGGCGACTAAATTATAAGGCACAAGTCGTCCGTCCGTCCTCTTCTACACTTTATGCAAAATCAAATAAGTGTCTTCAAGTTCTTAGTTTGTTTGGTGTTGTGTTCTGTTTCTGTTGTGTTGTGTTTTGTTGTGTTTAGCAAATGGCTGACAAATGATGTTGCCTACTTTTTTGGGCGCATACGTTAAGAGTTAATAGAAATAGACTTAAGATAATAATTTATAGCCTCTTGCATGTTATGTTAATGCACTTTTTGAATAATCTAATCTATAATCTATCAATTATACTTGACACATTTAAATATGTAAAAGCTGTTGATCCTTCAAATTTGATGTTGATTTAAATATGGCAAATTAAGTCTGATTGAGTTTTTACCCATTTTTATACCCTTGCAGAGGGTATTATAATCTCAGAAATATGAATATTCGTGATCAGCATCAACAGCCGAGTCCTTTCCGTCATAACCGTAATGTCCGTCTGTCTATCTGTCTGTCTGTTTATAAGCGAACTAGTACCTCAGTTTTAGAGCTGTAGTTATGAAACTTGGCACAGATGCTTCTTCTTTCTGAAAGCAGTATATATGTCAGAATCGGCCAGATCGGACCACTATAACATATAGCTGCCATAGGAACGAGCGGTTGAAAAACTAGTTTTTGTATGAAAAACTTTTTTGTTTTTCAAGATAACTCAGCCAAACTCACTTTACCTATGTTTAAGAACCCTTTATGCATGATGACAAAATTTCATCGAAATCGGACTTCTATATCTTATAGCTCCCATAGGAACGATCGGTTGAAAAACTAGTTTCTGTATAAAAAACTTTATGTTTTTAAAATATCTTGACCAAGCTCATTAAATCTTAATTAAAGCACGTTCTACACATTTTGACTAAATTTAATCAAAATCGGATCACTATAACTTATAGCTGCCATAGTAACAATCAGTTGAAAAATAAGTTTTCTTATACAAAACTTTTCTGCAAGGTTATATATCTTCGGGACGCCGAAGATAATATTTCTTTATTGTTTTTCAATATTTTTTTAATTGTATAAGAATCAAATTTTGAAATCCTATTCACAAATATATAATATATATATTAAAGCTTTCATGTGTTTAGATGTTTCAAATGCCATACTGTTTTAATTGTATTTATTTAAATATTCTAAATACTTTATATTATTTTCAATGCTATTTTTTTTTTTATTTTAATACAAAATTTGTTAACTTGTAAAACTGTTCTCGCTGTTCTAGTCTTTAAAGCAGCTGCAGAAATCATTAGCTCCTTTTATATTTTGGATTACCTTCCATTTTAAGTTGTTTTTATTTTCATTCTCTTTGCATTGTTTTTATTGTTTTTATTTGTTCAAAAATTATTGATTTTGCGTCTTTTTTTAAAGGCCGTTTTTTCAATTCTATAAGTTAATTTCTTTTAATCTAAGTACGTTTTCAATCTCTTCTTGTCTTTTTAGAATTGTACAGGATTCTAAAAATCATGTAAGTTCCAAAAATGATGCTTTTTATGTATATACATATACCTTATATTCTACCTGTATTACTTACTTTAAAAAATGACAATATTTTGAAGCCTTTATTACCCTTAACTTGATGCATTAAAGCAGGCTCAAAGCCTAAAAAGAGAATCATATATTTTGTGGTCATTTAAATGGCTTGCAGCAGTTTGACAATCCTTGTAAGGACTGCTCACCAGCGGTGAACTTAATATGCAGGACAAATATGCGCTGCAGGATACAGGACACAAAATGTTTCAGCACCCTATTGCGAGTGTTCATCATTCTCGCCGCTCTGCTGCCTCGCTGCGTCGCTGCCCCGCCCACATTCCGTTGCCTCAGGCATCATTATTTTGAGGCATATTACTCAAAAGCAACAACAACAACAACAACAAAAACCAAAATACAGAAAGATATGTCCACCATTTATTTGTTTTTTTCTAACATTTATTGTAATTTATGGGAAAAGCAGCGCTTTATGATTACTTTTGGCATCTGAGCTGTGATTTATATATGTGTATGTATATTTCAGCCAGAAAGGATTCAGTTGTTTGTTTGTTTGTTTTTTTTTTGTTAGGTGTGGCCCTTATTTTCAGGACTCTGGCCATTAACTCGCCTCGTAATGTCACACGGCAGCGCAAAAGTTTTTCAACTTGTGCAAAGTTTTTGAATTCAGTTTTTTGTTTTCTTTTCATTTTTTTTTTTGCTCAGTTTCTCAGCTGCTTGTTTCAGCTGCCTTTGCGCTCGCATTTCAAAGTTCTTCGATATTGTTGCAAGTATTTTGTAAAAAATAGCATACAATCTGTCAGCAAAATGTTGCTGCTTACCAAAAGTGGCAGTCACAGAAAAGAAAACTCAGCGAGGCAGCTGCTTCAAAATCAATTGAAAATTGGCCAGCATCTCTCACTTTTCACTTCTCAGCTCCCTTAGCTCTCAGGTCTCAGGTGTTTATGGACCAGGGACAACAAGCCAGTAAAAACTTTTTTTTATTACAAATCCCAGCGATATAACAGGCCAATGCAGCAAATGTCAATCGTAAGCCCTACAAAGCAGTTTGCCAAAATGAAGTTTCTCGTTTCGTATACCCTGTAACCAAATCAATTACCTAGCAGGCTATTCCTGCACAAAACTGCAATTCTTACTATATGTCCTTGCAGAGAATATTATAATTTTGTTGGCAATGCATAGCACATTGAAGGAGACATCTTCAATCCGTTCTAACTGACTGATTAGTGACTCAATTGCTCACAGTAGTTTCATCTTATGCTGAAAGCCTGTACTAAGATAGAATTTCGGAAAATTGTGTCGGGAAATGTGGAAAATTCACAGTAAACTGTTGTATGAAACTTTTTTGTTAATCATCCAATTGGGTTCAAACACATTGTCAATGATCTATATGAAAATTTATTAATGACTGCATACCAATAATAAGGAAAATTCACTTGGGTGGGAAATGGGTGTTCAAAGTTTTATGGACGAAAGTTTAAACTCATTTTTAAAGCTAAACATACAAAAATGTATGAAACGTTACATCGAAACTTTAGAAAATCCGCCTAAAAAGTCGAAAAATTGTCAGAAAACTGCAGTTTTTGTTTGAAACATTTTCTTGTTTATACGGATATTTTTATAAGGCTCAGTTATTGTAAGTTTTATTATAGTATGGTCGGCAATATCTTAAAGCTGTCCTGCGAACAACCAATTGAATAATATATTTTTCTATACGTATGTATATCTTCGGCATTTCGACGAAAACTTTTATGCTCTTACGTGATAAAGAAAAAGAGTATATTACTCAGTTCATCTTTCCACCCGAGTGTCTGCCCGTCTGTCCGTCCGTATGAACGCAATTTTCGTCCTGTGAAGCAAGAGAAACCAAACTTGGTATACTTGGAAAGACTTCCAAAAGAGTATATCGCAGTTGGGAGCATCCGACTGCAAAGTTCTTACTTTCTTGAACTTTTTGCGGTTATTATATATTTATTGTTATTCAAAACTCATATTATTTATCACATATTCATTAATTCAGGGTATTTTTAAGTCGTGCAATCTCAAGTATATAATTTACTTAATATTTTGTTCCTTATATTTTTTACAATTCACAATTTACAATTACATTGCCATTAGGTGAGGGCGTTGGCACACCCAATTTATAACGCCCACATGAAATGCATATTTCATGTTTTATCATCATTTTCTTTATTTCTTTTTTGTTGTTGTTGTTGTTGTTTTCTGTAAAGAAAAGAAAATAATACAAAAATGTTGCCTACTATTTTGAGCGCGTGACTGACTGACAGCTGCTGACCATAACAAGCCTCTGACGAATGCTGTGCCACTGGACAGAGAAAGAGAGGGAAAGGGAGAGAGGTAGGAGTGGGTGGGTGGTTGGTAGACTGTGTATGGGCGAACGTGGATTGTGTCTCGTTGAGGGTTTCATGTTGCGGCCATGTTGCTGCTGTTGTTTTAGCTGTTGTTGTTGCTGTCATTTTACGTTAAATGTCAAGCAAACAGCGCAAATTAGCCAAACGCTTTCTTTTATTTGGAACAGTGGGTGAAGGAGGGGGGCAATAGGCAGCGGCGGCGGCGGCGCTGGGCGCGTGAATTGTAAAACTTTATTCTGACAGCTTTGGTCATGGACACCTTACACCTGACATCCGCCCCCGACAATTGACTTTGACTCAGACTGAAGAAGGGGGCGGTTGGGAAAAGCGTCTCTGTCTGGCCAAAACTTTCGCATAATGTCTAACATAAGCTTTAAAACAAACCAAAATGATTTGCCAGTTTTTTTTTTTTAAATTTGTGCGGCTGCTGTTTATATTCTGTTAATTTGTTTAGTGCCGACAGCAATTGGCTGATAAAATGTAAAATATTCATGCTTATATAACTTAAGTCTATGTGAACTATATTAAATTGACTAAAAACACAAAATTTAGTTGAGATAAAACAAATATTGATACTGATAGTGATCTTCCTTAACTGTAATAAAACGAAACGAACCCAAAATGAATAAAAAACGATTTTCGTCCAAAAATTTTAAAATTGTGCTCATTTAAATGACATATGAAAATGAATAAATTGGGGTGCATCCAAAAACGCCCACGACTTGTTAAAAATCGTTCGATTTTTTTCAATTCTTTTGTCCACTAAGGTACAGTTATAATTCTGTTTTGGTTTTGTCAGAAGCGCTCAAGTCGATTTAAAGATGTTGTTAAATTCAAAGTTTATTGTGCAAGAACAGCTTATGTTAAGTAGAAAACGGGCTTTATCTCAAAACTCTATCACAGCAGCCAATACATCAAAACAGCAACAGCCGCAGTCATAACAATCATAAGAGTATCAACAGCGCTGTAAGTTCAGCAAATGGACTGTAAAGGACTACTAACAGTCGTAAGGACCGCTGTATCGAGCGTACTATCGTTACTAGCAAAACGAACTGACTCTGATGCGGATGAACCAATCAATCCAAAATCAAAGTCAAACTTTTTAATTTTTTTTGGCGTTATACCAGGATCATCCTTGCTTATGGAAGGTGAAAAGAAAGAAAGAAAGAAAGAGAACTGCAAGCTGCAAAAATGAACTCGTAAATGTTAGAAAAATGAAATACAAATAAGATAATAAATAAAATGCTAGTGCTTCAAAAAGGGATTTATGCAGGCACTACACACAGTGTTGGCTAAAACTGTTTGAGAATTATAAGCAACCAGATCAAAAAAGCGTTTACTTTGTTGTCATAGCTTGGCTTGCTTTGATGCAAGCAATTTTGTTGTGAATTGTTCACTTCTTGTTTGTTGTCTTTACTCCCTGCTCCCATTCAAAATGAGAAAAAGGGAGCTATAAAGTACTGCAAATGTGTGTAACAGACAGAAGGAGGCATTTCCGACTATATAAAGTATATATATTCTTGATCAGCATCAACAGCCGAGCACACTCGACTAGAGTATTCTTACTTGTTATTTATTCTGGTTGCTGCTAACTCTTGTGGTAGGCACTGGGCGCCTGCACATGACTGAGATGCTCTTCGCCTGTGCGAGAGTGGACGATGATGTCGTCAAGGTAAACAAGCGTTGATTTAAGCCATCCATCAGACGCTCGAAAGTGGCGGGCGCGTTCGTCAGGCCAAAGGGCATTACATTAAATTCTTATAAGCCGGCCTCGCAGGTAAATACTATCTTAGGACGCGTTTCTTCTGCGATTTGCACCTGCCTGTAGCCACTTTGCAGGTCTATGGTTGAAAACTAACGTGGGCCGTGCAGGGTCTTCAAAGTGTTATCCATCTTGGGTAGCGGGTATGAATCTTTCACCGTAACGTCATTTAATCGGCGGTAGTCTACGCAGAATCGCGTAGAATCATCCTTTTTCCTGACCAGGACCACTGGTGCAGCCCAGGGGCTGGTGGAGGGGCGAATCACGCAACGCGAGTGCATGTCGGCTACTAGAAGCTCCACTTCAGTTTTACAGGATAGCGTCAGTCGTCTTGGCGGTTGCTTAATGGGTCGCGCTGAGTCCGTCACGATCGTGTGCTGCGTAAGGCTAGTGCGACCAGCATCATCCTCGCTTTGAGCGAACACATGCTCGTACTCCTCGTACTACTCGTACGTTGCAGTTCAGCGTATAGGACAGCGGGCACATCGTGATGCTGCAATCCACTCCAATCGATGGGCGACTGGAGAGCTGGGCTCTCGGGCTCGGGTGCGACTGCCTCGACTGTCTCCGAATTACCGAGGATCGTAAGCGCCTGCAGCTTACAGGCTTGAGAACTCCGATTTAAGAGGTCATTGCTGAACAGTAAATCGGTCGGCAGTTGGGAATACTGGCCGTGTTCCAGGATGGCCACGGGCAGCTGATCCTGCCGTGAACAGCCAACTTGAAGGGGTCTGCTGCTATACGGCGGAACGGTAGCGGAGATTGTGGAGTATATCAACCTTGGTGATTCCGTGTTAGGTGCGTGTTAGGTGCGTGTTGCGTTACCAAGTCCCAGGCAAATCTAATGGCTAGCGCGCTCAAGTCTACGATGGCCTGGTGTCGCAGCAAGAAGTCGATGTAAATTCTGGTCACTCGGTGTACCACAAATGTACGTAGCTTAATTTGGCGGCTTGTTGATCCCAAGTTGGGCTGCTCTCCTGGCTGGAAGTCTCGGAGCAGCACGTTCAATCTCGTGGCTTGGTTCTGCAAAGGCGACGGCTTTTCAACATCCTCTCCGAGCGGCGGTTCCTCAAACAACCGTGCCAAAACAGTCTCAACTTCATTTGATGGAGGCTTATATCCGGCAGCAGGTTGCTCTTGTGGACGCGGGCTCAAGGTGAGGTGCTCCAGGGGATCGCACGCTAACGGCGTGGAATTCCCACGATGTGCAGCTAGATCCTGGGTAGGGGACGGCATTTAGTCACACTTGTCGAGCTGTGGCTTGTCAAGCAACGGTGCCTGGACAGCCTCAACTTCGTTAAGAGGATTAAATCCGGCAGCAGGTCGCTCTTTTGACAGCAGGCTCAGGGCGAGGTGCTCCATTGGGTCGTAATGCGACTGCGCAGGTGCCACGATCTCCGTATTAGGCATCCCATAGGGCAACTGAGCCACAGTCGTCTCGTTCTTGATGATAAGGCTGGACGACACGAGGCGTTTGTGGTTTGTTGCCAAACTTCGTTTCGAGAGGCTGGCCACTTTTAGTTTCCCGACATCGGTGCAGGGACAGACGCTTGGTTCGATGTCCCGCGACCGCGTCGATTATTTCTCCTTGGCGACCGAGGTTGCTCGTCGGAATCCACTGGGGTCACGTTAAGCACATTGCCACTCGGGCGACGCCGGCATTGAGCCTCTACGAGTATTACCACGCCCAACGGGACTATCAGGGTGCTTGGATTATTTGCTATAAGCAGAGCCTGATACGTCGTCTTCCGTATGCCGTCAATACACCGCTGTACCATTATGTTATGGTACGATGCTTCAACGATTTCTTTGTGCCCTGCACACGGTTGTGGAATACATGATAACCGGTGTGATTACTTACGGTACTTCCTCTGCCATATCGTCTAAAAGGCGCTGATATTTAGGCCAGAGACGAGTACCGTCCTATAAAAGCGGGGGCTCCAAATCAAACATCTCCAGTACTCCCCAATGTGGATAGTTTGTAGCTGAATTTCAGATCATCAGTTATGCCCATGCCTGCCGTAGCGGCGGTAGGCATGCTGACGAGTGGCGGCGTGTCCACTGCTGCATCTGCACTGGGCATCTTCCCCAGGTTAGGTGCTGCAGGCACACTACCCATCATGCTTCGTACAAACGATGTCCACATTTGTTTAAACTTCTGAAATGTTTTCGCAAACCTTAAAATAACCATACACCTGACACCAATGTAGCGATTTTCTGCATTCCGTGCCAAGAAGACAAAGATCATCGAAGCTTACCGGCAAGCCTGTTTATCGATGCATCGATAGGCTTGCAGATCAGCTGATCGGCGCTGTTAACAATCGCTGTTAGTACAAGTGTTGCCAAATAGCTTCTTTTCGCTAAAAGATATACACAATGCCAAATTTAGAGCTAATTGTCACTTATATCGAAGTGTATATGAATAATTCAACTCAGCTGATCACAATATAAATATATTTTATGGGGTCGCAGATGCCTTTTCCCTCCTTTACCATACTTTTTTCACATTACTTATTTTTAAATGAAGTAAAGATAAATATTTATTCTTCAATAAATCCCAGCTACATTTTGTATTATTTTGATTAACCATTAAATTCTTACTCCCTGTTCCCATTAAAAATAGAAAAAAAACAAGTAAGAACGTTGCAGTCGGATGGACCCGACTGCGATATACTCTTTTTTTCGTCTCTTTGCGGAGTCAGAAGTGGGCGTGACAATTATATTTTTGCTCAAATCTTTCAAGTTTTGCCATCAATTTAAGTTTGGTTGGGCCAGTTCTACAAGTTTGGGAGAAACAAACTTTGGTCGATTGCAAGGGCGGAGGTGGGCGTGGCAAAATTATTTTTATCCAATCTTTTAAATAGGGCAACAGAATTCAACCTGCAAAATTTGGTGATTCTAGCTAAAGGGGTGTGGGAGATACAGACTTTGCTCATTTGTGGGGGCGGAGGTGGGCGTGGCCAAATTTTTTTTACCAGATCGATAAAGGAAGTGATTAGTAGCCCTTGTGCAAAATTTGGTTACTCTAGCTCTAAAACTGTGGAAGATATAGTTTTTTGCGGTTTGTGGGGGAAGGGGTGGGGGTGGGGGGGAGATCTTGACACTTTGTCTGCCTATGGTATATACCAACATGTATACCAAGTTTGGTTGCTCTAGCTTCAAAACTGTGGAAAAAACCTGCGTTCATACAGACGGACAGACAGACGGACAGACGGACAGACGGACGGACGGACATTTCACAAACCCAATATACTCTTTTTTCCTTTTTTTTTTCAAAAAAGTTAAAAAAAGAGTATAAAAAGGGAAGAAGGGGGTTATAAAGTACTGCAAATGTATGTAACACGCAGAAGGAGGCATTTCCGACTATATAAAGTATATATATTCTTGATCAGCATCCACAGCCGAATCGATTTAGCCATGTCCGTCTGTCCTTCCGTCTTTCTGTCTGTCTGCCTGTCCGCTCGTCCGTATGAAAACACATATCTCGGAGACTATAAGAGCTAGAGACACCAAACTTGGCATGCAGGTTCCTGTATACCATACGCAGATCAAGTTTATTCAAGATTCAAATTTCGGATACATCCCCCGCACATGCGCGATTCGCAAAAAACTCCCACAGCCACAATTTAAAGATAAAGCTTTGATTTTTGGTACACATATATCTTTTATCAATGTTAATCAGTTCCGTAAATTTCATTACGATCGAGTTATAATCATCACAGCTATTGACGAATCTGATTCCCCCCTTCCCAGAAGGCAGAAACTTCAGTTTTGTAGGCACTGCACACGTTAAGTGTTGGGAGCAGAGAGTCTCGACCAGAGCATTCTTACTTATTTTGACTGCAGGGCTTTCAAATGCAAGAATTTCTATATATAATTTTGTGCTACCTAACGGTCTTTTTGCCAATTAACTAACCTGCATACAAAAACCATAATTAATAAACCTTGAAATGCGCAGAGCAACAACAACAACAACAACAACAAATAGCGTCTAATCGCTGGTTCAACAAAATTCACGATTGAAGTGACTTGTAATTAGTTTTGGGCTTCCACATGAAATCAGCACAAAATCACAATTCGAGGAAATTAACTCATTTCCACATAAATTAGTTCCGAATTGCCGCTCGATACTGCAAAATATTATGCGTCGATTATGATTAACGATCATTGGCTCCATTTACGGGGCAAGGTGAGGGGTGGGGGGGGGCATTATTCATGGAGGCATAAATAACTCAACGCCTTGCGGTGAGTGTGCACAAAATGAGAATCGCCTGCTTTTATTTTTTTTTTTAAGGGCGGCAGATGAAAATATATGAAAACGTTTGCTGCAAAAGATTTTTCATTTGATACCCTATGGCAAGAGCAGGGTATATGTAAATAAAGACAAGATATATATTTATAAAAATATTTAAGATTTGCCTGCTTAATGCTTGTCTAGTTTTGTATTTATCGCAAGATTGATTTTGCATTTGAATGTTATTAATTTCTGAAAATAAATAATAAATTAAAAATTTTTTTGCAAAATAAAAATAAACTTTATTTCAAATTTTGTAAAATTTAAGAAATAATTTATTTTTTTAAAATAAGATTTGGTTTTTTATTTTTCAAAATTTATAAAAAAAAGTTTTTTTTTGAATATGAACGTTGAAAAGCTAATGAAATATGGTAGTTTTGCAAATATTAAAATGGAAAAGAAGAGGGGAAATTTTAAAAAAATATTCTCTAGATAAATAGATTCTAAAGTTTGCTTGAATTTGACTAAAATCGTTGAATAAAATATTAAAGCCGTTGAACACAAAAATGTTGTTTGAAAACTTTTCCGCTAGAGTATACACATATAGCATCTTCGGTTCTCTGCAGATAGCTGTTCTTTGCTAACTGTCTTTTTTGTGGTTTTGGCACCGCCTAGAAATATTTATGAGCTGAGCACGCGACGTTCTTCGCTGTCGTCCAATTTTTGAGGACAGGATAGGAATTTGGTGCAGGACGCGGCAATTACGCGAGGCTGAAAAAAAAATATTGCCAAAGTCATTGACTGACCAAGGAATTTATGAATTATATAGAAAGCTGAAATACGAAGGTAAAGGAGAAGGAGAAGTGGAATGGAAAGCAATTGCATGAAAAAAAAGAAGAGAAAGAAAAAAAAAACCCTGCTGGGCAGGAATATCAATGAATATGAGTTATTTGCACGCATAGCGAAGTTTTTCACTTTACAAACTCATGAAAAATAGATTAAAGTAAAACGCAAAAATCTGGCGACTTGTGAGCAACGCCCCTGCCCCGCTGTCCCCTTGCCACCAATACTCGAGAAAGGGGCGGGTGTTTGTAGGCAGTCATTAAAAATGAATTTGTGCCAAAGCACAGCTAATGAATATAGAAAATTTCTTTCTATTCAAAATGTTAATGTGTGTGGGAGTGTGTTTGTGTGTGTGTGTGTGTGTGTGTGTGTGTGTGTAGGTATGTGTGTATTCGGGTCCTTTGCAATCAATCAGTTGCCCAATTTCTGCCTCACTTTGCCCAATGACCGAAGAGTCGTCTGTTTGATTGTTTGTTTATTTCTTTGCCTTTCCTTTTGTGCGAAGGACATTTTGAAGAGCTAAAACCACAGCTTCATTTCCCCAATACCCAATCCCCAAACTCGCAATCCCCTCATGCTTCTTTCCGAATTATATATTTGACATATTAGTGCAGGCCGATAAAGAAATTGATTTCTGCTTTTCAACAGCACCAACCAACGACAACTCGAAAACTCAACTCAACTCAACTCAAGTGTCCAAAAATGTCCAATCTCAAGATTTGTGGGCTTTGGATTGTGCTAGGTTTTCTTTTCTTTATTTTTATTTATAGAAAATTGAGTTATTGAGCATCGAAAGGTTGAAAAGGTTGTCGCTTGTGTATTTGGCTTTAGTTGCTACACATATTTTATTTTTTTTTAGCTTTATTTTTATTTTGCTTTGCCAAAACCTCTTTCAAGAACAAGCAATTTAAAGTGGACGTTTTGCTTCTGCACATTTGATTTTTAAAGACTTGCTGAAATAGTCCTACTAATAGTAGGCTACTATTAATGTTATTTGATTTAATTGCATTGTTTTTATACCCTTGCAGAGGGTATTATAATTTTGTCACGAAATGTGTAACGCATTGAAGGAGACGTCTCAGAAAAAATAATTGTATATTCGTGATCAGCATCAACAGCCGAGTCATGTCCGTCATGTCCGTCTGTCCGTATTTCTGTTTATATGCGGAATAGTCCCTAAGTTTTAGAGCTATTGTGATGAAACTTGGCATAGATGCTTCTTCTTTTTGCAAGCAGTACATATGTCAGAATCGGACAGATCAGACCACTATAACATATAGCTGCCATAGCAACGATCGGTTGAAAAACTAGTTTTTGTATGAACAATTTTTCTGTTTTGCACAATAGCTCAACCAAACTCACTATGTCAAAGTTTTAGCACTTTTTACACATGTTGACAAAATTTCATCGAAATCGGACGACTATATCTTATAGCTGTCATAGGAACGATCGGTTGAAAAACTAGTTTTTGTATGAAAAACCTTTTTTGTTTTTCAAAATAACTCGACCAACTCACTATTTTAAAGTTTAAACACTATCCACATATGTTGACAAAATTTGAAAAAAATCGGAACACTATATCTTATAGCTGTCATAGGAACGATCGGTTGAAAAATAAGTTTTATTATGCAAATCTTGTCTGCAAGTGTATATATCTTCGGCACGACGAAGATAATATTTCTTTCTTGTTTCATTTATAAAATATATAATGCAGTTTTGATATTATTTAACAAACTTAAACAAAGAGAGACATGAACAGAACAAAAAAATTAAAATCACAGCAGCATCTTTGCTTTCTTTTACACATGCAAGCAGTGCATTATTTGATCTTCAAGCAGTTCAGCGGAAATGTAAGCAAGCAGTACTTTAATACTTCCTTTTTCCCATTTTTAATGGGAACAGGGAGTAATAACAAAAATATAGTTGTAGAAAATATAAAAAATATGAATGCCTAATATACACTGAATTTGTTTTCAGAATATTTCTTTTATATTATTATATTTTTTGTTTTTGAGACTGTAAGAAGAATAACAATTTCGGAAAATCAATATGCAACCAATCTGGTGGATCTGGATTTTTTTAAGTCGTCCTAAGTTAGAAGTGCATCTTCGAAACGCTGGCGATTGCTCTAAAGTCGATGGCCGAAATTTAACCTTCATCTGCACGGATAGAATCAGCAAGGATTTGCAATTACGTTGGCGTAGTGAAAGGGCGCCGGAGAATACTGAGTATACGCTTTGGGGAGACACTCAAGACAATTCAACAGTGATGGTCTCATTCTATCGCTCGGACCTATTTATGTATGATACACTAGTACTACTCAATTATAGCATATTTACGTATGAAGATGGTTTCGATCCATTTCTGAAATTAAACTCATCCGATATGCGCTGTTTCAGGTATGGTTTACGATATTTGAGCGAACTGCGAAGTCATTGTTTGGGCGAAGCATATGATGAGGATGACATAGTAAATAACCCAATTGTTCATTTTTCAAAGTTTATTGATGATCTTTCTTGATCTGCAAATAGAATGCCAATCCATGCAAAAGCTATCCGGATCACAATGCTTACATTGCTAATGGTATTAAATTGGTGAAAAATTTATAGATTTGAAAATTATCTGTTATTAAAAAAATCAAATAAATAAAGCGGCCTTTAGTGTTTTTAGCTAAACTAGAGGTTTAAGAAAAGTCATTGAACAAACAAGGAAATATGGCGAATGAATGCCTGATTAAATCAGCGAGGAGTCCATACCTGATTTCTCAGAGCTGCCTAGAATATTTTCAGGCCTAATTAATGTCGGAAGCGAAACCGCTTCGAGCGCAAACGAACTTTTTCGAAGTTATCAAAAGTTGTTGTATGCACTTTTCTTAGTTAAAGTAATACCTTTCGATTGGTAAACTATAGCTCATTCTTAGCAAATATTCCATTCTTGTTAAAAATCTTATATACCTTTGTGATGCTTCATCCCAGTGATACTCTAACTATTAACATAAAATAAATATAAATATGATTCACAATATGCAAGTCTTAAAATAAACATTTAAAAATGCGAACATGATGTCAATCTGAAAACCAAACACACAAATCGCCAAGCAAAGAAGTGTTCTTTAGAGGAGGAGAGGAGAGGCGTTAAAAGGAGAGGAGTAGCTCGTCAATGTCAAGAAAGCAGTTGGTTTATGAACATGTCCGCTAACAATGTTGTTTATATTGGCACCCACTATATCCGCCCAAAGTACGCAGGTTGTTATACCCACACAGATACACACACACACACACACAAACACAGACGCATACAGATGGATAGGAATACATCTGAATTTGAGGAGCGACTAGCAACTAATGAAAAATCCCAAGGGATCTGTCGATTGCTAGGTGGCTGTGATGAGGTCTACACAAACATTTGAGCAGCGCTGTCAACAACATGCCAGACAGCTGGACAAACGGACAGACGGCCAGTACACAAAATACAAGCCACAGGACGTGGGATGCAGGACACGATGTATATACAGACAGCTGGACAGACAGACAGACAGACAGTTGACGTATTTTGTTTATGGGCCACGCTGCGCACATTGATGACAGTCAAAATCTATCAGAAACTGGCAGGCGTTGAGGCTGGAAAGGGGGTAGGGGGTGGGTCAGTTGGCAGACGTGATGTCATTAGCAGCGGCAGACAAACGCAATTTGTCATAAGGCAACAAAATGCGCCCAAAAATTTCGATATGGAAATGGAAGTGGAGCGCAGCCGCAACCGCAATGCGCGTCACGCACACATGCCAATCATCGTCATTGCATGGGCGGCAAGAGAGGGGCACCATGAGGTGGGTGGAAGGGCGAGGGGGTGTGTGTGTGTGTAAAACGGATAGACAGTTGTAGCATCAATTGCAGTTCGTGGTGCCACAATTTGATCTATGCCAGCGCACTGTTGCCGTTTATTGAAATTCCTTAATGAGCAGCAACAGCGGCTGAAGTGCAATGCAATTTGCTTGCCTCCAAGTTGCAGTGGCATTTGCAGAAGCGGTGGCGGTGGCAGTGGCAGTGCCGGTTGCATTGGCCGTTTCCGTTGCAGTTGCCATTGCAGTTGCATGGGCAATTTGCGTGCAGTTCAATTAAAACGCACATACAACATGCAGCAAGGTCTGTCAAAATAAAAGAGGAAAAAAAAACCAAAAATAAAAAAACAGTTGTAATTGCAAATAGCGATGTAAATTTGGTAATAACCACGATGTTCAACATCGCAAAAATATATCGAATTTTAATAAAAATCATCGCTATGAAGTTTTTTCATTTCGGAGTATTTTTCATTTCGGAGAATTTTTCATTCCGAATAGTTTTGAACTTCTATTTCCCCTTTTTTAGAAAATATCAAACTTTTTTCCCCTCCAATAATTTTAGATATTTATGCTCAATGGTTTTCGAAGAAAAGATCAGATTTCAGTTTTCAATTCGAAATTTGGGAACAGGCCTGAATATAATAGTTTTGGCATACAAATAGATAATGCAACATAGCTTGGCCGATATTTAAGCCAACATGTATATTTTAAAATTAAAAATCGCGACAAGAAAACATCGAGTGAACATTTGCCAACATCGATAGATCCATACATGAATACATTGATGCTTTGATGTATTTTATACATCACTAATTTCATTTGTTGCGGACAAAGCGTCGTATGCGCAATCAACAAAAGTGACAAATTGACTTTTGAGCTGGTTTTCTTGGTTGTCGTTCGTCGCTGTTGTTATGCGTGTTGATGTTGTTGTTGTTAGTATTGTTGTTGTTGATTGTTTGTCTGTCTGTGGCAAATGCTGCTGCCAATTACCGCTAATGTCGCACAGTTGCCGCATTCACATAAAATTAATGATAAGCGCGCTATAAAATAAGTTTTACTGCAGGCAGAGGCAACAGTCGTCGACGATGCGAGTCCTGTTGAATCGGGTTGAAGCAACAGCTGAGCAGCAGCGTGTTGTCGCGGCTTTGGGTGGCACATCCTGCAGCCATATCCTGCCAGCGAGAAAAGGTTATGTCACTATAAAATTAAATCCAACAAGCGTGAAGTAGGTGAAGTGGCTGCTGCTGCTCCTGTTGTTGCCTGCCTTCTTTTTCCATTTTTATTTTAAGTATTTTTATTCCAGCAAATTGAAAACTTTTCTGGTGTTTACGACTTACGAGCAACGAGCCATGACTTTAACTAATTGTCTGCCATCCTAATTTGTTGCTAAGTGCATAAGACACTGCCTAAGAAAAATATATGGACAGACATTGTGTCCTTTAAAAAACAAAAACAAAATGCTGCATTCATCTGGAAACTTGGAAATTAAATATATAAAGCGAATTCTATGCTTAAGTTGTTTTCAAATTTTATTTCAATTTTACAATTTTGACATGTCAAATTATTATTGTATCACAAATAGTTGGAAATTAACAAATTATTTGATGGCAAATTAAGTTTTTCGTATTTGAAATGTTTTGTCATCGAAGCCCTGCTGAATTCTGAAAACGATTGATTAATCGAATTGAAAAGTTTTGCTTTCATGCTATTATTTGAACACAACTTTAAAAGTCTTCAAAGTTATTTTTTTTTTTTGTTAATTCTATGCTCGTATATTCAAATTTCGATGCATGCTTGAAATTTTTGATTTGCATGTTTTTGGTGTTTAAAAAACAAGTCGGAACTCGTGACTAAGGACATTGCTGCTAAGGACCAGTGTCCATTAGTTTGGCGCTCACTTTCTTATCTCGCCCAGCAGCAAGCCAACACATTAGCATATTTAAATTTTATGCTCTTCTGTAGTTGTTTATCTCGTGGTATAAGCTTGCAAAATGCCTGAATATAAAAGTCTTATATCAATCTTGCTACAACTTGATGTCCCTTTTCCTTTTCCTTGTCGTTGTCACTGTCACAGCTTCTGCTGCTGCTGCTGCTGCTACATCTTATTCTTTTTCGTCTAGGGCAAAAACTTTGAAGAACAACTGAGAAAACTGAGAACTGGGGAACTGTTTGCAAGTCCAAGTCACCGGGGCGACGCACCTTTGCTTTAGTCTTTCTATTTGTTTTTTTTTTGCTTTCTTCATTTTGTTTTTTTTTTCATGAATAAATTGCGCAGAATTTATGTGTAAAGTTTTGTGTGTGCCAGCTCCATTGCCAGCTCGAGACCGAGCCCGAAATGAAAGTGGCTAGCGGAGTTTAGATGAATCTGTTTGGCTTAGTCTGATGAGTTATCTGCACAAATGCAGCAGGGTTGTGTGGGGTGGGTGATAAGGGGGCAGAAAAACAGCGTGTATCTTCTTCAAGTGAGGTAGGCGGAATTGCAGAATTTATGGCTGAAATGTTAATTGAGCGCTGGGCGTAGAGCAATTCCTAAAGTTGGACCATTGCAGCTACGCATCAAAGTTTTCTTTCTATTTTTGTTGTTGTTGTTTTATTCCAACTTGAATGTTGAAAGTGGTATGTGAAAGAGAGTTGCATTTGAAATACGTGCGAAAGTTGAGTGCAACGGTGAATTGTTTGGCCAAACAATGCATATTCACAATTTCATTACGTTTTTTTTTCTCTGTAGCTCTAATTGAAAATATTGTTGTCACTTGCAAAATATTTTTGATCACAATAGAGTTTTGGCAATAGGAAGAAATAGAAGAAATAAAGAAGTGAGTTAGCTTTAGTTTTAATCAAATATAAGCTTAATTAATTCTGGAATTTGAATGGGAAGTTCCACATAATATTTTCTAATACTCAACAGAAATTTCTGAAATTTGTCTAGCAAGTAGAAAGTTGAATGCTATGAGTCTCTCTCAATGCAGTGTTGCATTTTAATAGTTTCATAGCAGTCAGTCTAAAGCCCTTATCGTGAAATGTTAATGCGCTGCCAGCGTGTTGCCAAGCGTGTAAGGATTAAGATTTACGCAGTGTCGTGCCCAAAAGGAAGCAAAGCAAAGGGAAGATGGGATGAGAAGGGCATGCCTGTCCGTCTACCCGCCTACCCGTCTGCCCGTCTGCCCGCCTGCCTGCTCTCCTGCTTGCCCAGTAAGTGTGAGTTAGATCTGACACATGGGCGCTTCATTTCCGACAATACCAGGAATATGCCGACTCCCACGCTCAGGGCCCACAAAATGTTAACCACAAGCCAAGAGCAAGTCACACGTTGCCATGCCACTCGACATTGTCGTAACCGTCGTCTGCGACGTTGACGACGACGACGACGACTACGATGGCGACGGCGACGCATTGTGGTCGCTGCGTAATATTGCTGAAAACCGCAGAGAGAGGAAATAGACGATGGAACGCTGCGTATACGTAATATTTCAGCATTTGCGTAAAGGCAACAACGCAACACGCTTCGCTGCTACAGTTGCTGCTGATGCTGCTTCTTACTGCCACTGCTGGTGGCATCCTTGTCGTCGCCGACGCCGTCGTCGTCATCTCGTTGCTCCCGTCCTTCCTCATGCTGCATGCCTCTGCGTGTGTGGTCTACCATTATCTGTCTGGGAAGCCATTAATTTTTCAAGATTGATCCGGTATGCAAATTACTTACACAGAATGTGTACCAGCGCCAGCAGCGCTTCCTTTTACTACTTTACTCTGCTCTCCCTCTCTCTCTCTATCTCTCTCTCTATCTATTGTGCCTTCTATGCGTGTATCTTTGCTACACTGTGTTTATTTGTTTGTGTGTGTGTGCTTGTGTGCACCAAATGTGGCTGCTCAAAATTTGCTGCCTCGTTTTTCAGCATTTGCTTTTTCTATTTTATTTACACATTTCTTCTTTTTTTTTTTTTTTGGAAATTCATGTAATTATCTGGGCGTAGTCTTTTAAGGAAGCACACAATATAACAATTTCATTTCATTGTTATTTAACTCAATTGCATAATTAACGTATTGGCATTTAATGTTAATTTATTGTTGCACTTTCTATATAGCTTCAATTGCACTTGCTGTGTCTGCACTTCACACAGCAATTTGATGCAATTTGCACTTTGCATTTGCATTTGCCAAGTGCTGCAAACGCTTTTTTTCTGAATGACCCTCAGAAAACAATTTTTTTTTTATATTCATTTAAAAACAGACGGGGCATTGCCAAATGTATCAATAAACGTAACTTCAACAAGACTGAATGGACTTTGAATTTTTGCTAGCTTGTGAAAATAAACTTTATTTAATTGTACATCAAAATGGCCTTTTTATACTCTTTTTTAATTTTTTTTTTAAAACAAAAAAAAACAGTATATTGGGTTTGTAAAATGTCCATATGTCCATCTGTCTGTCCGTCTGTCTGTCTGTCTGTCTGTCTGTCTGCCTGTCTGTTTATATGCGAACTAGTCCCTCGACTTAGAGCTATAGCTATAAAACTTAGCAGATTGTCAGAATCGGCCATAGCCAAACAGCTGTCATATAGTTGAAAAATAAGTTTATGCATAAACATTTTTTGTATTTTTCAAGATAACTCAGCCAAACTCACTTTATCTAAATCAAAGCACGTTCAACACATGTTTTCCAAATTTGATCAAAATCGGATCCCTATATCTTATAGCTGCCATGGGAACAGTCAGTTGAAAATAAGTTTTCTTGTCTAACTCTTTTCTGCAAGGGTATATATTTTCGGCACGCCAAAGATAACATTTCCTTCTTGTTTTTAATGATTTTCTTTTTTAATTTTTTGATATTTGTGTATTTAAATGATTTTTTGGTATTTTTATGATTTTTAAATATTTTTGGCATTATTATTATCTATTGGTATTTTGTTTGTCAATAAATACTACTTTTAGTACGGCAACGGAATATAGAAGAATGAATGGAATAGGTCGTTGAATAGGTTCGTCCTTGAACACCATGTGGTTAACCATATTTTCCCTTAATACATTTTTATATTACACCACTTGCTTCAAAAGATATTTACATTAAATTTTTATAATGAAAATTTAATAACAAGTTTTTTTTTTTTAATTTTTATAAAAAAAATATAAAAAAAATTTGTATTTTAAATTGTTTTAATAAAAAATGAAAATACGTGTTTTTTAATCGTTTTTATAAAAATCAACAAATAAACTTTACTTAACATTTTTTTTAAATTGTAATAATTACGGTACCTGGCCTTAACTAAACCTTGATAAATTGTTGTTAGACTAAAACGTTGATTTCTTGCCATCTATTTAACTATTAAAGGACTTAGATTTTAGAGAGCTAGCAGCATATAAGTAAATATTTTAATTTTGAAGCGCTTTTGAGCTGGATTTTAAAGTAGGTTGGTGGGGGCAATCTTATATTTAATGAAGCATTATCTGCAGCTGGCAGGCACTCTTAGGCACAAGCATACAAACGGGACACTTGAGCTAAACAGCTTGTGGCAAGTGTGTGTGTGAATGTGTGTGTGTGTGGTGTGTGTGTGTGTGTGTGGTGTGTGTGTGTGGTGTGTGTGTGCCACCAAAATGACAAAGATCACTTAACGGTTGGGCAATGTTAAACAAAAGTCTGTGGCAACATGCTGAATGCAATGTTGATGACGACGATGATGAGGATGAGTATGATGAGGGTGCTGTTTGCTTACAAGGCAATACAAGCATCATATACACATAAACACACACACATACACATACACACTTCACACACTATCTACACACAGTCGAGCAAACAAGCAAACAAACAAACAAACAAACAAACAAAACGCGAAACTAGCAGCCGCAGTTCTCGTTAACACATCGTGATAACAATCAAAGCAAGACAAAAGCAAACAAACAAGAACCAGGAACCAGGAGCCAAAAACAGAAACAGAAACAGAAACAGGAACATCATCAGCGGCCAACATGGTCAAAATAGGATTCGGGTGGCTTTGCAGGTTGCGAGTGCTGGCCAGGATGCAGGATGTTTTGTGGGCAGGACTCGGCGAGCCGCAACGCGTTATCTTTGCTCAGCTTTGCATAAATCAACGTTAAATATAAATATATATATTTTTTTTTTTAACCGAACTCAAGCGTTAAATTGGTATGTGTGTCAGTTGTGGTGTGTGTGTTTGTCTATGTCTGTGTCTGTGCGTGTTGAACAAATTATCTAAGACGCCCCTCACGTAAAATGCCAAACAAAATGAACTTTAGCAGCGGTGGCATGCGGCATGCGGCAACAACATAAAATCAGCGCGGCAGCAACAACAACAACAATAAAAAAAAAACACACACACAAAAACAAAACTGTAAAGCAAACAAAACACGTCGACTGCCATTTAATTGGTTTGCATACACACACACACACACACACACACACACACACACACACACACACACACACACTTACACACACACTAACAAATCCCTTGGGATCTGTATTTTGTATCTGTATCCCCGCGTATCTGTGTGTGTGCATTGCATAAATTACAAGAAATTTACAAATAAATTACGCGCATGCAAAAGTCGGCCGCTGCTCACGTGTTTCTCGTACGCCCCCTACTCTCCCAAGGGGGTGTGGCATTTGAGTTTTGTACTACAAGTTAATTTTTTTATAATTGACAGCTGGTTAAGCTAAAGCAAAACTGCTCCAAAGTATGCTATACGTGATTAGTTAATTGGACAAGATATTATAAATATTACGTATACGCAAAGTGTTCAAATACGTTCTGCAAATTGGTTTATCGTCTTATGCATAGTTATTGAATTAAATATTTGAAAGTTTGATATTGAAATTTTTGTATATATTTCAAGATAACTCTTAAGAATGCAAAATTGCTTTTTATGGCAAGAAAAGTGGTTTTTATATATTAATTTACTTTTTTATTTATTTGTATACCATAGCACTATGGTGCAAATGACCCCTTTTGTTGGCTAAAATTAATAACTCATAGACCAAGCGAGATTTTTGGGTCTAGAATAAGGTTCCAAATATCTTTAGAAAGTGTTTTTGAGAAAATGGCACACATATTATCCCAAGCTCAAAAAAAATAAAATAAAAAATTGGTTGTAACTAAAATATTCAAAGAAATTATTTCATAGTTTATGTATATACATACATGTTAGAAATACGATCTTAATCATCAACAAGCTTCTCTCTCCGTCATGTTGCAAATAAGTGAGCATATCCTCAAAGTTTTTCAGATGCTTTACACTAAGAGGCTATTACAAAGACAGCATGTTCAGTTTCTGCAATTCACGCGTACCAGCACACAATTAAAACCACACTTATTATATTCCATCAAAGAAGTTTCACTAGAATTGAGTTTTGTTTTGAACCTTTTAGTACTCGAAAGTCACAGTAAAAATTTAACTTTTAGTTGACTTTTTTCAAACAGCTGAGTTAACCAGCTTTTATCTTAACAGTTAGGCATTCTGTTAAAATTTGTGGTATGTAACATTTTGCTTTGATGTATTCCTAATGTAATTAGACCGAAAAATACTTCGTTAGGTTTTTGGCAAGAAAAGTGCACACTTGCCCCATAGTGCAGAGTGCTAAAGAATGCATTTAACTTATATAGAATGCTGCAGCCCTGTTTCGATTTCAAATTCCGATCAAAACATGCGGAATTCAATGTGAATTTGCTTTAAATTTTACAAAATTTAATTAATATTCAGCTTGAAAAGAATATTATTGGAAACATAAGCAACTGAGTGGGGTACAAAATGCATAAACCAATTTAACTGCATGTTTTGTTTCACATTTAGTAAATTTATCGAATGAAAGCATTTGTATCTTGATTTTTTTTATTATTAAATTCAAAACAAATGCCAACAAAACTTAGATTTTACTGCTCAGTTGCCCAAAAAGGTATGCTACTTTTCAAAGATATGAGCTAGGATATGGAGGTTAGCTTAATAATAATTATACAATATATAAAATCATTATGAGCTGCTTTTTCTACTATATGCTCAAATCAATTTTCAAATAAATATATCAGCCTCTGGCTCTTTAACCTTTATGCAATAATTTAATGTTGCTATAAATATTAAAGACAAAATGAAATTGTTACTTTCGGCTACAAATCAAATGATCAAAAATCAAAAGAACATTAAATTGTTATATTTGTCAAGGCACTTGACTGTTTATAAGATAATAATAAATGATGTTTACGAGTAATCAAAGCAAATACTTCAGTTATGCGAATCATTATGCTAAACACAGTTGATACAACTTTTGAGTATTGAGATTATCGAATCGATGGCATCATCAATCAGTTCTAAAGAAATTAGCTCAGTTTACACGTTTATATGTATGAAAACAATTCGTTTCAGTTATTTGGACACTTTTTCTATATATCTTGCTGGATTAAATCCTATATTTGTATATTCATTTGTGTTCTACATATATTCGTCCATGTTCCATTTATTATTTCAGCCGCAAGACAATTGCTCTTCATAATGTTGAATAGGCGCGTGTTATGAGTGCCGTCATCGAGGACATGAATGCCGTTGAGTTTTAATTTATGCACACCCCACTCATCATGTGTGTGTGTGTGTATGTGTGTGTGTGTGTGTCGCGAGTTTTTCCATCGACATTTAATTGAAAATAACTCAAGCGTGTCAGCAACGCGCGCGGTTAATGAGCGAGAAACTCGAATGTCTGTCGCGACTGCCACAGCTACCACACTTTTTCCAATTCTCCCACAATTTCAGTTCTCTATGCTCTCTCTCTCTCTCTTTCTCTGTCTCTCTCTCTTTCTCTCATACAGTCTCTTCATCTCGCTTCAATTCTCTTTATGTATATGGTACACGTCTGGCAACTGTGCACTTTTTGCCAGCACGTGAATGACATCAATGACAGTGAAAAGGCGTTTTTCTGCACTTAATGAGCACGACTAGGGGGTTGACTTGAAGAAGAGGGAGACAAAGTTATACACACATAAACATACGCACACACACACACACACACACACACACACACACACACACACACACACACACACACACACACACACACACAGAGTGCACCCTCACCTACTCCAAGCAAAAGCTAAGCAAGTTTTTTCTTTATTTTTTTTTTTTTTTGGCTTTTTATCTGCGTTTTCAGCTGCTTCTGCCTCTGGTTGTGCTGCGTGTGACAAGTTTATTTATGTGTCTGAAAAGCAACCAAATGAAAGCAAAAAAAAAAACAAAAAAAAATAAAAAAAAACTATGAGAGAGCAAAGAAAAAGAATAAAGTAGTAGCTGAAAGAAACTTAAAAGATATCATCCACAACAGTTTTTTGTGTGTCATTAAGCTGAATTGAGGCTATGACCATTGAAAGTGGGTGAAAGGTGAAAGCGAAACAAAATTAAATGCATGATAAAAAAAAAACGAACATTTAACAAAATAAAACCTGCTTGAAATCAGCTGCCAATATTTTAATTCTGGTTGCCAGCATATGTTATGATAAATTCTCTTAAAAATAATATATTTGTTGAAATTAAACAACTGCATCCAATCCCAATCTAGCAATTCGTTCAAAAGCTATGAACATTTTAAAATTATAGTGGCCTTTTCCAAAATGAGATGAAAAGGTTGTCAGTTTGTTTGTCTGTCTGTTTGTTTGTACCAACGCGTTGAGGTAGCTATCTAGAATTTTGTAGACCTGTCCCTCATCATGATCCAAGTTTGTTCTACCACTGTTCTGAAAAACCGCTAGTTTATCGGGAAAACCGCTAAAATTGACACGCCCACAGTTTCTAGACCAAAGAAGCTACAGACACGTTCTTCATTTCATTGGAAAGTTGTTTCTAAGCTCTTTTTAGCGTACCTTGGCAGTTTCAAAACACGCAGCTCAAAAACTACAGGTGAAGTACACTTTTTTTTCTACATTTTGGCAATTCAAAAGAAATTGGCCTAACCGATTATGAGTGTTGATATAAATAAATATTAAGAACAATTTTATAATAACTATACAAACTGTACTTTATGATTTTAAATATGGTTTGAAACTGGTTTTACGGGATTTAACGTAAATGTGCTTATTTCAACCTTTGCCAAATTAATTTCAATTGTCTCTAATATGGAATCAAATTAAGTGCAAAGAATAATTGAGTGCTTTGTGTTGCCATTTGAACATTCTTCATATGATGTTCCTTTTGTGCACTTTCCCCTACGCTTTGTTCGCCTAAAACTATGCAACAGCATTTGTTGAGTAATTATTTGGATTTTGAGTGCAGAAAATCAAGTGAAATAATTAATTGAATACCTACTTGAATTTCACACAATACATGAACTAAAAGACACACACGAGATACACACACACACACTCACATGCATACTCATACAGCACACACACACACACACACACACACTCACTTATGTTTAATATGGTCAGTGAAGCGGCACTTGGAACCATATTAAACTTTACGTTATTTATATTAAAATTTTTCTTTATTGATGTGGTTGTTTATATTTGGGGCTTATATTTATTTTTTGCTTTTTATGAATGCAGCGGTTTAGTTTTAGCCAAGCTGTTGCCTAGAACCACACACACACACACACACACACACACATACACATACACACTAAACACAACCAACAACTAACCCATATAAAGCATATATACATATAGAAATATAAACCATGTGTAGAATCGCATTTCATTCGCTTAGCTTGACCTTTCCCCTAGCCCCCCCACTTCGCACCCCCTTTTTTTGTTGTTGGCTTGTTTTGTGCCATGTGTTTGGCAATTTCCTGGCTACGAACGAGTTGACCACAAGAAAGGCAAAAAGCCAAAAAGAAAAATAGAAAGCACAACCAGCTGCAAATAAAAACCAAACCCAAGCAATCAGCAAATACATTTCAACAGCACCTTATAAAAGTATTTGAACCTTATGCTGACCAAATTTTATCGCATTTGACACACACACATCATCACACACAACAACACACACACACATACACATTGATTTTGGCTTTTATTAGCTTGAGCAGCCGCAACAGCAGCAGCAGAAGTTTCCAACTCGCACTTGACTTGACTTCATCGCTCCACCACGCCTCCTAGCACCCCTCTTGCCTCCTTTCAGCTACCTACCCTAAGCCCCACTTCAGCATCAATTGCCCTAATCCATTGCAAAAGTCGGCGTGGGATCACGTACAGCATTCACAGCGAGTATATCTTTTTAAAAACATTGTTAAAGTTTTTGCTTTCCCTATTCCTCATTCTCTATATATATATATATATATATATATATATATATATAGTATGTTCTCCCTTCTATTTATATATATATATATTGTATATACATGTACTATTTTTTTTTTTTTATTATTGAATTCGAGTTCAATTTGTTTTTATTGATTCGCCATTTTGCACTAGCCCCAAAGATGTGACGGAAATTGTCAATGTTTTACAATAGTTGCAGCTAACACTCGTTACCAGGACCACTCCCTCACCCTCACCCTCGCCCTCGCCATAGCCCTCTTCCTCTCAATACAACCCGATATCATCATGGCTTTTTGAGTTTTATGTGCACTTGATAAAATTTCAATAGTTGAACCTTTCACTGCGTTCTATTGTGAATAGGGGGTCGAAGCGGGGGGTGTTGGGGATGTGAATCTGTTGTTTTTCGCGCCCGTTTGACTTTCTGGTCTGCCTTTAGTTTTACGTGATATTAAAATTGATAGCAAAATCGCTGCTGCTGCTGCAACTCGGTTCAAGTGCGCACTTCTAGTGAGGGAGTAGAGGCGTAGAGATTGGGGTAGCTTTGGCTTTTATGGGGCTCGGAAAGTCCTGGCGCTTTGGCAAATTGATTTTCATGCGAATTTCAATAAAGCCAATTCCATATTGCGCATACGCACTATGTGTCACGGCATGCTTTATGCTTCGATAACATTGTTTGCACATTTTCATTCTTTTCGTTATCTATTTTTTTTTTTTTTTTTTTTTTTTTATAAATACACATTTATGCAAACAACAAAATAAAAATGCAAGTGCACAGGACAATGGTCTTCTTAGAAAATATTTATGAAATGCTGTAAAGCAAATACCTGGAAAATGGATAATGGAATTCGCTGAACCGAGTTCAAAATGTAATCGCTATAACGTTGCCAGGCAACGATTTTCTTTTTAAAATTAGTCATTTTTTAAAAAATATGCATTTCATAATTTGCTTTAAGGCACAAGTTCATGAAAAGTTCTAACAATTAAAAAAGAAAATAAGAATTTATTTTAACTTAACGTTTTCTAAATTGTGTATTAAATACAAACGAAAAAAGTCAATAAATTTAAAACTTTACAAGAAATATGACAATTTTGAATACTTTGTTAACTTAATAACTTTAACATTTGAAATAAGTCGTTTGAATATTCTGTCTTACATGGACTTAAAAAATTTCTAAAAAAAAAAAAAAAAAATTATTGAAATTTATTAGATTTATATGAACTTCAAAAAATAAAAGTAAAAGTAACTTTTAAATTTTGCATTTTTTTTTTTCAAAATGAATACCTTCAAGATTTTAATATTTAAAAATTATTTTGTATGTTTGAACTTTGTTGTGTTGTTTGTTGATGTTTCAAATACATTTCCCTAAAATGTGACCCTGCAAGTGACAGTAAAAATTTAGCGACTATTTAAAATTTGTTGTGTGAAATATGCGAATATACAAATTTTGTTTGTTTGTCTTTTCACACACAAAACTTGGACGCAGCAGCAGCGCAGCGTCATAACAGAGGCAGAGCAACAACAGTGATGATAGCAGCGCACATCAACAACAACAATAGCAATAATAGCAACAGCAACAACAACAGCAACAACAACAACAACAACAACAACAATGCACGACTAATGCAATAAAACGCAGACAATGTGTGAAGTTGAGCGTTCGAATTTCCGAGTGCATTTTCCATTTTCCACAGCGCATTGATGCACAACTGCAATAAGAGAGAACGATAGGCGTTGAGAGACGAGATGAGCGGAAGTGTAAGGGCTGCGGAGAACAAAGAAAGCTCACACATGCACACACACATACATAAAAGCCAAGCCTCGAGGGGTGCGGCATGTAGGCGTGGCTGGCTGCGTGTATAATTTGCGATTTATGAGCGTAATGTTGACAGCAGCAGCTGCGGATAGGTGCGGGTGGCGCGGGGAGGCACGGGGAGGCACGGAAGGCGGGGACAAAGGCAAAAGCAGAGGCAACGAATAACTGTAACACGTGCTGTGCATCGTCTAATGCGTCTGACGAACACCTCTCATACACCCTCTCTTACACACTCACACACACACACACACACACACACACACACACACAAAGAGTAAAGCACGCAGCGGAACTTGCACAATGTGTCAAATGTCATATATGTGTCGCGTTAATAAATTCACTCAAATGTTTCAATGTGGCCCGCTGGCATAATAAAATGCCTCGACACTGACAAACAGCAAATCTATATGTTATATTGTCGCATGCTGACATTTCTTCTTTCTCTAGCAAAAACCTGTTCTTCCCCCCACCCCAGTCCATCCCATAACACCCACTCAATTGTCATTGACAAATGCCAATTCCCTTGACACATTGTATGATTCTTGAATTACCAACATATTAAGCTTGAATTTCAATGTTGTACAACGTTTATATAAAGGAATTTGCTTAAACAGTTTGAGAATTATAAAGACTCTGCAATGCACTAAGTGTGCTTATACATAAAATTAACCTTTGGTTTGCATATAATTAAATCTTTTCTATTTTATTTTTAGCTCTGCATAAGGAATTCGAATTCCAAAACAGGTAAGACAAAAAACTTGAGTTAATTACAAATTATAAAGCCTATTAACTAACAAAAATGATAACTGATCGTGATTCCATACAAAATGTAGTTATAAACAAGTAAGAACGTTGCAGTCGGATGCACCCGACTGCGATATACTCTTTTTTTCGCCTCTTTGCGGAGTCAGTGGGCGTGGCAATTGAATTTCTGCTCAAATCTTTAAAGTTTTGCCATCAATTAAAATTTGGTTGGGCCTGTTCTACAGGTTTGGGAGAAACAAACATTGTTTGATTGCAAGGGCGGGGGTGGGCGTGGCAAAAATATTTTTATCCAATCTATTAAATAGGGCAACAGAATTCAACCTGCAAAATTTGGTGATTCTAGCTAAAGGGGTGGGGGAGATGCAGACTTTGCCTATTTGTGGGGGCGGGGGTGGGCGTGGCCGAATTTTTTTTTGCCAGATCAATGAAGGACGTGATAAGTAGCCCTTGTGCCAAATTTGGTTACTCTAGCTATAAAACTGTGGAAGATATAGGTTTTTGCGGTTTGTGGGGGAAGGGGTGGGGGTGGGGGGAAGATCTTGACACTTTGTCTGCCTATGGTATATACCAACATGTATACCAAGTTTGGTTGCTCTAGCTTCAAAACTGTGGAAAAAACCTGCGTTCATACGGACAGACGGACAGACGGACGGACAGACGGACATTTCACAAACCCAATATACTCTTTTTTCCTTTTTTTTCAAAAAAGTTAAAAAAAGAGTATAAAAAACGTTTCATTGGTAATACGAAGTGGAATTACTAGAAAAATGACAGAGGGCCGATTTTTCAATGCTCCAATAAAAACTATGTGTCACATAAGCTTAATAATAACAATATTTCGATTTTTCAATGTACACTAAGGACCTAAAAACGATATGTGTCACAGTGCTAAGTGGAACTTCATCTCCCATATAGGCTTGCTAAGTGCCACATAAGTAAAACAGTTGATGAAATTTTGTCATCAACCGTGAATTTTGACAGTTTTAAAATGCCGCTCTTCATAAAAATACAAATATGGCCCTAAATTTAAACCGTGCAATTTATCTTCATTCTCTGGAAGATTCAGATGAAGACATGACTTCGAGTTACACTAACTAACTATATTATTTCAGGCCAAACTTTTTGAGGGTTTGAATGAAACAGCTTTTTTTAAGAGATTCCGCCTTTCAAAATCGACATTTATTATTTTGAATGCAAAAATCAAAAGCCAAATTGAGTCGAATACAAATAGGTTAGTTGAAACTATTTAGGAATTCTGGCATATTTTCATTGGGTTTTTATGCCTGTGGGAATTTGAGATAGAGAAAGAGGTTTCTAATGCCATTATTTCATTGTCCAAGTTCTATATTAAGTTTGGAGAGTCCAATGAAGTCATGCATTGCCAGATTCCCTAAGATAATGGGGACTGTTGACTGCACTCATCCGGATAAAATCACCAGGCGGTGACAATGATGATATATACTGGAACAGAAAGGGATACTTTTCGATCAATGTCCAGGCAGTATGCGATATATTTTTCACATGACAGTAACATCCTAAACAACAGCCGTTTAAAGTATCGGTTTGAAAGTGACAAATTCAAAAATAGTTCACCAATATTGTTGCCACCTGACACGAAAAATCATTTGAATTAGGCAGTTTTGCTGCCACCTCTTCAAAATTTTTGCCATTTGCATGTTAACGTGACACATAAATTTAAAAGTCGATTGAACAAATGAAATTGCTTATGTGCCACTTAATCTGAAACATAATCTAATTTTAACCATAGCTATGAAGGACTTTTTATTTGGACATTGAAAATTAGTTTCAGGAAACAAAAAATAACACAAGAAAACATGTAATAAAATTGCTTTAACTACTTGAGAATTGGTAATTGTGAATTGGTAATTGTGGAGCCACGCCCTTTAAGTGTACTTAGTCAGCTTAAATGGTGCAGTAAAGTAAGGATTGTCAGGACATAAAATGCTACATAAATAAGTAGCTGAAATGTCATTATTTTGCAATGAATAATGAGTTTAGCTCATTGAAAGGTTAACAATATAAATACTATGTATGTATGTGTGTGTGTGTATATGTCTGCATGTATGTTAAACTGCCAATTTATTATGAGGATAATAAATGCAGCATCTAGAAATACAAACAGAAATACGAGAATGTGCTTATAGCGCATTGCTTACAAATAAATTGAGCACACAATGAAACCTACTTTCAACAGCCATTCCGCATTATACACAAAATGCTTATATGGCTTTTACTATATATTTATATATATATATATATATATATATATATATACTTATACTATATATAACATACATAAGTATATATATTTTAGAAGCTGGCCAAATGAACTGCAAATAATGCAGAAGGCGGCATATAAATAGTCGGCAAAATGTGCCAGAGCCCTCCGTGCTCATTGCAGATGGTACATGAATTTGTCATTGAACTCTTCTAGCAAGACCAAGGCACAAATTCCCCCCTTTTCATTTCCGATGCCATGCCTTTTTTTTATTTCAGGAAATCTATTTAATTGCAAAATCACAGCCAAAAGGCAAAAGTGGGCAAACCGTTTGTTTGTAATACTCTGTTTTTCTTTTTTTTTCAAATTGGAAATAGATCATATTGAGTTTATGTCCGACCGTTCTACTTTTGTTTTTGTTTTTGTAGACGACTCTTTATTTATGTGTGTTTTTGGTACAATAAATAGAGAAAGGGATAAAATTTATTTTCATGTTCAACCCAGCCTAAAAATGAAATTTCCTCAATTTAATATGAACGACAATGATGAAATTCTTGAAAGATTTCAACCAGATTCTCCTGTATTTAGCAGTCGGGACGTTTGGAGTGCAACGTACTTACTTGTTTGGTTTGTTTGTGTTGTGATGTGTGCTTATTTTGCTTTGGCTGATTTTTCTTGGCTTTGAAGCCGTGCCAAAAGGCAAACGCGGCTGAAGCTGAAGCTGAAGCAGAACCAGAAGCAGAAGCTGAAACCTGAGCCGGATGAGCAACCAATGGCAATGGAGCAAAAAGCGTTGCCAGGATCATCGTCATAGTTGGTGCTATCATCAGAGGAGGTAGTAGTAGTAATGTGGTATGGTATGGTGTCCTACCCGAGAAATGCTTGGCACATGGCTAAGAAAACTGCCCGTAGTGACATTTTATTTACGTTTTGTCGTACAACAAAATTGCATAAATTTAATGCGGATTTTGGCAAGCGATGCGACAACGTGGCTTCATGTGCCAACAAAATGTGCCCAAATGCCAGTGCCAGGTCCTGGCCAGGACAACGACGCGTCGTTCAAGTTGAACACACGAATGCGAACGCGAATTTGGACGCGAATAGGATATGGGATTTTGTTTTTGGGGCATGAGAGATGGTACTGCAACAGGGGCAGATGGATGGATGGGTGGATGTGGGGACATGGACATCTCTCTTGACTCGCTCCATGAAATTCTATGCATTTCCGTGTTGGCATTTGTCGCTGCTTCATTGTGAGGCTCAGTTTTGTGAGTACAACTGCCGCACAGTGGAACAACAAATTGTTATTATTATAATTGGACATTAACTGTAAGAAATTTGTTTTCTTTGTTTTTAAGTAGGTTTGACTTATTACAAAAAATCTTATGAAATAGGTTTTTGACTATGTAGAAATATGTATATCCAAACATATAAATATCAGTTTGACATATTAATTCCTTTGCTCACTTCAAATGAAAGTTCGGCATAATAATTCAGGTTAATCGCGTTTGACTTAACATTTTCAGTCAGTTACTCAAAATGTCTATATAAATTAAATTTATCGAATAATTTCATTCGACTTGTTCTGTAAAGTTTAAAGCCCAAAACTACTTTCTTATCAAACAAAGTAACCCGTTTTTTGCCATCAATTCGGTTCTGTTTTATTCAACTTAATCAATTCAAGTCTGAAATTTGTGACTAAACGTAATTAAAGAATTGAAAACTTTGCTAACCATGTGCCACACGATTCTATTGATGCAGCCAAGCGATGGTTCGGCTTCACGACTTTTTTTCGATTACGAGAGCATCGAGGATTGCATGGATTCCTTGAGCGAAATATTTGAGGGTCATCTGAAACTGAGCTATGCACCATTGTCCTTCGTAAGCTATGATATTATCAAGTTGTTTGACTTTCTTGATAGCCTGAAGGATATTGTCTGCATGGTGTTTGAGGAGGAGACCAAAACCTATGCACCACGTAACAAGGATTGGATCAAGGAGCAGCTCTTTTTGCACTTGGGACTTGATAATCGTGAATAAATGCCATATATAATGCCTTCAAATCTAGAGATATTTTTAATATAAAACCTTGGGAATGGATTTATTAGCTTGCTGTTCTTATAGCTAATAAAGTGTTATGATAAGAATCGAACAAAAATTCAGTTGTAGTATAACAAAACTGGTTTGCACAGATTTGAAATCTTCATTTCTTGCTTGTTTGATGTGTGTTCTTGTTCTTTCTGTGTTAACTTGGTTAAGCTTATGCTGAACCACGGTATACACTGCTAACCAAAAGCCTAACCACTCAGCGCCTATGTTTCTCTCCTCCTTCGGCCCACCCGATCTGCCTCTTCTCTGCCCTCTGCCCTTTTCCATCTGCCCTCTGAATGCTGCACGCCCACTTCTCATTCTCATTCTGTGTATGCATTATAATTTGAGTGGCATGTTGAGAGTGGCTTTTGTTTTGCTTTTAATTAGATTTACATTGGCCACTTTTCAGTTGCGGATGCCACAGTTGCATTGCCTCTCACTTCCATCCCCTCCACCCTCCACCCTCTGCCCCTTCCTCTACTTAAACTATCCCTTTCTCTGTTTTTCTCATCAGGCTGTAGCCTAACAAACACTGCGCTTTGTTTATTTTGGCGCCTTGTGCACTCATTGCCCCCATTTGCTGCACTACCCGTTGCACATAGACAACAGCTCATCCCCACTGGCCCCCCTCATTCCCTATGCCACAGCATCTCCTGTCCTGCAGTGATTGCCTGTTTCTTTTCTTTTTTTTCGTATTTTGTCGAGTTATTTTCAACAGCTTCACTTTTTGCACTTCCGCTTTGTGTGTCACTAATTGCTTTTGTGTTTCAGTATTTACAATTGTTTTGATTCATTTCTTGTTGATTCCCCCACTTCGCAGCTTCCCCCTTGCCCCTTTGCCCACAATTTTGCTGCTCTGCGTGCTTAATTAAATGCACTTTGAGTGTCATCAAGTCTCTGCAGCATTGTCCAGACACATTCATCGCCTCTAGGCCTTTGCCTCATGAGTCTCTCTCTCTCTCTCTCTCTCTGTCCCTCTCTGTGTCTCATTGTCTTCCTCTTCTCCCCACTCTCTCTTGTCTATTTAATCACTTCTCTAATGACATTTAATGAAATTTCACTGCATTTTCACGCTGCATTCCTAATTGGCACAAACACAAAGCTCAACTCAAGTTTCAGTTTATCGATTTGCAAAACTCAAAACCTAATTAGTTGCGACCAGGGCTACATTGAAATGAATCCTAATAGTTTAAAGCCTTGCATTCATATTTAATTAACTGAATTGAATTATTATTGAAAATGTAAATGTGCATGCAAAACTTATCAGATTTCATATGTTTCTTGCTCTTATGCCCTTGCAAATGGTATTATAATTTTGTCACGAAATGCGTTATGAATTGAATGTCAAATCTCCGACCATATTAAGTATATATGGTCTTGATCATTTGAAATTTAAGCTTTACCTAATACCTGACGAAATTTCATACAATACGGGAGACTTTATATAATTGCTGTCATAGGAATAATCTTTTGAACATTGAGTTTTTATTAAAACTATTTTTAATTCATTTAATTTTTTTCATTTGAGATATAATTTCAAAATAAAATGAACTTAATTCAGATGAAAAACAAATAATTAATGTAACTTTAAATTAAATACAATTTATGCCTTTGAAAATACAGCTAATCTATAAAAATATATGCAATAGCTACTCAGCTAAACAGGACCCATATATAATAATAAGAAATAGATGACCCTGGGGCCAAACTCTTCAAGCAATGCGTCCCTGATGGACGAGCAAAGACTTGAAATGAGCAAAATAAGTCAGAAAAGTTGTGAAGAATAATATCTCGTAATGCTGCTGATGATGCTGCTAATTCAAAACCGGAAAAGCTTTTAACCAATTTACATAATTTGCTAAAGAGCCATGGCCCAAAGACGCGTCCAAGTCGTCTGGCTCGAGTCATTTTTCTCAAGCGTCGCCGAGGACGACAACTACAACGACAACGATGAGGACAACGACGACGACGACGGCGACGAGAACGAGAACGAGAACGAGGACAGGGACTACGAAGGACATTTTTAAAGAAATTAATTAATGAAATGTTGATTAACTTTTACCAGGCAGTCAGGCAGGCAGTCAGCCTGGTGCCTTGGCTGACCAGCAGTCTAAGGAGCGGGCTGTGTCTAGGGGTGAAGTAGAGAGTAGGGTGTAGGCGGCGGGTAGCGGGAGTTAGTGGTACGCCGTCTGAGATTTATGTCGAGGCATTTGTCATGGCAAAGAGTAAACAAGCGCTGGGCGTAACTCTGCCTTCTGTGTGGGCGTGTCCAGTGGCAAAAGGCGTGCGCATAATCCACAAAATAATGCGCACCAAAGCTATTTACAATTCGTGAATTTATTTTTAAAAAAGTGTTGCTATAGCAGGAAGAGACGAAGGGTGCAGTGGGCGGTAGGGTGTTGGCCTCCTTCGTCTGCGTCAGAATGTAGAATTTAGATCTGGGTCTGGGCTAATTAGCGTGAATGCTATCCAAAATGAAATACCATTTGAAATGCGAAGTGAAAGCTAGAAGGGGTCACAGTTTATTTACCCTTGCAGTATCCAATTAAGAGTACATGACACAAGGTATCTTTTGGATATTTAATTTGTCAAATATTTGTTAAGCTAAGTATGACCATTTCGTTAATTACACTAACAGTTTTAAAAGTGTGCTTAAAGTAACCCTTCGGTTAGGTAAGTTCATTATTGGATTAATCTTGAGCTTCAAATATGCTTTATTTTTAATCTATTTTTTTCAGTCTGCTTAAGTTTAGCTTTTATTACGTTTAATGTAATTTAAAGCTTTAATGTGCTTTTAAGACTGATCTTAAAGTCTTAACTTCAAACGCTTTAAAGTTCAAATCTCGCTGAGGGCAATCATATAAAAGACTTGGATGTAACATACACTAGAATGGGTAGAAATGAGTAGCTGGCCAAGCATTGAGCTTGAATGAATACAATTCACTTCGCTGAAAGCTTTAATGTGCTTTTAAAGCACATTTCTGAAATGGAAACAAGTATTTATTGAAAGGCAAAGTTTAATTTTGATATCATTCAATCCATCCATTCTGCTTGAAAATCGGTATGCTTGATTGATTGTTGATGAATTTTCTTTAAGCTACTTGACTTCTATGGCCAGGCAAACAACTTGTCTGCTATTACTCATACTTACGCCTAGAAAAGGGTATTAAACGCATTTGCAATTCGTGCAATGCGATTAATCATTGTTGCCCGCTTTGTTATCCAAGGGATGGAACATTGCGACGGGAGGGGCTTGTGCGACATGAAACTCGTCAAGTTGTTTTGTGCTTGATTGATTTATGTATTTTGAGCCCATTGTTTGGGGGGGCCTTAATTAGTTTGACCAGGTGGCTGATTTTGGCCAAGAGCCACACAAAGCACAAGGCACAAAGGTTCAGGCTCTCACTCAATTTCTCAGTTTCTCGGATTCTCAAGTTCTACTCGGCGCTATTAGTCAAAGTCTTAGAACTGGCGATAAGTTGGCAGCAGGTACTTTTGGCTGGAACACCTTTGGAGCCTCGATTTATTGCGCATCTGATTATCAAATTGCATAAAAAATGGTTAGCCAATAAAACAAATTTGACATGCAATTCATACCTTATGCGGCAAAGGGTGCAAAAGGGGGCCGTAGGGAAGGGTGTGGGGCTGACATTGCATTCACAGGACTCTCTCTCTCTCTCTCTCTCTCTCTCTCTCTCTCTATGTCGCTCACTGTGTAGTGCAGCCCTTTTGTCGCGTCCTGCCTCTATAAATAACATGACGCAATCTATGGGTAAAAAAACATTATTTGGCAATAAAATGGAAATCGATTCGGCAAATGGCAACAACGAACGGCGAACGGCAAACGGCGAGCAAAGTTGACAAATTGCAGCCAAGGAACAAATGGAGCGCCGTAAGAAAAATAATATCGACTATCAAGGATTTTGCCAGTGCCATTGCCATTGCCTCAGCTCCACATCCTCATTCTCATCCTGGCTGCTGCTGCTTTTCTTCCTCCTGCTGCTGCTGCTGCTGCTGCGACAATTTACATGCCCCAATTGCAGCCCCGCCTCGTCCATTGCCTGAAACGTCGTTCAAATTGAAATTTTTTCGTAGACAAACACACACACACGCTAGAGATGGCAAAACATGCATAGTACTATCGATGATATCGATAGTCTTCAATTCTTTTCACTATCGCTGCTTGTCTTCGGTATTTCGATACATTTGCAGTTTCAAGCTTTTTATATGCATAATGCATGACATTTTAACAATTACATTATTTGTTCATAAATTCATCAATTTTTATATAATCTGCGATCCATTGCTCATCAATAATGATTATTTATTCTAGTTATAAGGCTATGCTTAATTTTGTTTATGTATTTTGTGCATAATATCTGCGTTGATTGTAAACTTTACTTTATTTTACTACTTTTATGTATCCGATTTTTGTCCAATAACATTTATTTTGGATATATGTTCCTTAAAGAATATCTTTCATGTACATATTTGGGGTTGGATCAATTTATTCTTCACAATTAACTCAACTTTGAGTTCAGTTTTAAAAGGTTATGAATCTTCCGATCAAAAAACAATCGATTGTTGTCACATTGATACATTGTCATCTCTAACACACACACACACACATTGTCAGCAGGGCATCCTTTTGTGTGGCTCCATCTGCGACTCTTCCCTGTCCTTACCCCAGCTAACCTTCTTCTCCTGCTGACTGCATCCTTTGTACTTGTCATTTATGAAAATTTGTTTATTTTCGTAATGCTCCATTTGCAAATGTAGCCAAAGTAAATATTGGCGCTTCATATGGTGGACTGGGCATGACCAGATCTTTAGATTCCCCCCGCATAATTTCACTCTCTGCGCCTCCAACTAGATATTTTTTGACTGCGGCGCATAATTCATGTGCTTTTGTTAAGAATTTCCATTTGCCAGTTTTTCCCCCAGTTTTCGACCTACCCATCCCCCCTCCCTCACACACACACAAAAAAAAGTTGTGCATAAATTTATTAAAGTGAATTTCTTATTGAGTCATCGGCCGTTCAATCAAACTGTCCTCCTCAAAGTATTTCATATTCATTAACAAAGCCATTATTTTAAATGCACTTTTTCAAATGACATTAATTATTTTGTATCTGCTTTTAGCAAGAACATTTAACTGCTGCCCATAATTAATAATCGTACAATAAACAGTAACAACAAAACCTGTAAGCGGCATTTAAATTAATTGACCATTAATAATACTTTGCTTAAATTGTCAGCTTTGTTTTTGTTTCTACAAAACCATAAGTTATTTAAGATTATTTCCAACTATTTATTTTTTTTTTTTTGTACCTGAAAATGTGCAGTATTGCATTGTAATTCTTCATGAACAACAAATGTAAGCACTATTTAATTACAATTAATGTGCTCAAATATAAACAATTTTTTATTTCAGAAAAAGTTGAAATTCTCAAAAACTATTGAATAATCGGTTAAAATTTAAAAATAACAGTGAGAAATCAAAATTAATCAAAAATAACGGTTAATGTCTTATAATTAAATTAAAATTATAAATAACTGTTTTTGTTTACTTTTTTAATTTACTGTAAATTGTTATTTTAGAGTATATACAAAAGAAAAACTCGGTTAAATATTTAAATGATGTGCTTTTAGTTTTGGTTCCTGGTTTGTTTTTCCTCTTTTGTTCGCTTTTGTCTCCGTACAACTTCAATCATGCATAAAGTTTTGAATACATTTTTATAACTAACACAAGGTGGGGGCAGGATGGAGGTGGAGGTGTAAGGAATTGTATAGCAGCAAAGCAAAGCAATATGAAAACATATTTATTGGGCATATTACGTCACAGTTATCCTGTTGGTTTCTTCGTCAGAGTCACATTTTCAGACAGAATCGAGGATTTGTCGAGTTGGAGGCAACAAGAACATCAAAGAACAAAGACAACAAGAACTCAATACATAACAAAAGCCGAAATAAACAAAAATCAACAACAAAAATTGTTATTATTGCTGTTGTTGTTAATGTTGTTGTAGATATTATAGCTTTTGTCGTGGAGAATAGCGCGAACGAGTCATAAAAATGCGAGGCCAAAACAGTCAAACTTATGTTGTGACAAGAAGAGTCGAAGCTTTTCCTAACAGCAACCAAAAATCCTCGGAAAAACTCAAACTCAAACCCAAACCCAAACCCCAAGCCTGAACGCCGAACCCCGATCCCTGAACCCTGAACCCTGAACCCCGAAACCGTCACCACCGAACCAGTAACCATTTCATTTTGAATCCTGTGCGACTGGCGCTTATATTTTATTGCTATTATCCTGTTTACTTCATGTTTATGAACAAACACACCCACACACACTCATACACACACACTCATACACATATACAAATGTTGTTATGGTGTGCGAATTAGTTGTGGCAGCGAAATGAAAGCGAATGTTACGGCATTTTGGCATTTTTTTTTTTGTTTCTTTTCTTTTTGGTTCAATTGAAATTTTACTGTGGCAGTCAAACTACGTAAGGAAAATGTTATAGGGAAATAGAAAGTGAGAAAGAGGGCGCAGGGTGCAGGGAAATAGAGTGGAGAAAAGTGCTGGGTGCTGGAGAAATATCAAAGGGTCGCAATGTGTGGATACGAATCATATGTTGCCAATGCTAAGATGTCAACCACGAGCATTTTATACCCTGCAGAATATACAATACGCAAGGTAGTTTGTGTTTTAGCAAAAACTTGGTCCTAAAATAAGAAATGTACTATAGTACAGGGTTTTTTTTTAATATTGTTGAGTTATTTTACTGTGAGAAAAGTAATGTTAACTTTACCTCTTAAAATATTGTAGTAACTACATTAAGAACTGACGCTGATCTTAAAAATTTAATACAATTACGCATGTTCCCTTTTCTGAATCGTTTTCGATTTTGCAATACTGTTTTCGGATAAGAGGATAATAGATTTGTCTACCTTGTTTAAGATAAGTTCGAATACGTCTTTCAACTGTCTCAAAGGCGAAACTTTCTCCCCTTTATAAATCTTCCTATCAATATTCGTAATTTAGAACAGCTGATAATTCCGATTTCGAATGATTTGATCGGGATCAGAAATGAGGCCATTTTTTCTGAGAATCTTTGGCTTATCCTTGCTTACAATTTTTCTAAGCTTATTTTCAATGTCAATGTATGTTGCTTAGCTGTAACTTTAAAGTTGTTGCACACAACTGTACTTTTTTAACTTACACCCAATTTCACATCAATGTGTCCCTTTTGTGAGAAGTTTGTAAAGAGTAACTCTATAGTTGATAAACTTAAATTTTTGGCTTGTTATGAGCAAAAGCCACTTCCACCCAATTTCTCATCAACGTGTTCCTTTTGTTATGAATAGTTGTGTTCTGTTTGAGCATTGGAAAAGCAACCACTTGATAAGAAAAAGTGCTAGCGTTGTACCTTTTGGATTTCAGCTGCCCCAAAACTAAATTCATTTCCCTTTGTTTGGCTGCAATTGTATTGGGGGGGTTAAAAGCATTGAATATATAAAGAGACAACATTGTCATATTTTCAAATTGAGTGTACAAGTGTGTGTGGGGAGAAAACAGCTCACATTTGTTTAGACTAATAAACATTTATATGACTTTTTGCCAAAGTGCTCGACAATTTCATAAAAGGGACGCACAATTCTGTATATTCACTTAAAGCAGCGTCCGAAACTTGCAAACTTTAATGTGGAGTGTCAAATAAATAAATTACATCAGCAGCAACTAACAAATCAAATAGTGAATGCATAAATTTAACAATTTTCAGTAGCCAGAAAGTAGCTAAAACTTCAACAGCAAGAGGAAGGAACAGGAGGGTGGGGGGGGAGGAATTGCGTGCTGGTGTTGGCTGCGTCGGCGGTTGCTTTTCCAATGGATCGCTTTGTAATTTATTACTTGGCACTGGAGCATGAACCAGCCAAAAGCAGAAGCAGTAGCAGTAGCAGTAGCAGTAGCCGTAGCAGTAGCAGCAGCAACAGCAACAGCAGGAGGAGAATCAGCCTTAGAAGCCACCAACGCCTTTGAGCCTCCATTCAAATGACAATTTTCGGCACAATTTTCGCCGCGACTCGCATAGAAGAGACAAACCAGACGGTAGACAAGAGTCAGGAGTGAGGTATGAGAGGTTGAGAGGTTGAGAGGAGAACACAGAGCATTGGGGGAAATTGTAAAATTGTTGAAATATAAAACTTTCCGCTGCATAACGAGCTAACGATGCGGAAACCTGAAGAAAGTTATGTTATCAATTTCAGTACCAACAAATAAATTTGAATTTAACACGGGAGCAGCACACACAAAACGCCATCAAGCTAACTTTTTGTGAGAATTATGTGTGCTCTCGCACTTATGGAAGCATACTTACTACTACTCGTATAACAAATGGATGCTCAGGACTTGTAGTTTTAAAGTGTGCTTTAGGTAAATCAGGAAATAACAATGCCTTGAGTGCTCAACTGAAGCTATAAATTCAAATCAACTAACAAATATATATGTATGGTTGTATGTATGTAGTTAATGTGTGTGATAAACATCTATTTTGCACTTCAAAGAAATAAGTTATGCGGAGGCAAACAAAACTATTTTAGCTTCATTTCGCAATTAGCTACGAATTTCAAAATCTTTGGCTAACCCACGTTGTGGGCCAAAATGTTTTTCTTTGGCTCAGCAAAAGTTTGAAATAAGCGTTGCGAAATGGTGTACAAATATATATTTTTTCAAGCAGTCGCTGACACTTGAATTTATAAGTTTAGCAAACTAAATTTGTGGCCATGTTTTTGTCGCCGTCTCAGTTTGGTTATAAAATCAATTTCCGTTAAAGAACTCAATTTCCGAATGCAATAATTATGCCAAGTGTCAATGCAAAAGTGAAAAGAAAACATGCAAAAACCACAAGAAAAACAAACTGTAAAGTGTCAGTTCTCATTCTTCTTTTTCTCGCCCTCTCTCTATCTGTCTCTCTCTGTCTCTGTTTCTGTCACACCTTGCGACCCCTGCTGCATGCAACGTCAATTAATAACTTTTGCTTACTTTGTTTTTGTAAATCTTTTGGCACAAATCTTAAGTAGCGCTGGGCGCAATAGGAAAATCACATAAATCCTTGAGCATTTAATTCGAACAATAAGAAAAATAATTACGAGTGCTGAGCACGTGAGTCAAGAGCACTTGAGCACTGAGCAGGGGCGTTGAATGAGCCAAGGGGGGGCAAAGAGGGATAAGCCGTGAAAAAATTACAAGTCGAGGCGCGCCCCAACTACGTTGGATTGCTACATTCAACTGACAGTCGCCCGGAAGCAACAACAAAGTGTGCGAGTATGTGTGTGTGTATGTGTGTGTGTCTATAGGATGGGTTTACTTGTCAGGCAGTTAATCTAACCCATCAAGCCGAGGCGCCGAGTCGCTATCCAGATATTCCAGCCCAGGCAGCGTCAGCGGAAAACGCCGTACACAGGTGCAATTAAGAATTTTGCACGGAAGCCAAGTCGAGTCAACGGTGTGAGTAAGAGCGAATGAAAAGAGAGAGAGAGAGAGAGAGATAGAGAGAGAGACGGATAGAAAGCGCTATCGTATTCTTATTCCCACATTTACCCCTTTGCCTTTGCCTTGGCGCCCAACGTGGGACGCATCTAGGCAGCAAACACAGTCAACACAGCCGTCGCTTTCTTTGCTATCTGCCTTGCCACCTGCACACTCCCTTCACACCCCCCCTTAACCGTTTACCCTTGCTGACCCCTCAGACCCCTATGCCCGCCTTCACGCCAGCACCCCGCTTTGCCCCACTCTACTGCTCCCTGTGCTCGTTTACTATTCATTCTAGCGTGCCATTAAGATTTGTTGTTTGAATACATTTACCATTTGTTAGTGCAGCTATTGCTGTGTGTGTGTGTGTGTGTGTGTGTGTGTGTGCGTGTTTCATTCTGCACTCACAGCAATTATTTACTTGCGCTTAAAGCTAAAAGGCTTTAATTGCGCGATTATTTGTCTTCTTCATTAAGCGAAACACGCAAATCTCAAAGGCAAAGGGCTCTGAAGGATGATGTGAGGTGATACAGTCAGAGAGGAAAGAGAGAGAGACGAATTAAGTTTGAGATATTGGGTAGAAGTAGAATGAATATACAGTGGGCGCTACAAGTAGATGTATGTATACCACAACATGCATCGATAATAAGCTGTAATTGTTATGCGATTAAGTGATTACTTCTGTAATCAAAATAAAAGATTACTGGAATGGAATGGAAAAATGTATAAGAAAATATAAAGAAAATTCGAATTTTTATATGCTGAACTAGTTTAAAGGATGAAAGCGTATTAAAGTGTATATAGTTAGAAACACTTTGGAATTTACATTGGCTTTAAGCTATTCACAGTGAAGATGTAAAAGCTTCTTGTTTGGATTAAGTGTGTTAATCCGACAAGATTTAATAAACGTTTGATTTTGCAGACAATACTTTGGCATATTAAAAATGTAAAGTATGTACAAGTATTATGTACCTACTACTTATAAGTAAATCAGTATTAGATAATAAATGATTTGTTATTGAATGTATTTTAAAAGAGTTTGTCTGCTTATGATTAAGATAAACAAAAACTCAAATTTGATCAAGTTTGCGCAATGTATTTTGTTCATAAAAAACTTGAATAGACAACAACGCAGGGCTTTTGTGGCTATCATGCTGTTGGGCATAAACTTTTGCCGCTAACTGTAAGCTGAACACGCGAAATGCAATCCTTTTGCCAGCTGCTGCTGCTGCTGCTGGTGCTGCTGGGTTTGCTGGTGCTGCTGCTACTGCTCGTTTCGTCCTTCGGCCGCCACTTTACTCCTTGCCACAACTTGCCACAAAAGCAAAAGCACACATTCAGCGAAAGTTTCTAAATTATTGCAAAACAAGCAGTCAAACAAGCAGCAACATCAACAATAGCAACAATAACAACAATAGCAACAACAAGAACTATTTGTGCCAGGAGCCGCGCCTGGTCGCGGGCTCGCAGGATCTGAAGCGTTTTGTGCTAAATATCGAGACGATGCCAGGGCCAACAAGCTAGGACGACGACGACGACTATGACTATGACTATGACTAGGACTAGGACTAGGACTACAATTAAAAGCACACCTTTTGCAGCCACGATGACGACACAACATGACACGCCCCAGGGGCAGGAGGCGAGGTAACAGCATTTTCCAGCTGGTTCCTTCAATAATTGACAAGCACACCCAAGTACCCGCCCTTTACCCCCGTCAGCGACCAATGCGGAGCAGACGAGCAGCAAAACCTGAGACGAGACTGGGCTACAAGGTGAAAACATAGCGCGAAAAATGTTGCAACGTTTTAGTTTTAATTTGTAGACTGTGCAGGGGGGATGGGGTGAGGGGGATTGGAAGGGTGTCAGGGGAACAGAGGGACAGAGCACACCCAGCAGAGTCAAGGAATTTAACCTTAGCGCCCAAGTGTTTTATTATGTGTAGTTTACAGTTGTTGGAATGTATTAAGGATTGAACTCCTGCTCCTCTTCCATCTGGCCCCCCCTTTTGTACTACTTCGTGCGCGAAATTAAGCCAAAGTTGAAGTTGCCCCATGTGTGCGTGTATGTGTGGCACTATGGAGGACAAGGTGTGGGGGCACAACGGAAGCCAGCAGCAAAAAGAAAAGTTGCTTCCTCTCTTTAGCGCACGGCAATGTTGGCAATCAAAGTGCTGAGTCAGTTAGCCAGACATATTGAGCGGGCCCTTACCCACCGCCCCCTGACCCCTGCCCTCTGCCCTCTACATCGCATGCATCCCCAGCCAATTGGTTAAAACTGGCTAAGACAATGTTTGGGCGACGGGCGACGGGGTCTCGACCCCTCATATAGACACCTATAGCAGTACATACTAGGTACATTCATCCAAAAATAGGTGGCATGCTGGCAACTGGCAACTTTGTGTGTGCGTGACAAACTGGTATTTAAAGCCGCCGGAAGCGGTAGCAATTTAAGTTTCAACCAGCGCCTTCTGGCGTTGCATTCATTAATGCTGACTCAGTACAGTTGTTGTTGTTGTTGTTGTTGTTGTTGTTGCTGTTGTTGTTGCTGTTGTTGTTGTTATACTTTGATACACTTACAAATTGGTTTTCATGCTTTTCTTATTAATTATGTAACGCATGTCATCACTTTTAAGTCTCTGTTGACTTAAACAGTGCGGTAAGAGCCAAGTCATTAGGAACAGGTCATTTCACTTATTCAACTCTTTTATTTTTAAAGTTAAAGTTAAAGTTAAAGTTATAGATAGAGTTATTTGAAGGAGCTTAATTGGATCAAGCTGGATAGCTGAGCTTTAAGCGACTGTTGGTATTCTATTTAACTACATTATAATCACACTTATCAAAGTTTATCATATAGTATAAGTAATCTCGAAATTTTATATCATTATGCTTACTTTGTTATGTTCATTGTAGAAAACCAATTTATGCTTTCACGAATATATAGGCCTGTTCCGAATTCAACACGTTCTTCAAAAAGTAAAAACTAGTTAATTCCGAACGATTTCCGATTTACTGCTGATTTCCGATCGGAATGGTTTCGTTTTCTCTTTTTCGAAACCGAGTTTTCATGGTAAAAAAGAAAAACTATTAAGTTGTCATCCAGTCGGCATTGCTGAATCAAGAACAGCTACGTTTTTTCTCAAGCTTACTTCGGATGCACCCCCCCGCACACCGGCATCTCGAAAAAAACTGCCACAGCCACAATTTTAAAGATAAAGCCTTGATTTTTGGTATGCAACATAAGTATAATAAACATAACAAACACCGAAGTTATGAAAGAATCTAATTATCCTGTCTCAGCAGGCAGAAGCAACAGTTTTACAGGCACTGGACAAATAAATTGCGCTGCTTGCTTACGTTGCCGCTGAACTGCTTGAAGTGCAAGTTGGGAGCAGGGAGTCTCTTAGTCGGGCACACCCGCCTAGAGCATTCTTACTTGTTCGATTTGTAGTTTGAACTATGTTATTTTTTTGATCTATTTAAATCTAAAACTACGAGGATATAAAATGTTGGACCAAAAAAAAAGATTGGTATCTTATTGATATATATATAAATATAACAAACAAAACTACTTTCATATTTTTACCGAATTTCTGACCTCGAGCAAAAGAAAACTTTTTATTACAAACAGGAATATTTCTTCCTTTAAAAGAATAGTTCAAGTACGTCTTATTTAATTGCTTCAGAAGCGAACCTGTGTAATCCGAATTCTCTACCGATATTCGAAATTTAGAACAACTTATAATGCCAATTTTAAATATTTTGATCGAAATAGGAGGTGGAAATAGACATGTACTATATCCTTTAATTTTGTAACACTTGCAAAGTGCATGACCTAGTCAGGGACTTGGTCCTTATGATTTTAAATGTTCGCTCTATTGTTTGACAGCTTTAAGTTCAGTTCGGCTTTCTATATCATTAAAATATCAAAGCAGCAGCATTGCTAGGGTATTTAATCTTCAGCACTTGAGAAAGTTAAAACTTATTTATTTTTCTCAGTTCTACTTTGCTAAACTCGCAGCTTGACTTGGAGGTCTCTTACGCATAGACCACATCATTAAGTCGAAGAAGAAGCAGAAGCAGAAGCAGAAACAGCAGAAGCAGAAACAGCAGAAGCCGTCGTTGATATTTTATTTGTTTAAAATTTCATTCAAGATGAGCGCGAGAATTAAAAGTGCTGGTTAAGAGAAGATTTGCGGGTTGCGGGTTGCAGTGTTCGACTTTTGAGTTCTGCACGAGTTGCGAAAAACGCCAGCCAAAAACTTTATATCCCCTTTTCTCCCCCGCTTTTAGCCAGTGTACTATCATTATAAGGCAACTTTGATTGGCAACCTGAGGGTGCATATTATTTGCCATACTATATTCCAGCTTCCCTTTTTCTCTCCTTTTCTCCTACTTTCTCTCTCTCTCACACACACTCTTTTGGCATATTTACACAGGCTGTCGCGTTGGGGAAAAGTTTTTGGAGCCAGCACAAATCGACATTTGGCAACTTTTAACGCACCCGCATGCATTTCAACTTGCCTCAAATTGTTGCAAATAAAATTTCGCCCCGCTTTTTTGGGTATCAGCTCGTAATTTCTTTAATAGTTCCTCATCATCATCATCAAAGCGGTTGTGGAAAGGGGGATTGGAGGGGCTTAGCTCTGTGGCTGTGTGTGTGCGCTAAGTGGTTGTTAGCATGCATTTTGCATAGGTGGGTTGTCGGCTGGTGTGTGTGTTTGAGGGGGGGGGTTGAGTTGGTTGTGCTTGCCTCGTTGTGTGGCATATAGGTAAAATACTTGTGTTAATTTATATGGCATACAGTCTGGCGCATTTTCCACTGCTGCCACAGGCCACACACTTAGTGTATCAATGTGTACAGGTATGCGTGTGTGTGTGTGTGTACGTTTGTACGTGTGTGTGTCTGTATTGATGTCGCTGCTGCATTTTGCTCGGTTTGGAGTTCGCTTGTTACGCGCAGATTTGTCAATTAGGCCGCATCGTTAACGTCCACATAAAACGATGACAAGAGAACACCCTAAATACAAGTAGGCATTAACCAACATAAAGCTCGACGAGCACATACCCTGTTTTGGTTGCGCAGGATCTCGCTCTTGCTGTTATAAAGATAGTTGGTTTTAACCGAAACAATTTATAGGATTGCAAATTTTAACTACTTAAACAAACATCAGTTTGTGGATCTTACATTTGTATACATCCTGCTTCCATTTTGAAGTACATTTCCACAAGTTATTTGGTGTTCCTATAGAAAAGCTACAAGTATTTCAGTTTTATATTTTCTCTAATGTTGATTTTTTCTTTGTTGATGTTGTTCCGCAATCGGGAACTCGAGTTATCCAAACTATATGTCTTATTGCCAAATGATTCTCAGATTCAATTATGTTTAATGAAAATATGTTTAGGTACCATTATATAAATATTATTTACTATAAAAGAAACTGAGAATGAAGTGAGTATATTGTTACCTTGAGATTTCAGTCGAAATGTTATTAAATTATTTTTATTTTTTTTACTGATATTGATGCTGGGTATCAAATCGTTTGAGTTTCCTTATAACAACAACAACTTCTACTATATTTTGTTAGTGTATCATCGATTCTCGACTGTTGTCATAATGAATAGTCATGCTGACATTTTGTCAGTTTGTCATCCTCAACTGCAAATTATCTCCACTTTTGCCAATTTTTTGCACTCAAAAATACTTTATCTCCAAGTTCTATACACACACACACACACACACACACGCGGACAAAAAACCAAACCGTCAAACCAAAGCGCACTTGCGAAAATACATACAAAAGGCAAATATGACGCAGTTACAACCAGCTCCCCCCACTGCATTGCACACCCCGCTAACTGCCACGTCTCTGCGGTGGTGTCAAGTGCGAGAGAGAGAGAGAGAGAGAGTTACATTTGCTGGGCATCTAATCAAGAGAATTTAGCGTCATTTGAGTGCGTGTGACATGTAAAAGGGGGGGCAATGAGAAAACGGTGAGGGGGGAAACACATTTGTGAGTATCACTGACAGGCAACAACAATAACAATAACAACAACAACAATGTTGCCTGCTACGGGTGTCATCAATTTGAGTTTGTCTCTGATGCTGCATGCCTGCCTACGCCTCCCACACCCTACCCCCACGGCACTTTTAGCTGTTTTTGGCACTGATTTGGCGCTGATTTTGCAGCAGACGCAGCAAAAAAAAAAAGATGGCACATCAAATCCATCAACGGGTTGAAATTGCAACATTCAACGCTGAATAACCCAAAAAAAAGATGAAGAATACAAAAAAAAAAATAGGTGAGAAGAGTTGGGTGAAGTTGAGTTGAGTTGAGAGAAGGCCAAGTCAAATCACCGGCACAGGACAACATCCTGTTGGTGGATATACATATGGATGTGAATGTGGCTGACAATGTGGATGCTGATGACACACTGCCGCTGCTGCTGCCACTGCCGCTGCTGCTGCCACTGCCGCTGCTGCTGCCACCCGTCGATGCTGCGTGACACGAATTCCAGTTCGCTCTCTGCTATCCCTGTCGCTCCTGTCGCCTGTCTCCCTGATCCTGCTGCCAAAGTAGATGCCGCTTAAAAATTTAAATTGTATTTGCGGCAGCGGGTGACGGCAGCTGGCGGTGGCTGAGCAGGCCAGGCGCACACTAAATCAAAGCAAGGATAACGCCCATCCTTAACGAGCGACAGGCGACTAGCGACACTCGACAAGAAAAAAATATATATATACCATAAAACAATCTTTGTTATGCCGAAGATTTAATACGCTTTCAGAGTTACTTAATGCTTACTACATAGCTCAAAGTTATACAGACCTGTTCCGGTATCCACTTACGACGAAATGTTGCGGAGTTGTTATGTTTTTGATGAGCTAGTGAATTGAGTTCTTTATCATTGGCAAGTTAACTCAAACCAAGATCAAAACCAATACTCAAAATACGCAAAATATTGTCAGAAGTGCAAATCAGAATACTTTACTTTCCCAAAATCTTGTAAAATGGAACAGGCTTGTTAGTAATTTATATAACTTTGATCAGTGTGCCTTAAAAAAGTATAAAATATTTTTGTTCGACTTTCCTTACTTCAAATTATTTTATAAATTCAAACATTTTCTCAATATTATAAGGTACTAGAAAAATGAAGGGTTTGATTGAGTTACCTTTAAAATGAGAAAAAGTTTTACACAAAAATTCAATTTTTTAACGATCGTTCCTATGTCAGCTTTCAAATATTTGGCTTCAAGTTTGATTAAATTTGACCTGTTCCAAATTAAGTAGGTTTTTGAAAAGTAAAACGAATAAATTCCTAATGATTTACGATTTACTTCGTTTCGTTTTCACTTTTCCGAAACCGAGTTCGAAACCGAGTTTTCATTGTAAAAAAGAAAACTTATTAAGTTGTCATCTAGTAGGCATTGCTGAATCAAGAACAGCTACGATTTCTTGCACGTTTTCTCTTTTGTTTTACGAACAGTTTTTCAATTTAATATTATAAATGTTATTCGACTTTAATCTATTGAATAAATTGACTTATTCTTTCCCAAATATGATGAAGAATATAAGAAAATTGAGCTTAAGAATTATTTTTTTTTTTTATTCCTTGTGTAATCTGGGAATTACTTTTCATTCCGTTGGCAAAAAAGCAAAACTTTTAAAATCGTAAATGCTTGACGTTTCAAACGGAATACGAATTCAAAACAGGCCTGTACATAAAGCTTAAACACATTTGTATCTGCTGAGTTTGACTGGGATTATCAATGTTATTCGGTCAGCTTGTTAGGAGATTAATGCAATTATGTATATAGAAGCAGAAAGACGAACATGACTATATCATCTGATCAAGTAAATATCTATCTGATAGATAAATGAGGTGCTCGAAAATCATATTCTTAGAAAGCGTTACACATACTTTTAAAATATAATAATACGCTCAGCAAAGGGTATAAAAGTAAAAAAATTTGCACATAAAAATTGCAAAAGCCGTGCGTTGGTTGATGGTGCTTTAGTAGTTGTGGTGGTGGTTAGGGTGATGGTGGTTAGGGTGGTGCTGCTGGTGTCTGCTGACACTGTCTAAAATTCAATCGTACATGCTCCGCACTGCGGGAGGTGGCGCTCTGTGTGTGTGTGTGAAAGGGGAGTGGAGTGGAGGGGGGTTAAGGTGGTTTCAGGCACACCTGCTGATGAGTAAATCTTAAGTGCAATAAAGACGGAGACGCAACAAAATCCAAAGTACGTGCAGCTGAACCCGACTACAGATTCCGATTCAGTATGCCATACCCCCTGCACTTCTCCCTCTTGTTCACTTACTTAGCGGGATTTTCGGTCGTCGTGTTTTATCAAAGTTTTTGCTATTCTTTTAAGTAGTACATGGTTCAGGTATGTGCAGCCGGTCTGTCTCTCTCCTTCCTTTTCTCCCTGTCTCTTTTGCTCTATGAGGCATTTTGTTTTGTTCTACTTTCACGTTAAATCGTAAATTTTGCAAAAAGAAAAACAAAAAAAAAAAAAATGAAAAACTTTGAAGCGCCTACGTGACGCACTGAAGCAGATTTCTGTAAAATCCACCAAGGAGTACAACTGTACATAGGTATATATAAAAAATAAAGAAAAAAAAGTACAGAAAAATAAAACATAAAATAGTTTTCAGCCTTTTCCGTGCGCAAAAGTTGCGCTAAACTCAGACGCAAGTGTTAAGTGCGTTGGGTTAGCCAAACAGCCAAGCAAAAGGGGGTCTAGGGGGTGCTGGGGGGTTAGGGGTTGAGGCTTGGCATTTGCCGAGCTAGTTAGCAGAAAGGAGTTCGTGTGCCACAGCTGAACTTTGAGCTGCCAAGAAAATTGCAAAGCTATTGTACCTAAGAACTTCCCATAACAATGCCCCCAAGCACGTTTATTGTTGTTTTTGTTCTTGTTGTTGTTGTTGTTGTTGTTTTTACCTCCTCAGCTGTTTAGAAAGAAGGTTTTCCGTTTACTCTTTCAGCAATTGAAAACTGCGTGAGTTTAATTTCAAAAGGATTCAACCGACTTTAATGCTTTTTTATTGATTTGTGCACATTTCTATGAGAATTGGCTCAGCCTTATCCAACGTTTTTTGTGTTCAACAAAACGCTAGTTTCCTGAGAGCCCTCGTTTATTTTCGAGTTTTTTTCTTTGTGTTTTCCCTCAATACGTTTTCAAATGAAACGAATCTCAATATTAAGTTTATATATTTGGCTATTTTCGGAGTTTAAATCTCATTAATTTCTTCGGCCAATCATGTGAAAATTCAAATTCAACTTTCATCAATTTGTCGAAATGTATTTTTAATTTTTGTCTCAAACAAGAAAGATATGTTATTTTCGGCGTGCCGAAGATATATACCCTTGCTGAAAAGATTTGCATAAGAAAACTTATTTTTCAACCGATTGTTCCTATGGGAGCTATGAGATATAGTGGTCCGATTTTGATAAAATTTGGTCAACATGTGTAGAACGTTCTTTAATTTAGATATATTGAGTTTGGTTGAGTAATTTTGAAAAACAAAAAAGTTTTTCATACATAAACTTATTTTTAACCGATCGATCCTATGGCAGCTATAAGATATAGTGGTCCGATCTGGCCAATTCAGACTGCTTGCAGAAAGAATAAGCATCTGGGCCATGTTTCATCAAGATTGCTTTAAAACTGAGGAACTAGTTCGCATATAAACAGACAGACGGACAGACGGACATGACTTGACTGTTGATGCTGATCACGAATATAACATTTTTTTTTTCTGAGACGTCTAATTCAATGCGTTACACATTTCGTGACAAAATTATAGTACCTTCTGCAAGGGTATAAAAATAGGGCATAATAAAGATAATTTCGCAGTCGAAAGCATCCTACTTCCTTATACCAAATTTTGTGACTAACTATACTTCACTTTATATAAATATTAAAACTAATTTGGCATGCGGAAAATTGCTAAAGGTTTTTTTTTTTAAAAAAGCAATAATTTTTAAGACACAGTTCTTGACTTTTGAATGAGTCTTTTTTCCACTTTTATTTTTGAGAAATATCACCTTAGTTCTTACTGTATTTTTTAATATTTTTAAATATTTAGTTTATTATTAATATTAAGTATTTATTATTATTATTGGTTACACACAGTGTGAATCATTTACAGCTCTGTTACACACAAACCCTAATTTTCTATTCTTAAGATTATTATTAGCAATAAATGAATACATTTTTTTATATATAATTGCAAATTAATGCTCGTTAGGGTTGAATTTAAAGAGAACATACCTTGATACCGTCTAAAAGACTATCAAACTCACAAAAGCACCGAATGTTCTATGCATTCTCTAACGACTTAAGAGCATAATAATGAGCATAGCCTTTAGCCCTGCAGCAGTTTGCTCTGTGTTCTACGCAACATGCTCGACAAATTAAAGCTTGAAAATGAAGCAAAAAAGAAGAAAAACCTGATTACGCATACGCAACGTGAGGCAAATGTGTGGACCAAAAGAACGAAACTCATAAAAAAATGAAGAACAAAGCTGCTTATGCTTATAAATATTTACCGACAAAAGCGACTCGTTTTCTTTTCACTTTTTTTTGTCACATTTTTTTGTTTTCATTTTTTATGTGAATTGTTAAATTTGTGCATTAAATTGTAAATTGCGTAAAGTGAAGGGATCTCTAGAAGACTTGGATGTAATATAATATGAAAAGTATGAAAAGCCAGAGCAACCTGACTGAGCCAAGCCAAGCCAAGCCAAGCCGAGCCGAGCCGAGCCGAGTCAATGCATATAACAAAGCATTTTTGCATATTTACTTAAATATATCAACCATTTTAACGATTTACTGCGAAAATTTCATGCATTTTATGTGCCACAGTGTGTGTGGGTGTGTATGTGAGTGCTATACTTAAGCAAACATGCCACAGTGTGGGTGTGTGTGTGTGTGTGTGCGTGTGTATGAGTGTGCGTAAGCATGAAAGGCCCTTGACCAAGTAACCATAAAGCATGAAGCATGCTGCAAATAAGTAAGGCTAGACATCCATAAGGATGCTGGAGAGGGAGGGAGCGGCTATAGATGAAGCGGGGTGGGGGTGGGGGGTATGCTGGTCAAAACGAGAGCCCAGAAGCTGAGCTGAGCCATGTGAGCCCCTCTGCACTCCCCTTGCTTGGTCATGTTTCGTGTTTCATGTTTTGTTACGTTTGCGTTTTGAGTGGGAGCTGAATCAGTTTGGAAGGAGGCGGAGGCTGAGGCGGTATTGAGGTTGGGGCTGGGAAGGGGGTCGTAGGCAGGGTTGGTGAGAGCGTCGCTTGTAGCAGGAAACATGAAATTTTAATAATGTTTATAATGCCAAAAGGATTTGTTAGTCGACGCTGCACACTGAACTGCATATGTGTGCTTAAGAGGGTGGCATCAAAAGTTTTCCTAATCTAAATTAACTTAGCAATGCTGCAAAAGTTTCACAAAGTTAGTTTGTCTTGTCTTCAGCAACTAGAACTTTTGAAGAGCAACAAGAAATTCTTATTGAAATCCGTGAATAAAATAAATATCATTTATATATTCTATTGGCGTATAAAGTTTGACAAAAGTTTTACATTTTTTTTAAGTGATTCATAGCATGGTTTCTATTTTAAAATGTTAATTAATTAATTTCTCCTTAACATGCTGCATAAATGTTTTAAGAACGTTTTGTTTGATTGTTCTTTTAAATAAAAAAAAATAAGTGAAGTCAAAAGTGAATTAACACTTACAAAATGTATAAGAATTTTAAGAAATTTCAATATTGCGAATATATGAAAACGAATCCCGAACCAATCTTTCTTGATTTAAAATTTAAATTAATTTTAAATCTAGGTTGATTTGAAATCTACCTTGATTTGAAATCTATGTTGTTTTTAAATTTATGTTAATTTGATATCTAGGTTGATTTGCAATCTATGTTGTTTTTAAATCTAGGTTGATTTGAAATCTAGGTTGATTTGAAATCAATGTTACTTTGATATCTAGGTTGATTTGAAATCTAAGTCGATTTTGTACTAAACAATTGAACATTTCCTTGAATACTTTAATGTTGTTAATGTTTTTAAATCAAGTAAATTTAGTTTATTGTTAGCTAAATTTTAGAATTGTATCGAGCAACCCTCGGCTGTGTGCGTGTCTGTGTGCTTACTTGAACGTACATTGCCATTAAGCGTGGTCGTTTGCTGCTGCTGCCACACTCAAGCTTCCTCTTCTCCGCCTCTGGCCCTCTCCCTCGGCAGCTGCCCGCAGATGCCCCTCATCTGGTTCAGGCAATGACATATTGCGCTGCACAAATCCGCAAACAAACTTTATATGAGTACCAAAGGATAAGAACAAACAGCGCTTGGTTCTGAATCAGGCTCAGGCTCAGGCTGAGGCTGAGGCTGAGGCTCGCTGGGCGCATCATTGACATATATATTTCGAGCTGATGCTGTAGCTGGAGATAGAGATAGAGATGGTGATGGTGATACAGATGAAGCTGGTGGCAACATGGACGATGACAGGTCGAGGATGACCCAAACGGCCAAGAGGCAGGCAGCGAAGAGGCAGCAGGCAGAGGCAGCCAGCTGGCATCAACCTGGCCAAACATTGAAGCCACTTGTCAAACTGTCCGAAGGCAGGAGCGCTGGCCAGTGTTGAATCAACAAGGACAGCCCAGCCCAGCCCAGCCGACCAGCTGGCTGCCTCATGTGGCACAACTCTATTTTCCATGCACTTCCTTATCCATTTCCACTTCCACTTTTGATATTGAAAGCGAACTGTTTCAGTGATTTTTGGTCAGGCGGTCGTTCAATGAACCGCATGATTTTAATGCTCTGCTTCTTCTTCTTCTGCTTTGGTTACGACCAGGCCAACAAACATTTTGGCCATGTTATTAAGTTCGCCACGCGGAGATGCAAATCTTGTGGCCATATCAAGTGGAAAATGTTTCAGCTCCTTTTTTTTTATTCTTATATATACGACTATGTATGTTTTTATATGACCCCTTTTTTGCAAGCATATTGAAATTTCATTTTATGTTATTTGTTATAAAATTTAATTAGGCAATTGCCTGGAAAGCTTCACATGTGTCCAAGGATATGCATAAAAAGGATATCGACCAAGTCTCTCGCTATCTCAATCTTCGTCTCTCTCTCTCTCTCTCTCTCTCTGCCCGCACACAACATAATTTAACAGTTCTTGGGGTTAAGTGTTTTTGGGTCGCGAATATAACTTTGTTTTTATGCCATACACTGCGAGTAAATGCGGGCATATTTCCATTGATATACATTTTGTAAATTTGTTTTTAAATTGATTTAAATTTCACCAGCTATTGTGACAAAAACTAAAGATGAAATGGCGTGCAACTCTTAAGAGCTCTGTATAAATAATAGATTTGCTTTAAATGAATCAATCAATATTTGAAGCTTAAGACAACTGATTTATCATAAATGTACCTATATGATTCAGGGCCGATTTTTCAATGTCCAAATAAAGTGCTACACAGCTATGGTTTACATTAGATTATGTTTTAGATTGAGTGACACATAAGCTTTTTCAATTTGTTCAATCGACTTTTAAATTTATGTGTCACGTTAACATGCGAATGGCAAAAATTTATTAGAGGTGGAAACAAAACTGTCAAAAACAAATGATTTTTCGTGTCAGGTGGCAACAATATTGGTGAACTATTTTTGAACTTGTCACTTTCAATATACTTTAAACGGCTGTTGTTAAGGATGTTACTGTCATGCGAAAAATATATTGCATACTGCCTGGACATTGATCGAAAAGTATCCCTTTCTGTTCCAGTATATATCATCATTGTCACCGCCTGGTGATTTTATCCGGATGAGTGCAGTCAACAGTCCCCATTATCTTAGGGAATCTGGCAATGCATGACTTCATTGGACTCTCCAAACTTAATATAGAACTTGGACAATGAAATATTGGCATTAGAAACCTCTTTCTCTATCTCAAATTCCCACAGGCATAAAAACCCAATGAAAATATGCCAGAATTCCTAAATAGTTTCAACTAACCTATTTGTATTCGACTCAATTTGGCTTTTGATTTTTGCATTCAAAATAATAAATGTCGATTTTGAAAGGCGGAATCTCTTAAAAAAGCTGTTTCATTCAAATCCTCAAGAAGTTTGGCCTGAAATAATATAGTTAGTTAGTGTAACTCGAAGTCATGTCTTCATCTGAATCTTCCAGAGAATGAAGATAAATTGCACGGTTTAAATTTAAGGCCATTTATGAATTTTTATGAAGAGCGGCAATTAAAAAATGTCAAATTGTCACTGTGGATGACAAAATTTCATCAACTCTTTTACTTATGTGGCACTTAGCAAGCCTACATGGGAGATGAAGTTCCACTTAACATTGTGAAACATATCGTTTTTAGGTCTTTAGTGTACATAGAAAGAACGAAATTTTCGTATTATTAAGTTTATCTGTCACATAGTGTTTATTCGGACATTGAAAAATCGGCCCTTAGTCATTTTGCACTTGAGTGTTTGTTTTTATGCTTAACGTTTTAGTTGTTTTGATGTAGTTGTTGTGGCTTCATAAGTTGTCCGTTTATGCGAAGGTCTGGGGATATGTTCCTTCTTAGAGCGTATAGGATTTAAACCTGTCCTTGCTTATGGGAGGTGTAAAGCTAACTTCTTACATTTTGCCTTGTGTCATTGCGATACATGTCAAAACAACATAAAATCAGAGTTGCAATGTATGATGTAAGAATCACAGTCTAATTGAGACTGATGTTACGCAGACATTTCAAAACAGAATGAAAAACGTCATGACGGTTAAATCATCGTCTAAATGCGGACTAAATTCTAGTCACAATCAGCACAATCGTTTCGAGTGCCGCGTTTGCCTGCGATAAGTGTTTTTCCACCAAGTTTCCATTCGGCTCGTCGTATGCGCAAATTCAACAAAAATAAGAGGAGAAATAAGATAAGAAATAAGATATTGCTCAAGGGATTTATTCGGGTACTACACCCTGTCTTTGCTTAAACTGTTTGGGAATTTTAAGCAACCAACTCACAACAAGTAAGAATATAAGTATAGTCTATCGCCAGGCGCAAAGAGCGGGAACAAATATGTGACAGTATTGGTGCTCTGTTCTGCTGCATGCACTGCGCAAAAACAAAAGCAACTTATACATTTATGTGCGCACGTAGTGAAATATGTTTTTTGAATATATACAAAAAATATTAGATCTCATCGTCAGATCTTGACACTTTGTCTGCTTATGGTATATACCAACATGTATTCCAAGTTTGGTTGCTCTAGCTTCAAAACTGTAAAAAAAACCTGCGTTCATTCAGACGGACGGACGGACGGACAGACGGACATTTCACAAACCCAATATAGTCTCAATATCTATTTTTTTCCAAAAAAAAATTTAAAAAAAAAAAGAGTATAAAAACCATAAGTAATAAGCTTTACATTAATTTTGAATATTATTATAATTATTATTATATCAAAATTGTCCACACTTGAAAAATAAAGATTTGTTCTGTGATGCAGATAGGTTTTTATAAAAATATCTCAAATTCTCAATCAGTATTTAATATAAATATTCTTTTAACTGTACTCTTAGAATAAAGATTGTAAAGTGTATTTAGCATTCGTATTCATAATTTGATATGCACATTATTTGATACTTTTTCGCATTAATTGTTGACTTTATATTCTGTTGTCAGTTCGCTCGATAGCTTTAAAGTGCTCTCTGTAGCCTCTGTCTGAGCAAAGGCAGCAGTTGATGCTGGGTGAAAAGGCCGCCCAGGCACGCCCCATTTATTCATATTTTTGCCAATTGGTCTCTGCATGGAAAACAAAGCAATTTCCTATCTATCAGATTAAACTATAAATTTCATAAAGTTGACTGCATATTCACGGCAATCGGCAATCGAAACGTAACGAATTTAAATGGCCAAACAACGCGCCAACAGAACGAAAAGTCAAAAAGGCCAAAAGGGCCAAAAACGGCAGCAGCAGGACACAAATGTGCTGATAGCTGTGGGCAGTGGCGGGGTAGAGAGGGGGGTACGAATGGCGCAATCGAAATGAAGCCTGAAGCGATTTCAAAAACTCAATGGCTTGCATTTTATGAGTTTTTGGGGGCCGCTCGACTCGACTCGATGCGACTCGACTCGACTCGAAGCTGAGCCCCATTTTTTGGTTATTAGTTTGGTACAAAGGAGGAGGATTTTTCAATAGCAGCCCCCCTTGGACACACCCCCTCCCCTGTCCTCTTTTCCACTCACTTTTGTTGTTGTTTTTGCGGCAACATTATCGACTTTTGTGAGAGTTTTTGTCACTGGCAAACTGCCGCGGGCTTTGCGCTAATGTGTATGTCCTTAAAGGGGAGAAGCGGGGTTGGGCCTTGCAGGGAGGGGGGTGAGAGCTGTGGGCTTTTCTTAAGGCTTTAAAGAACGCAGCTAATTATCAGGCCAAGTTAGCGAATTGGCCAGAAAACTCATTTCCCTTAGCGTTCTCTATTAACACACACACAAAAAGAAAAGTTCAACATTTATTGTTGTTATTATTGCTTTTTCAACAAATTATTGGCCCTGCGAGAAGATTCCTTTTCAAAATGTACCCCGCACCCATCGAAACTTGGACAACTGTTCTTGGTTGTTGTATTTCATGTTTTTCCGTTTAATGAAATCGAAGTTCTTTCTGTTTTGATGCTGGCTTTTCCTTTACATTTTGCCCACCCCCTTCGCCACTTTGATTAGCCAAATTAGCGACAGCGGAGTGAAGAGCAGTATTCTGGTTCTGGTTCTGGTTCAAGTTTGGATTCGGATTCAAAGTCGCTCTTAGCGAGTTTTTGACCAAACTTGCGCGTTGAGTTAATTAGCAAAATTGTAACCGGGGGTGGTCTGCTGCCTGATAGCGCATTGAGAGGGAAAACTCTCGACGAACTTTTTAAAGCAATTTACAAAGCGTAAATTGTAACTTTTGTGTGACTTTTTGTTTTTATGTGTACTTAGACGGGGGAGGGCAAAGTCAACCGAGGAGAGGGTCTGGGGCGCTTTTCTGAGAGTTTCTGTATCTCATTTGCTGAAATCAACACACTTGTAATTTGTTCATGTTTAGTCATTGAGCTGAGTTGTTGTTGAAAACCGTTACTGGAAATTAGAGCGTCAACTGTGGATTCAAGTGTTGAAATGTGAGCAAATTTCGAGCTAATGACACCAGCTGAATACGGTACTTTGTATTTGTAGGATGATAAACATGTTTTTAAAGCACTAATTATAAAGCTGTGCAGCAATAGTTGTGTAATGAGCTTTTTAAGATCTTAAATTTAAGAACTTTAAGAAATATGATTGGCATATTCAGCTCACTCGTTTTTCGAATAGAAGTCTCTTGTTTATTTCACAAGGCTTATTGTTCCATTATATATGTCCCTATACCTAAGATCTATCAAAGCAGCTTTGAAAGCACATACAAGTTTTAGGAAAGTGTATTTAGCTGTAAGAGGCTGAGCTTAACCAGTGCTGATGTCTTGAAGCTCATTTAAAGCGAAAAGCTCACTTTAAACTGAAAGCGTACATTAGACTGAAAGCTCTTTATGAGTTGAAAGCTAACTTAAAGCGAATCCCTCAATTAAAACTGAAAGCTGACAACTTTTAAGTTAATCTAACTAATCAAATAAATAAAACAAAGAGTGACACAATTTAAGTACTTGAAGCTGAAAGCTTCAATTTAATCTCAAATAATTGATTAAAGTGTATGAAGAAAAGCTTTTAGCTTATCTTACTGTTCACAACTTCAACAATATTCAACTCAATATTTGCTCAATTAGCTTTAATTTGTTTTTATATATTGGTGGCACTTTCAGCTAGTGTCATTTTCACTTTATTTTAGTTTGCTCGTATGCAGTGCTCTGCCACGCCCACTCAATTATGCGCCCAGTAGCTGAAAGCTGAAGCTGGATGTGCATTGTTGTTAAATATTTCGTTTCCGTTTGCACTGTTTGCCAGCTGCTTGGTATGCAAAATGAGGCGCTGCCAGTGTCAGGACTTCTCGTCCTGCGTTCGTAATAGTTGCAGCAGCAGCAGCAGCCCCAACAACAACAACAACAACTGTGGCAAACAACACACAACAGAAGCCGACACTAGTGTGTATACTGCTGCTGCTGGTGCTGCTCCTTCAGCTTCCTGCAGCTGTTGTCTTCCCTTTCCTATTCCTCTTCCTCTTCCTGCCACGCACTTGGCAAAGTCGAAAATTCAATTTCCTGTTTTTCGTGTATGTATGTGAGCCGCATTTTAGTTGTTATTATTGCTGTATTTGTTGTTGTTGTTCTTCTTCTTCGTTTTTCCTTTTTTTTTGGCACTTTTGCGCTTGGCATTGTATTAGATTCACATTTGCATGCCCAGCGTGAAGTGAGCCACAGGCAAGTAACAAAGGCAGCCAAGCATCTGAAACAGCATCAGAGGCGGGAGCAGGAGTACACTCAGAAAAAAACAAAAACAAATTTATTTAAAAATATTAAGTTGCGCTCAAAGCCAGAATTTATTTGTGTTAAGTATTTACAGTAAAAAGACAACAAGTAAAACTGCGCTAGTCGAGTGTGCCCGACTACGAGACTTCCTGCTCCCAACTTGCAGTACACGCAGTTCAGCGGCAAGCAGCGAACTCAACTTGTCCAGTGCATGTCAAACTGTTGTTTCTGTCTGCTCCGATCGTAATTAAATTTACGCAACTGATATTGATAAAACATATATGTGTACCAAAAATCAAAGCTTTTCTTTACAATTTTGGCTGTGGGAGTTTTTTTCGACTTGCGGGTGTGCGGGGGTGTGCATCCGAAGTAAGCTTGATCTGCGTTTGGTATACAGGAACTTGCATGCCAAGGTGTCTCTAGCTCTTATAGTCTCCGAGATCTGTGAGATCAGACAGACGGACATGGCTATATCGACTCGGCTATTGATGCTGATCAAGAATATATATTGTTTATTTAGTCGGAAATGCCTCCTCCCATTTTTAATGAGAACAGTTAGTAAAAAAACACTAACCAGAAACATTTTTCTTTTAAAATTACAAACACTTGCCTCAAGTCGTCAAAAATTTTATTAATTTGAAGGCAATATAGTTTTGAAAAGAGTCATAGTTTTCTTTAAGTGTAGAGCCAAGGCTTGGGGCACGTGAACCACTTCCGGTCTGAAGCTCGTGCGTGTCCCGTTTTTGGCGCTGCATCTGCATCAGAAGTTGGCAGCGTTCTCGTTCTCGGTGTTTTTTTTTTTTTTGTTTGTATTCTGTTGGCCAAAAACAATTGTAAGCCCTTTTCGAAGGCAACGTCTTTTGCACTTTTCAATGCAATTTTTGGTACTCGTATTAGAAATTCATTTCGAGCAGCGAGAACAACAAAACGCAAAACGGAAGGAGGAGCAGCTGTTTGTGGTGCCACAAACGGAAGTTTTGCCATATATCAGCATGTCGCCTCTTTGAAGCACACACACACCTAACACCCCCCCTCTGCTTCACCCAGCGGCATTTGTGTTGTTGTTGTCGCCTTGCCTTACAAATTTGGTCTTGTCATCCGAAATGGGCAAAGGGCGCGGCCACGCCTATCTATCGTGCCCTTAACTCGATTTGGCATAAATTCTTGTATTTTATTTGCATATGTTTTGTGTATATGTATGTGTGTATGTGTGTGGGTATTAGTTGTGCGTGTGTGTTGATTTGTTTGCAAGTGTTAAATGCAAATATGTCAAAGAATATTTTCTGCGCGATCAAAGGGAAATCCTTTATTCGAATAAAACTTGTGTTCGATGCCAACTCAGACAAAAATCAAATCCGCCACCGTTTTAAAATTAAGCTTGAGGAAAAATTACGTTCATTTTAAAATAAGATAAACTAAAATAAACTTAAAAAAAAAAATAATTAAAGTTTAAGAAGATGCAAACATTTTAAGAAAATAAAATAATTGTTTATAAAGTATTTTTATACTATTTTTAAATTAAAAAAAAAAAAAGTACATCGGGTTTGTGAAATGTCCGTCTGTCCGTCCGTCCGTCTGTATGAACGCAGTTTTTTCCACAGTTTTGAAGCTTGAGCAACCAAACTTGGAATACATGTTGATATATGTAAACCATAGGCAGACAAAGTGTCAAGATCTAAGTCGGGTGTATCCGACTGCAACGTTCTTACTTGATTCTTTTTCAATTAATGTTTAAGATCAAACTAAACTTAAAGTCATGCCACAAAAAAATTAGTCTAGTTTTGGTATTTGTTCATTTGTCTTATATTGCTTTTCAATTAAGAACTAAACATATTGTCATTGAAGATTGATTAAGATGCTCTAACTTATTATTCAAGCCGCTTTGTTGTCTTTTAATTAAGTGCGCCAGCATAAAAATCAATTTATTTGCTTAGCTTTTAGTTTATTCATCTAACGTGTTGGCTGGCACCACAAAAAAAAAAGAAAGAAAGAAAAACAGTTGGAATTGTTCAGTACTGAGTACTCGATGCTTGGTGTTTCTTGGCATGCTGCACACATGAAATGGGTTCAGTCGTGCATAAGTTGGTAGTATTTTTAATATCGACATAATACAAATACAAATCTATAGCTGAGCTGAGTCAAACTGCAGGTAGAGCAAGTAAATGACAGTAAATGATTGAGCTAAACTTGAAGTTGTGCTGTGTGTGTGTGTGTATAGTAAGTGTGTGTGTGTGTGCGTGTGTGTGTGTGTGTGTGTGTGTGTGTGTGTGTGTGTGTGTGTGTGTGTGTGTGTGTGTGTGTGTGTGTGTGTGTGTGTGTGTGTGTGTGTGTGTCAATGACAAAGTAAAACTGCTTACGTGACCTCCGCTGCGACTCGGCTGTCGCTTCATAGTCTACTACATCATTTCAAATTCCATGCAGGTAAAAATTCTTGTGCTCAAGATTGCAGCTAAAAGCCGAAAGCCAAAAGCTAACGCCAAAGCCATGAAAAAGTGGGAAACCAATTCAGATAACTGCAGCAGCTCTGAAAATGGCCAGCGAATGCAATGAGTCGAAAGAGAAAGACAGAGAAAAAAAAAGAGAAAGAGAGAGAGAGAGAGAGAGAGCGAGAGCGAGAACTGGCTAAAATATGAAATATAACTGCGGCAAAGTTCGGCTAACGGAACTCAAGCCCCCCTACCTCCCATGCAACTAATCCTCCAACTCCCCAATCCACACAATCCCTCATTTCACACAATCCTGAAGTTCCCGAATCGAGCACGTGCCTTGGCTGAAGCTCAGTCCGACTTTCTGGTTTGTCCGGGAACTCGTGCTCCTAAGTATTATTCATCATCATCGATAGTGGCGCTGGCTATTCAGGCATTAGCTATACTTCCCCACCAGACCCATCCCCCCCGCTCATAAATTGCAGCTGTAGAAAATGTACGCTTGAAATGCAGCTCCATTGTTCGATGGGGATAAAAACTATAATACAGTCGTAATACGTGCCGCCGATTTAGTTGCCATTCCCTCATGCTCCCCTTGTTAAGTGGAGCGCGTAATCAATGAAAATTGTCATATAATTACGAATCGAAAAAGCTACAGCTATAAAGCATTGTTGCCACATTTCATAGCGAAATACATTTTATCTGATTGCACATCAATTATACACACTGCAAAGAAAGTGCCTTAGATGCCGTTTTGCAATTGCAATGACAGATAATGAGTTTTGGAACTGTTCAAAACTGTTGAAAAGACCTTAATTGCAATATGATGCAATGTTGCCAAGTTTCTTAAATACTATATGTCACAACTGTACCAATTTGTTTAGTTATTTGTTGGGCCACTTTATCAATGCTCCAGATAAGGTTTTTTCTCCGATAGTGTTCTGCTAAAAAACGTTTAGTATCGTTTTTGTTAATGTTGGCTAACTTACCTTTCGGCAAAGAAGTCCTAATTAAGTCCTTGCCTCAGGTTGCCTATTTTTTGATGTAGTGTTGAAAAACGAGATGCAGTTTTTGCCATTAACCCATTTAACAGCTGTTTTACTTGAGAAAACGAAATAAGTTTATCATCAGTTTATCGCCATGAAATATGTATCGTTAGGGTTGTTAAAGGGAACTTGAAATCGGATTTGAGAAAGTGGCCCTGTTAATATTGTTAATTAATTAAGTTAGAGCTGCGCTGTTGCCAATTTTCAACATTGCCTAAAATGTACTTGTAAAAATATAAATATCCAAATACACGAGCTGCATTGAATGCAAAATTGTTAATAATTTAATAAGAAACTTATGCTAGCATTTATATGTGTATATATTTTTGCACATTTATTTAAGGTTAGTTTATGGTTAGCTACAGCTGCGCTGTTGCCAATTTGCACTAAAAAAATATAAATCAAAAGACAAATTGAGGCCCATAAATGCCACGAAAATGACAAAACAATATAAATTCACATAATTGGACAGCTGAAATTTACAAGTTCTAGGCGAAAAAAAAAAAGAAGAAACACGGAGCATGCTTAAGTTTTATGAGCCAGCGAATTCGTAGGATCTTTCGCTCATATAAGGACTATAATCGTATTGGTATTGGGAAACGGGAAAATTTTGCATGCACTGCACAAACAAAACGTATAAATTCATGAGTACCAAAAACGATTTAGTTAAGCCGCTAAATTGCCTAAATTCGATGGAAAAAAAAAAAGCAGAAGGAAATGGAAAATCAAGCTGAGTGCAAATGCTTGGGGGCGACTGCGGTTGAGTGTATGTGTTTACGTGGCTGTGTAGAGCACACGCAAAAAAATATTTCAAGTGAAATATATATACATAGATATTTTTGGCAGCACATGCAGAAATACGCACAAATACAAATATAAATATAAATAAATACGAGTATAAAATAAAAGGGCGCCAAGGCGGAGGCATACAAATTTCATCGATTTCCGGTTAAAGGCAAATATTGTAACCATAAATATGAGCCGACTATAAATATCAGCGGGGCTGGCTTACGGTATAGGTATTACTATGTGTATGGTTGACACATGTGTGTGTGTGTGTGTGTGTGTGTGTGTGTGTGTGTCTTTGTGTTAGTGTTAGTGTTTGTGGCGCAAGGAGGCGTGGCACTTTCACGCCAATGTGGCGATAATGCGATTGCTTTCGGCTTTCGGCTTTGCGATTCGCGCGATTACATTTCGATTTGATTTCGATTTGTTTTGCTTTGCTTTAGCTTTTTGCATCAGCTTTAGCATCATGGAAGTTTGTCGAGCTTGTCGTTATTTTATTTTCATTTACTTGGCATAGACAAAATTTAAATTGTTTTTGCCAGCGGCAACAAATTCTAAATAAACGTGACAACAACATTTTCTGTCATTGAAAGCGGCTGCAATGAATTTTGGTTCACCTTAAACAAATTGGTCCATGTTACAAAATTATTTGAAGTGTTTCAAATTTTATAAGTCAAAGAAATGTAAATGAAAGATTAATACTATCCTATACTATATGATTTATTATTATGTAGCATACATTATACATATGTAATGCTATATTATGTATTAAGGTACTATAATTATTTAATCTATATAATATCATGGCTTTGAAAAAATTCTACAAAAGTATGTTAAACACATTTCCATAAAACTACGATAATCTACTTTATTAACTTTGTTTCCTTCACATTTTCACAACTGCATTTTGGATTGAATGTAAATAGAATACAGAAACAAAATGTAATAATTTTCTATTTTCGTTTCAAACTCGCAAATAACAAATATAAATTTAGGTTACAGAACACTCTCCACTAAACAAATATGCCCAATCAAATACCGTTTCATTTTTATTTGGCACGCATTTTTATTTACTATTTTTGGTGTGCTGCAAAAGTTGCCAGTTTTTGATGTAACTGTTTTTATACTTTTAGGCAAATTGCAGGGCCTGGTAATACGGCTAAGTGCCAGAATCGAGCTGAAAGCGGGGGATTAAGGAATGGAAAATGGAGAATGGAAAATGGCGAATAGAGAATGGAGAATGCCAGTGTTGATTCCACTGCCAATATTCGTATTTATGTTTTGCTTCGATGGTAAACAACATTTTGCAATTGGCTATACACATTTTCTGCTGCCTACGCAAAAGGCGACTTTCAGTCGCAGGATGGTATTAAAAATTCAAGCGCATTGTCAACGCAGAGAAACACGAGAGAGATGTTATTTGTCATGCTGTGTATCCATTGTTTGGCCTTCCGCTTTTGTCCTGACCCATACAAATTGGGTTTGCCTGCAACTCTGGTGCTTGGTTAAAAGTGCAAATATCTGAATGGGCAATGCGAATTCCTCATTGTGGAACCAAAACAATGTCTTTTGTATGCACTTGTCGGTATACACTTTCACTATTATCTCATTTCAGATGATTCCTGCAAATAAAGAAACCTGAATATGCTGAGGCAACCAATGTCAACCAATGGCAACCACTAATGCACAGGACCAGAGTGATTGCCTAAAGGACAGCTCTAACCAAAACCTGCTCACTAGTTGCTCAATATTAAAAATAGTTATCGAAATCCTTTAATTTAAATATTTGTATATTTTGATAAAGTATTTTTATTTTTATAAAAAAAAAAAGTTACAATTTTTAAATCAACATTTAAAAACAATTCACTTTTGTTATTTTTTCTTAAGTTCTATTAAGAACTTAATCATTGCATACTTATGCGTTGCCATACACAATAAATAAATTTAGTATTATTGCATTGCATACTTTTCAGCTGATTCATTAAAGCACCATTAACATACTTGACAAAACATACAGCATACTTTCAGGTGCTATTTCAAAACGATGGCTTGCAAGCAGATGCGTCTCAAAAACACATTATCCTTGATAACTGTTAAACTGCAAGGACAATCAGGATGACATTTGGGTAGCTTATAGTCCCGCTTGAGACGCGTTGTTCGTCATATGTCCTGAAAGGATCTGCAAGGATGCGGCCGAGATATGGCTCGTTTTATGTATATAAAAATGTCCTGATATCTTGGCTCCCTAAAGGACTTTTGTCCTTTGAATATATTTTTTAGACTCATCAGGATATAATCTATCTTTTGGCCAAAGAACATCAAAATCGTCCTTTGAATGACCGAATTACACGAGCTTTTGTGACATTAGATCCTTTTTTCTAGGTTCCCCCTTGCAAAAAATTTAGCTGGAATTTGCAACTGAAAAATTGATTTTGTTGCATACTTTGAGGAGCTATTATATTCTTATGTGAAAAACTACTTTGATGTTGCAAAAATTAATTTATCTGCTTTCTGTCTACTTATGTTCGCCTGTTACTCTGTGTGTTAAAGTGTTACTTGCACGAAGAAAAATACTCATTTAAAAAGACATTCTATTGCCAATAGAATTCAATAACAAATTAAAAGAAAAAAGTATCTTAGTTTCAATAATATTTTATGTTTTATGTCTTTGTTTCAATTAATATAAATGCCAACTTAATTAGAATTCAATTTGTTTAAGAATTAAGTAATAATACATTATTAGAATTAATTAAAGTCCATTTTATTACATTCAAATGCAAAATATTAAATACTTTAAGTGAATTCCTAATTCAAGTAACTTACAAAAACCTTATGTATGTTATATATGCATATAAAACTTAAATTAATTTTTGTAATTTTATAGAAGACTTAAATGTGTTTTTGTTTTTTGCGAACATAAGTACAATAAAATTTTGCAGATGCATTTGTCGCTTAAAGATATAATATAGATACTTCTTTATTATACAGAAGTACTTTGTTTCAAAGATTAATTTGTACTTTGAAGCTATCTTTGTACCTCAAAGATTACAGATACAGATTGAGAGATAGTAGTGGAAGTCTAAACTATATTTGAAAAATGCTTGACCTTTGGTCGGTTGGTAGTTGCATTGTAATGCATTCTTAAACGTAGTGCAACTCTCTGATCAAAACTTGTATAATACCCACAGTTAGAGTATAGAAAGCCGAATATGAAGTTGATTTTCAATCCAAATTTCAATGCAAATACAATGTCAAAGGAGATTCCTTACATGTCCTGTGCATTTTGTTCTGTTTCCTATGTACCTAATTACTGTTGCAGCTGACGGCTGTTGTTTGTGTTGTCCTGGCAACACAGTTACCTGTATGCAGACTTATAAACCAAATAGAGAGATAGAGAGATGAAATTTGGATGAGTAGGTGCTGTGTTGTAGGGCACTTTTTTGGGTAGCTTTAAAGTTAGTGGAATCGTTTAATTAGTTGTAATTACAAATGTATGATATCTTTTTAATGACTAACATTTAATATGCCATACACATATAAATTTTGCAGAGACCGCAAAAACCAGCCAAGGATTAAAACTGATTAAAATGAATGACGTTAAGCGACGGGCATATTTTAATTATTTAATGCTAATTAATATGTTTTGTAAAACCACAACAGTAGCAATAGTAGCAAGGGGTAAGTGGCAGTTGGTAGGTGGTATATGGTAGGCGTGGTTTGAGAAGCAGCAGCTGCTCGCTGTTAACTTTGTCATAATGAGTTTTGCATTTAATTTTCGGGTCAAAGCGACGCTAAGCTCTGTTGACAGGCGTAAATTGTATCTCGTAGATACATGCGTCAACTATTGAGACAGTCTGTAATTAATTTGTTTGTTGACTTGGCAACTGTCTGTAGTTTGGCATATAAAACTCTTAAGTAGTATATATGGCACTCATTTGCGGGCATCTCATCAACTGCTTTGCATATCGCAGACAGACAGGCAGAGAGAAGGACAGACTGACAGACAGAAAGACAGACAGACAGATAAACAGTTAGATTGACATACAGAGTGAGACAGTGAAAAGTGTTGGCTTTGTTTTTGTTTTTGTCAGCAAACAGAGCGACAGATACAATATACTAAGTCATTTCTAACCGAATTTTCCTTTGATGTGTCTCTTAAATCGCTTTCGTAGGTGTTTCATCTTTTGTGTTATGGATAAAAGGTTGGAGTGTAACTTGAAACTTTAAATCCTTTATATATATACATAGGTACATTTGAAACAGAATATAGCTGACAAATAAGAAGTGTAACGATAGAAAATGGAAACGATTTCAAATAAACAGAAGACTGGAAAGAACAATGGAAAGTTACACCTGTTCTAAAATACAAAATGAAATCTCAAAAGTGAGCAGTAAATGTGGATTTGAAACACTGGACAGTAAAACAAAAATAAACACATACAAAGAGGTTTGTGAAAAGTGGAATAGTTAAATGTTTATAAAATTCAAACTGAAATCGATATAAAACAAACTGTACAAATTGAGGCGTAAGAAAGTGAAGTGAAGTGGAAATTGGATAAGTCAAACAAACAAAGTTCAATGAAAAGTGGGAAACGCAAATAGTTAAAACATAATATTTATGGTTTATATTTGCCGCCTCTAAAAGTTGACGATTTTAGAGTGAAGTTCATTTGTGGAACATCAACGCTTAGATACCTCTTTTTTGCAACCCCTGCTGCTTTGCTTCCCCTTCGCTTTTGTCCTGCTGAGGCTACTGATTTATGCTGCACATTAATATTTTAATGTCTTCATAGCGAGGCCTAGGCAAAAAACAAGAAACAAAAACCAACACTACCACCACCACTTGCTCTCTATCCAGTATCCTGGCCGAGTAGCCTGCAATCCATTAAACGTTATCAGCCAGTGACATAGTCAGCAAAGCAGCCAACCAGCCAACCAGCAGGACCTGCTCCTGTATCCTGCCAACTCGTAGCTTTTTGAATGCTTACGCACATTTGTCTTATGCGAAGTAGGGAAAAAGTTTTGAGCAACTCGCACACAACTGCAACTAAACGTCAAGGACTAAGAGGACATTTTCTTTTGCCGCTAAGGGCAAATTCAATTATAGCAAATCGCATGCAAATGAGTTTGCACTACAAAAGTTAAGTTAAACAGCAAACAGCTCGGAAAGCGGCAAGAAGAAGAAAAAAAAAAAAAAACAATCACCAAAAGCGCCAATTCCAATTTCCAAATTGCATTTTCTTTTTGTTGTTTTCTTTTTTTTTTTTGTCAAATTTTTATTTTATTTTATTTTTTTTAGTAAAACTCTCACATCTTTTGGGCATGTGACTGCCTTTTTGTTATGTGGCAGTAACAAAAGCTAACTGCATTAAGTCACACATACACACACCCCATCAAACACACACAGACGTATACACACTCCCACACACTCACACATATAAACTCACTGCCATTATTCATTTTTCGTCGTGTTATTTGTGCCTTGTTGGCAAAATTCAATTTACGTTTCTAATTTAATTTTTTGCCAGCAATTAGAAAATACGAAAATATTTTTGCCAACTCTCGTACTCGTAGTTTTTTAATTAGTTTGCAATCTGTGTTCAGTATGTGTTCACTGTGCATGTGAATATAATGATATACTTGGATACATATCCCATATAGTATACTATATATACTATATACTAAACTATATCAGACATGTACATACTATACATGCTCTGCTATATTATGGAGTGCATTTGCATAAAAACATTAAACTTTAATGTACTTTTATCTCACATGCAGCTGGTGTCTGTTGTTCTAATTAGTTTTTCTGCGTTGAGTTTTTTGCGGGGTGTTTTATAGAGTATGGGCTGTAGCATCAGTTAAACGATGCAGAGTAATTATAGAATTATAGAAAGGCCTGCTTTAAATAAAACGAACAAAACAGCTAAACGCTTGTCAGTCAAAAATGCAAAGATATACTTAATATTGTATTTACTTTTTCGTTTTCGTTTTTGCACAATAGGTTCGATTCAATTTCAAATTGGAGAGCTTTAACATTTGTATTCTATTGAATTATATCCTTTGACATGCCTAAAACTAACCATTATTTAGCTACTATAGCTTGGAAAACAATGAAAATAAACTTGTTTACAAAGAGTTGTATTAACTTTAAAGCTTTAAACCATTTAAGAGGCCTTTTAGTGTGTAAAACGAAGCCAACATTGATAGTATTAACTATTGATCTATTTTCGAACTGCTTTAATAACTGGAACACACACACACACACATGTACACATTAGCGCATTGACAGCGAATTTTCAATCCGCTTTTCAATACCAAAGCCATTTTGCCCAATTAAACTCAGCTTAAATATTTTCTTTTGCACACAGATACATACACACACACACACACACACATACACAGATACAGCTACAAATTGCCAACCAACTGCACAATTTTTCAATCAACTAAAAATGTTTAGAATGGCTTATAGTACGAGTATATTCATTCGGCAGCCGATCGAACTATGCAACGCAATATGTGCCACACACTCACTGATTGAGTTCCTCTCTCTGTGTGTGTGTGTGTGTGTGTGTATGAGTGCATTCATGATTGCTACTATGTATGTGTGTGTATATGTACCATAAAATAAAAATGCTGCCCCCAAAATAAAAAAGGCGACGCGAATTGTTGCAAGTGCAGTGCATGGGGAAAAATGTTGCCACGTTTTGCCAGTTGGTCGCATGAAATTGCCATTTCCAATTAACGCCATTGCAAAAATAGTTAAATGCTCCAGGAGCAGCCAAAAAGCAACAACAACAACAACAATAACAATTGCAACTACAGCAATAACAATAACAACAACAACAACAACAACAACTACCTGCGAGCAACAAAACAACAACAAGCAACACAAACAGCACCAAGGACAGGCCAAAACTGCTGGCCACCAAATGCTCCAAAGCTCCACTGGGCTACCCTCATCTCCTCTCTTTCTCTCTCTCTCACTTACACACTGTCTCACTCCATTTCTATGCCCCCCTTTCTCAGTTAGAATTGTAGTTTTTGGCTGCACTGCAACGATTGTAGTGGCAGTTCTAGTTGGAGTATGTGTAACTAACTCTATTAACGAAGCGGAAACGGAAATACACACGCACAATGCACACACACTTGAAAAGACTCTACATAGTTTCTTATGCATTTGGTATACATGTTGTGGGCTCTTCAATCGTTAGATATTTCGTACAGGTATTACTGCCTTCAAAGTTACAGCTATGTTCATTATTTTAAGTATGGAAAAGAAATACCCTGTAAATAAATTTCTTACAAAAATACAAAATTATAATAAAAGGAACAAAAGTATATTAGCATTAGTATTTTATAAGTTTACTTTTATAAGACTATCAGTTCAAATCTCACTTCCAGCCTTTAAAATACATTATTTATAGGAGAATCTATTACAACATCAAAGATGCTTCACAAACTTTTTGTTTATATATTTATATAGCTATACTTATAATCCTAATTAATGTTTGTAAGCATTCATTTAACAAAATTATAAATCTACCATATATATATGCACATCTATGGCTACTAGTTATAACAGCTTAAGTCGAATAAGGCAGTTTTGAGACTCAGACCGTTTACTAATTAAGCTCTTCTTGCAAAATTCACTTTGAATTTAACATCATCTTAAGTCGACTTAAGCGATTCTGACAACATCAAAACCAAATTATTTCTATGTAAAAGCTGTTCTGCTGAAATTTAAATTAAATTCAAATTATGTAAAAGAAGTTGTTGCTTATGTTTTTTTATGGAAACTAATTCAATTACTGAAAAATATGAAAGAATAATTGTTCCAAGAATTGACTACTGAATACAGTCCAAATGAAACTTGATTCAAACTAAACAAATTTCAAAATTTCCATAATAAAACTTATAATGATTAAAGTCCCTGATTTAGTCAACTTTTTAATAAGCAAACTAACCATATAATAAAAGTGACCTACTAAAAATAGACTTAAGGACCCTAACTGGTTCACACTTCCCTTTAGTACTTATGTGAACCACAGGGCATTAAATTGTTTCATGGTGCCATTTATTTTGTTGTTTGTTGTAACGTTTTTTGTTCTCTGCCCGTGAGGCACTCGAAAAATGGTTACCCCAAAAACCTTTGCAACCCCAGTTGCCCCGACCCCCTCCCCCCTTCAGTCGATAAGATCCAAACAGCCACTGGTCGCCATGTTGACCGAATTTTCCGTTGTGAGTTGATAACAGTTCGACAATTTTTAAATGTTTTTCAACTTGCAGCCATATTCAGGCATATGTTGCGCTCTCGCTCTCGCACACACACACACACACACACGCACACACATTGCATGGGGGATATCCCTTGGCAAATTTGCACGTTTCTATTGTTGTTGTGCCCATGTTGTAACACAGCGTTTAAAATGCGACTCGATTTTTATCGATTTAATCAAGCGTCGGCTGCTGTGGCAAGTATCTTTTTTATTCAGTTTGTTTTTTGTTTTGTTTTGTTGTTGTTTTTCCTTTTTTTTGTTGCGGCACAACCTGCGACGATTTCCATACGTAATTGCACTGTAATTGACAATTTATTGTGTCAATCGCAATCGAGGCGCAATTCCGTGCCACACGTTGTGTGCTACGTTTAATTAACAAGGCGACAACGATGCCACACACACACACAGCTCAGTATGTGTGTGCGTGTGTGGTGGGTGTGGGTGTGGGCTGGCAGCTGAAAATAACAACGTTGGCTTGGCACCAGAAAGAAATTTAATCTGTTTTTGAAACGAGCTATCAAACGAGAAACCCGCGAAACATGCAGGCGACACACAGCTTATCCTTATCCTTGTACCGAACTGCAAATTACCAGTTGAAGCCAACTCGTTTTCAGCTTACTAATTACTTGCACAGCTTATTAACAATATATCAAATACAATGTTGTAAGGTAGAAATTTGATGGTTATAAAAAGCCAATAAGCAGCTAGTTGAAAAAGCTACAAACTATATAATTTCAGCATCTTCAATAAATATAACAAATTTAACAGAACTCTTATGAAACTCTCTAAAACAAACAATAGTAGTTAACTTATTAATTATTGAGCAAATAATAATGGACAATTTTTTTTTAAGTCAGATTAATCAAGGATGTGATAAGTAGCCCTAGTGCTAAATGTGGTTACTCTAGCTGGAAAACTGTGGAAGATATACGTTTTCGCAGTTTGTGGGGGAAGAGGAAGGGGTGGGGGGGGGGAGATCTTGACACTTTGTGTGCCTAGGGTATATACCAAAATGTATACCAAGTTTGGTTGCTCTAGCTTCAAAACTGTGGAAAAAACCTGCGTTCATACAGACAGACAGACGGGCAGACAGACAAGCCCAATATACTATTTTTTTCTGTTTCTTGCCCATTTTTTGTTCCATTAATGCGTCAATTAAATTGTTATTAGTGAAGATAATAATACTATAAAACAAGTAAGAACATAGCAATCGAATGATTCCGACTGCGATATACTCTTTTTTACCCTCAAAGATTGAAAGTGAGGACGATGAAAGGAAAAAGCATAAAGATCGATAAAAAAAAAATCAAAATAAAATTGAAATAAGATACAAGAAATTAGAAGATAAAAAAAGATAGAGCAGCCACCGTCTAAATGAGAGTGATGTGAGGCAGACGTTTCAAAACAGAATGAAAAACGTCATGACGGTTTAATCATAGTCTAAATGCGGACTAAAATCTAGTCACAATCAGCACAATCGTTTCGAGTGCCGCGTTTGCCTGCGATAAGTGTTTTTCTATCAAGTTTCAATTCGGCTCGTCGTATGCGCAAATTCAACAAAAATAAGAGGAGAAATAAGATAAGAACTAAGATATTGCTCAAGGGATTTATTCGGGTACTACACCCTGTCTTTGCTTAAACTGTTTGGGAATTCTAAGCAACCAACTCAAAACAAGCAAGAATATAAGTATAGTCTATCGCCAGGCGCAAAGGGCAGGACCGAAAATGTGAAAGTATTGGTGCTCTGTTCTGCTTGCATGCATTGCGCAAACAGAAAAGCAACTTATATTTATGTGCGCGCTAACACGTAGTGAAAAATATTAGAATTTATTTATTTAACCAAAAAAACTTGAGATCTTGACACTTTGTCTTACTATGGTATATACCAACATGTATACCAAGTTTGGCTGCTCTAGCTTCAAAACTGTGGAAAAAACCTGCGTTCATACAGACGGACAGACAGACGGACGGACGGACGGACGGACATTTCACAAACCCAATATACTCTTTTTTTCCATTTTGGAAAACAGAGTATAAAAAGACGAAAGTGTCTGCACAACAACGCATATTGTGTTGATCTAATGTAGAGACCTTTTTCGCTCAATGTTCTTTGAAAATAATGCGATGAAAACTTTATACAGTCGGAAATGTCTCCTTCTACCTGTAGCATACATTTGCAGTACTTTATAGCTCCCTTTTTGCCATTTTTAAGGGGAACAGGGAGTAAAAATTAGCAGAACCAATTTCTTAGAGTTTTAAAATCTGATGACTTTGGGATTTTCAAAAGTTACAAAAATGAACTGTTTTCTTAGAAATATGGCGTAGCTAGGAATAAGTTTTGAAATCAACGTCTTATACTAACTTTTTAAAATTTTTCATTTTCAGAGTTATTAATTAATATTATCTTAGCCCCAATCAAAATAGCAATTAAGCATTATTAGATATATAGTCTCTATAATTATTGTGTGTTTACACACATTTTTTTTTTTTGCTAGTTAATTGTTGATTAAAGATGAAACTATCAAGGATGAATCTGTTCATAACTTGCTTGCCACACTTTTGAAACAATATATTGAGTTAGTTCTACAGAAAAACCTAGTTGAAATTTATAATTTGTAATAGCTTGAGAAGTTTGCCTGCAAACTAAAATGTTAGCAGAAAGAAAAGTGGCAAACTGTAAGCTGAAGTTCAAAGCCATTTGGCAAGTTAATGTTGGCTTTTCATCTGAGCAGCTAATCAAAGCTCATCAAACACAAGGCTTACTAAACACCGCACTAATAGCAGCTATAGTCAAGGATTTATGTAGCATATCCATTTGGTCTATCCAAGCTCTATCCAGGACTCTCAAAGGCTCATCAGCATTCATCTTCCCATCTTTCCATCTTCCACATCTACTGGCATATCTTTCATCTTGAAGGCGCTGCAGTTGTTGGGTTCTCTAATTGGGCGCCCAGTCCAGGCATTGGACTCCTGTGTTGATTAACGTGCCCACCAATTACGCGGCCCATATATAAACTGGGCTCACAGCGCAGACAGTTGGTGGAAGCGGGGGGAGGGCCATATCGACATGGCCCGTGATAAAGTGTGCGTAACAAAAGCTAATAATTGCCCTGGCAACGTGCTGGCCACGTTGAAAACTGGCCTTTTGTTGTTGTTTGCTTTTTGAGTGGCCAAAAACTTTTGGCATCATAATTTATAGCTGCGTTAAACAAGCGAGGATAACAAATTAATTTTGTCTGTTCGAAGGAGACCAACAACAACAACAACAAAAAAAAGGCAACTTAGAAAAGCTTTCATTGGGGTTTGCTGAAAATTTCATACCCTAATAAAATTGTTACCACAAAAGATATATGATACAGTGCTTGGATCTAAGTATCATTAAACTTGCAATCGCTAAGTTAGCTCGAGATGACTTCAAAAACAAATAAAAACTTTTGCTAACCTACTACTTAGTTTTGAAACGATTGTGCCTATGGCAACTAACTGATGTATTTCTTTGACTCATTTTAATAACTATTGCTTAACTTTTAAACAGCAGAATGATGCTGTGTGCTGTTCAGTTTTTTCAAAGTAAGTAGAAAATTAAAAAAAAGGTGTTTTTTGTTGTTGAGTTTCACGAAAGTAGTTCGAAAAACAATAAAAATTGTTTAGACTATCAGTTGAATTTTGATCACATTTGATCACATATGAATAGACTCTTTCGGCAAGGGTATAAGAAAAAACCGAAGAAGCCACAAGGACCAGCGAGGTGGACAACGTGCAAGCTAGGAGCTTGGATGCCAGGACTTATGAGCACAACGTTTACTCTCGAATTTCTTAGTTGGGCCAATTAATTTCTAAAGTCAGCTACGTGCTACGACGTGCTTGCTTCCTGTGTGTGTGAGTGTGTGTGTGTGTGTGTGTGTGTGTGTGTGTGTGTGTGTTAGTGCCTCGTAAATCTTAACGAGCCAAAGGCGAAATTCCTACGCACTTCCAACAACAACAACAGCGACAAGAGCAACGCTCGCGAATGCCACTCATAAATATAAGTTGCAATGTGGCAAGTAGCTTCCAGAAGTGGGTGGCAAACGGGGGCTGCTTGTTATTCCAACGTTTGTGACCATAATGACTTTTGTGTGTGTGTGTGTGTATGTGTGTTGGACATTGAAATACGTCAAAATATTTGGCATTCGATGTTTGCCACGTTTGCAACGTGGCCTGCTCCTGATATTTATGCGACGAATGCTGCCCCGCCCCGCATTGCTCCTTTCTAGTCATAACTGCCATCTAATCGCAAGTTTTGTTTTGTTTTATTGTCATACACATACAAACACACACACACACACACACACACACACACACACACATAGTAGAATAAAAGGCCAAATCGCAGCCAAGCAAAACACATAAATCTCACTCATGACTTGGACTCCAACTCGGACTTGGATGCTGACTCCGCCCACAACAGAACACACAACATAGCACACACACACACAAAGGTGTTGATAACATTGTTTTATTGTTATTATTGTTGTTGTTGTTGTTGTTGTTGTTGTTGTTGTTGTTATTGTTGGCAGCATCGTTGCTGTACATCTTAATCGTAATGCAAAACTTGTCAAGCTGATATGTAAACGAAAAACGTGCTGCAAATATTTGCTGATGTTGAATTCTGTTCGGTTCGGTTCGGCTCTGTACCGTTATGTTCTGTTCTGGTTGTTCTGATTGCTCTCGTTTTTCTTTTTTTTTCCTGTCGTTTCGTGTCAACGCAGCATTTCTAATTTATGTTCATGACCGCTTGACAGTTGTTATAGCATCAGTTATATATGTATGTACATAAATGAAAACCTAAACATGAACAGAAATCAATAGTTAGTCAAACTAATGGTTTTTAGTTTTGTGTTTTTCTACAATTTGTAGAATGTTTTGAGCTATTGTAAATGTTTTATTTAGTAGAGTTATATATTGTGGTTTTACAACAATTTATTTATAAACAAGAAAGCTAAAGAGAGCTATAAATATTAGAACTAATCAGTGATAATTGTCACTTGTTTAATTTCCTGCTCGGATATCACTTTTATATGTTATTTGCTGTAACTTACAAATTGTGAGAAATATTTAAAAACTTGTTTGTTTTCCTGCTTGGGCGCACTTTTATATTGTTAATAAAGCTACTGTAGAGATCTTAATTCTGATGCAAGTAAGAAACTCAAGTTAATACTGTATATGGAGTTACAGTCCCTGCTCGGGCGCCGTCTTTATATTGAATATACTTACAGTATATTTGGTGTAGATTATATATATTAGATTGGTAAAGTCCCTGCTCGGGCGCCACTTTGATTTCATATGTATTGGCTTCCATTATATTTAAAATTTAACTACATTTTTGAAGGAGATACAGCGCTTAATAGCTCTGATTTAGAATGCTATCTCAAATATATAAATTTCGAAAAATTGTTCTGTCTTTGCCACACATCTATCAATTCTTACAATTCAATTAACCAACGCTGTCAGAGTACTCAATGAAAAATTATAATTACAGTGAAATCAAAAACGCAGAATGCAACCACTCATAACTTTTTGCGAAGCTTTTCAGCTACAAAATCAGGCTTGGTTGAGTTACAGTCAAGCCAAAGCCAAATCTACACCCTATGCCCAACATATATAACACACCTACACTTGGCCAACTATTAATCCACATCCGAGTTATAATTCATGCTGATTGTATGAACATTTCAGCTTTTATGTGAACCGTAAAACTTTACTTCCTGACTTTTCATCAGGCAGCTCGAAGCCAAAGCCGACGCCGAAGCCAAACCCAAACCCAAACCCAAAACCCAAACCCAAACTCGATCCGTTTTTCACTACACAAAATGGGTAGTTGAGTTTACCTGTGCTGCTTCTGGCGGTGCCAGCGATTTAACCAGACAAACTTTTTTATGCAACGCTCCGATTTCAGTTGGATAAAATAAAATACTAGAAAAAGTAGGGAAAATTTTCAATTTTTGTATGCTGCATGAACAATATTTTCTGTGTATGCGTACATAAGTGTGAGTGTGTGATTGTGTGTGTGTGTGTGTGTGAATAGTTTACAGTAATTCCAGTTACAGTTTTGGTAAGCTTGCTCTTACTCAACTGTACTCATACTGTACCCAACTATGATTACAAAAGGCTTATTCATTGGGTACACAGAGACACATCCTTTTGGTTGCTACTGGGGGCTAGCTCTGTGTAGTTGCTTCCGTTTCCGTTTTTGCAACTTTGTCCTGTCGTTTTGTTCGTCGTAGGGACGCTGGACTGCGCTCTACTTAAATATGATTATTATTAACCCTGGCAACAGTGTGGCACTTAACGGGCCCCGCCGCCCCCTTCTTTTCTCCATCGCCATCGCCATCGCCATCGAGGTTTAGGTCCATGGTTCCATTCTCGACTTGAGTGGCTCAGACGTTATGTTCAGGCTACCTGAGAGAGCGAAAGTTATGCTTCGTTAAGGACCTACTCTGCCTTCACCATTCATTCCATTCCATCCCATTGCTGCCACATCCTGCCACATTCTGGCACTGCTCACGTGAGTGGCTCGACTTGGCTCACGTAGTTGTTAAATGCCACGTTTCACTTGAATAATTGAGAGCGATTAGGCCAAAAACTTTTGCATTGATTAAGGTTTAAGTTGGCCAAACATTTACCCAAACTGCTGTTCATTGCCTTCATAGCTAACATTGTTTTCCATGGCCTGAATCCAGTTACAGCTCCAGCTCCAGCTACTTCTTCTCCTTCTCTTTCTATTACTCTACTGAATCCTGCCACCTTTGTCATTTGCTATCAGCAAATGTTTAAATATGCATTACGTGTGTTATTCTCGTGTTCAGCAGCACTTGGGGATTACCTGGAAAACTCCCAGCTGCAGTTGGAGTTCCACTTCGAGTCTCCGTCCAAGCTGTTGTTTTTGTAGCAAAGTTTGGTTTTTCAGCCAGTCTGTGTTTAACTTTAAAAATGCATTGCTTTGGGTATTTGAGACTGAATGTTGCATGTTTCATGTGCCAGACAATCAGTCAACATTAACATGACATCTCATAAGTTTTTTTTCCACTCTTTTCAAATGCTTTGCAATTGAAGTTAATTCTTTTTAATTAACGCCTGTTTGAAAAACATAAGTTTGAGATTTGTTTCAAAGAACACCGCTTGAGTAAAATTAAAACTAAACTATATTATGTCCATTCATGTAGTTAACTGATTTTGGGCTTAGAATTTATTGATTCCTGATAAACTATTTGCACATAAAAGTCACATGCATTAGAAGATAACAAAAACAAGAATGAATTGTTAGCATCGGAGTGCCGAACATATACATACCCTGGCAGAAAAGTTTTGCTTATTTTTCTAAAAATTGGCAACTACAAAATATAGAAATCAGATTTTGATAAAAATTTTTAAAACATATGTGAAAAGTGATTAAACTTATTTGAAAAACAAAAAAAGGTTTTCATACAAGAACTTATTTGCAAGCGATCGTTCGAATGACAGCTATAAGATATAGTATTCCGATTTTGATACAATTTTGTCAACATGTGTAGAACATGTTTTAATTTCGATTTCGTGAGTTTGGTCGAGTTATTTCGAAAAACAAAAATTTATCATACAAAAACTTATTTTAAACCGATCGTTCCTTTAGCAGCTATAAGATATAAAAGTCAAATTTCAATGAAACTTTGTCCACTTATGTGAAAAAAGCTTTAAATTATACATAGTGAGTTTAGTTGAGCTTCTTTTCTTCCATTCTTTTGAAGTATGTTGCTCACACAAAGCCTAAATTCAACCAAAAATGTTTCAAACGTACAAGTTCAACAAATATGAAGCTTCGGCTCAATTTTTAATTACACCCATAACTACACTAATGAAGTATACGCAAAAAATTTGTTTGTGCTCTCATGTGGCATGAAATGCTGAGTCTGGACAAGTTTCTACTGATATGCAATGAACAAGCAGCATGCAATGTGCCCAGGCGATATGCAAAACTACATGCAAGAATAGTTGGCAGGCTGGCAGGAAGCTGTATGCAGTATGCAGGATAGATGTAGTATGTATGTCGAATGGAGAATGCTAAAATCAAGCGTTGGCCATCATTATGCGAGGCCAGAAAACCCAACGCAAAATATGCAAACACCAAAGCTGAACCGACCAAAGAACAAGAAACAAAACATAAATTTAAAGTGCCGAATATGTAATACGCTTTCAAACAAATAAATTGCAAGCAAAAAACTTAATTTTGGACTGAAGTTTCCTTAAGCAGCTATATTATATAGTGATTGAAAGCTGATTAATTTTGACTAAATAATAAATAGTTAAGTTTACTTGCTTACAATTCAATTAATAGATCATATAAGTTTTTGATTTGATCGTTCTTATGGTCTGATTAAGAATAGCCTCTTCATATTTGGTAAGAAAACTCAAATACCCACAGCAAGGGCATCATAAAAATGCAGTCTGGAAAACTGGGAGAACTCTGGTCACACAAAGGCACATTATCTCAAGTAGAGAAATGGCAAATGTCAAACGTTTTGCCCGAGCGCTAAAAATTTGCATGCAAAACCAAGTGAAATACCAGTTCCACACCCACTCCAGCCCTTCTCGCTCTACGCCCATGCCTCCACACAAATGCAACGCCCGCCCATCTTTTGTGTGCGATTTGAACAAATGCAAACACTTTGATTTTCGTCCTGTTCTTTTTTTTTTTTCTTTTTTTTGCATGCCGACCAGAGGATCAACTGCCAAGCAACACACACTCATACATGGCAGCAATGTATGTGTCTCTGTGTGTGTGTCTGTGTGAGTATTATTTATGTTCTACGCTAGAAATCTATTTGCACCGCACCACAAATCTCAGCTCAGCGAACGCAGCGCGCCCCAAAGCAAAAGCAAAGTAAAGGCAAAAAAAAAGAGGAAAGCAAAAAAAAAAAAAAATTGAAAATAAAATTGTGGCCCTTGCAAATCCCAACAAGGATATTCGAGGAGACCAGCAAAAGGGCAACGCATCGCATCGCATTCGCATTAAATCGAAGTTGTTCCCGTGACTGCTGCACCTCCTGGGCGGCAAGTGCCCCACTGCCCCTCTGCCCCATGCACTCCAATCTCCACACTCACATCAATTTTTGCCATTTGGCAGCTGAATTGTTTGCGGCCAGTTGTTCCACATAGAGAGATGTACTCGTGAGTAATCCTTATGGAACCTTCAAGATCCTACTTAACTAATCTTAAATAAGCTTCTTTCAGTTTCCAATTTGGGCAAAACATTTTTCGTTATTGAATTTGCTTTCAATGTTGAAAACTTGCTAAGTGCTGTTCATCAGTTAAATTTAATCCTTTCACAGTGGGTAGTTTAAAAAGTACAATTCTTGATGAAAAGTGATGCTTGGACAAGGGTAATTGTTTTATTTCTAATTGTAATTGTGTCCTGTTCTGAATTCCACTTTCGAATAACCTCTGAAGAAAGGCGTTTAACAAACTTTATCGAGCAGTTTCTTTTACATTTTTATAATTTTTAAACAATAATAAAATAATGTGTTCAATATTTTTGTGAAACCGATTGAACACACCTAATATATGCCTACACAACCACTGAAACCAACCATCAACCAAAAATATCATTACTCGTGAGTAATCAAGATCCTACTAACCTAATCTTAAATAAGCTTCTTCCAGTTTCTACTTTTGGCAAAACATTTTTTGTTATTCAAATTCCTTTTAGTGTTGAAAACTTGCTAAGTGCTGTTCATCAAATAAATTTAATCGTTTCACAGTGGGTAGTTTAAATAGTACAATTCTTGTGAAAAGTGATGCTTGGTACATATAAGGGTAATTGTTGTATTTCTTAAACTCAATTATCTAATTCACAAAAGATGTGTTCAATATTTCTGTGGAATCGATTCGAAAGTGGTATTTATCCACAAAACCACCAAAAACAATCATCAACCAAAAATATCATTTATCTTTTAAAAACGACAATGCCAACGTTTGCTCATCTTTGATACACTGTAGTTAAATAAGTTCCATTTTCTGACAGATTTAATACGTGATATACATTGTCTATTCATAAGACAAGACACACACTTTCATTCGTCTTTCTTGAGCTGTTTCGGTTGCATAAAAACAAAAAACACGTGCTCATCTCTACTCTTTAGCCGCAGCGCCTGCAATTCCATGAGATTTCCTTTTGGACTGCTGCAGTTTTCATTTTCTGGTTTTTCTGCTTTTATTTTTCTCCCAGCTCTATGCTGTTGCGCTGTTTGTGTCTCGTTTGTTGCTGGGTAACTGGTTAGGAAGGGGGGCAGAGGGGCTACCCAAATACAAACACACACACACACACACACACATACTTATATATACACCCACAATTCAAGCAGGACAAACAGTGAGCAGGGTACTTGCATATCTGTGTAAATTTATGATTGCCCCATTTCCGTTTTTTACAGTCAGCCGCTGCTATTGACTGTCTCACAGTCCGCTTGTACCTCAGTTGGCCTTCCTTTTCCCCTCCCCTTCCCTTTACTACTCCTCTACGGCCCAACGACCTGTCTGTCTGTCTGTCTGGCTTGCTTATCCTGTGACCGGCATTATTGTGTGACCCCCTTGGGCTGCTGCTGCACTTTTCTTGCTGCTCCTACTAGACATGATCACTACCTGCCACTGAGTCACTGTGACTGTGACAAAAACCGTGACACACTGTGACAAAATATCGAAATATCTGATATTTCCAGTCACAGTTTCACAGTCGAAATCATGCAATTAAAATCCACATATATGCAACACTGATATCAGGAAATAAACATAACATGCGTTTCATAGACTCCTACCATACGCAAAACATGCTGTGAGTTTTTGCCGCATGTAAATGCGAGCTGAAAACATGTTGAGTACATGGCATGTTAGTAACATGTTGTCACAATTTGCATTCTTCTAATGATTCCATGTGAACCAAAGTCAGCGCAAACTTACATGTTCAGTACATGTGATAGTCCCAGCAATGCATACATGTGACTTTTCACATTTCGTGTACTCTATATGTCAGAAAACATGTACATGTGACTTTTCACATTTCGTGTGCTCTCAGCATAATATGTTCCAATTAACAGTGAATGGATATTATCTGACAAGTTGAGAAAATAAATGAATTTCTTGAGTTTAAAAATTTAGAAAAAATTTTCTAAATTTGAGCGAATATTGCGCATCTCTAGCCCCTGCCGCCCCTTGATTTCTTTCGCCCACAAATCCTTTGCTTGCTTTTCTCCTGTTTTTTTTTTTTTTTTTTTTTGTATTTCTCCAAATCCTTGCCGCCTGCAGCTGACTTGCGACTGGGTTATGTCCTGGGCACTGCTACGGCTGCCACGGGTATTGACTCGACATGGTTCGCTGCGCCTGTTCCCGAACAGCGTCTCGTCCCCCACTCAATCTCTTTCACCCCCCTCGTATCTCTTAGTTGCTCTGTCCCAGTCATGGCTTTGGCTACGGCTCTGGTTCTCCGTATGGGGTTTTAATTTTGACAGCTGCAGATAAATTGTTAAATGCAGGCTCGTTCAGCTCTCTGAGTGCTTTATGTGGGCTTATGCTTGTAGCTGTAGTTGTAACTGTGTGTTTGTGTGTGTGAGTGTATTTGTGTGTGGGAGTGTGTCTGTGCGGTTGCATATAAATTTATCAGCCTGGTTTTTCTTCTTTTTTTTTACTCAGCTGTCGAAGCTGTACACATTTTTCAGCGTTTTTCTTTTGTTGTTGGCATTGACAGGCGCCCATCAAATGCAAGTCCCAAGTCCGAATTTCCATTCCCCCCACTCCTGCCCCTTTTCCCTTTGCTCGTAAGGCCTGATAGGCAGGCGTCGAATACACAAGAATGCAAAAAAAATAAAAATTAAGAGGATGAAAAAATAAAATGCAGGCCATTCGAATATGCATTGTATCTATCAGTTTGTAGTCGGCATGAAATATGCTGTCCCGTATTTACGTCATAAATAAAAATGGCGTTAACTATTTTCCATTTTCCATTTTTACCCAGCTGCAGCTTGCAGTTGCACGTGCAGTTGAAGTTCTCATTCAGTTTTGTGCAAACAATTTTTTATTATGCGTCAACATTTAACGCAATTTAAAGTTGTTTCTTTTTTTTTGTCAAACATTTATCATACAATATTTATGCATTTGTCTGACCCTAGGCTTATATAATGTAACAACAATTTGTGTTCCATTAATGCGTCAATTAAATTGTTATTAGTGAAGATAATAATACTATAAACCAAGTAAGAACATAGCAATCGAATGATTCCGACTGCGATGTACTCTTTTTTACCCTCAAAAAATTAAAGTGAGAAAGATGAAGGTGAAGAGCACAAAGAACGATTCAAAAATTCAAAATAAATTTGAAATAAGATACAAGAAATTAGAAGATTTAAAAAAGATAGAAAAATCACCGTCTAAATAAGGGTGATATTACGCAGACGTTTCAAAACAGAATGAAAAACGTCATGACGGTTTAATCATAGTCTAAATGCGGACTAAAATCTAGTCACAATCAGCACAATCGTTTCGAGTGCCGCGTTTGCCTGCGATAAGTGTTTTTCTACCAAGTTTCAATTCGGCTCGTCGTATGCGCAAATTCAACAAAAATAAGAGGAGAAATAAGATATTGCTCAAGGGATTTATTCGAGTACTACACCCTGTCTTTGCTTAAACTGTTTGGGAATTCTAAGCAACCAGCTCAAAACAAGCAAGAATATAAGTATAGTCTATCGCCAGGCGCAAAATGCCGGACCGAAAATGTGACAGTATTGGTGCTCTGTTCTGCTGCATGCACTGCGCAAACAGAAAAGCAAGCGGAAAAACATTGATAATATATATATATATGTATCAAAAATCCAAGCTTTGTCTTCAAAATTGTGGCTGTGGGAGTATTTTTCGATTTGCGGGAGTGCGGGGGGGTGAGTCAGAAATTTAAAATAAACTTGATCTGCGTGTGGTATACAAGAACCTACGTGCCAAGTTAAGTGTCTGTAGCTCTTATAGTCTCCAAAATCTGTGTGTTCATACGGATAGACAGACAGACGGACATGGCTTGGTTGACTCGGCTGTTGATGCTGATCAAAAATATATATTGTTTATATAGTCGGGAATGCTTCCTTCTTCGTGTTACATACACTCGCAGTGCTTTAATACTCCCTTTTTCCCTTTTTTTTAATGGGAACAAGGAGTAAAAAACGTCAACTTTTTTGATTTGGATTGTGTAAGATTGGCTTGTTTTGATGAAAGCAATTCGGTTGTGGATTTTCTTTTTCTTCATTTTTTTTTTTTTTTTTGTTAGTTCAAAATTATCTTTTTTTGTCAGTTATCATTTTATAAGTTATAGTTTTAAGTCTTCGGGCAAAACTTCAAATCAAACCAAGGGGCTGCAGTAAAAGCTCTTGTCACCAAAAATAAAGAAGACCGACTGGTATCCAAAATTATTCTATAAAAGTCGATAATCATGTTCAAAAAGATAGTTTTATTTTTAAGAATAGTTCGTCACAAAATTTGGATGCTACCGACTGAGATATATTCTCCCGAAATAGGAAGAGGGTCATTACCTAACTCTTGACAAAAATAATAATTAAGTAATTTCTTTAAAATCAAATTGTTATATACTTAAATGAAAATGAAAATGTTCAGTTTCCAAGTAAGAGAAAGACTTTGCTTTCCATCGATTGTACTTTAATTTCCAAGCTTTTTTTTTCAAAACATTACTAGCACTGCAGTTTCTTAAAAACCTTTTTTTTTCTGCCTTACTTTACTGTGCTTACTTTGATTTAATTTCCCGCCTAATCAATTTATTTAGACTTCCCGCAATAGATGCATTTAAAGCCAACCGCAGGACATTAACAAAATTCCTTCGAGTGTCAGCTGCTGAGGCTGCAGCGCAGCCAACTTTTGTCACTTCCGGTACATATAGAAGGCAGAAAGCCGCCGCCATTTGCTGTAAATGCAAAATGGCAAAGAAGATGATGATGCAGGGTACAGAAATCAGAGGATGAGGATGAGGATGCGGATGAGAATGAGAATGGGAATGAAAAAGCAGAACAGTTAAAGTAACTGCAACGAGCTGCCGAAAGCCGCGTTGACATTTTCATTTAAATTATGCACATCACTTGAACTTCCTGGCCGCAGACAATGAATGCAGAAGAGCAAGAGGGGGTTGATGAGCGGGTAGAATGTAAAGCTGAAGACAGGACAACAGACAGCAGCGACAAAAGACGCAGCGATAAGACTTACACCGCCCTTACAGCCTGCTCAATCTACCCCCCTCTTGCCCAATATCTTACCCACTTTATCCTTCCCTCTGCCCTTCATACATACATTTTAAGAAACTTTGTGTCAAGGCGCATTTTACAGTTATGGCTGGCAATGGGCAACTTTTGCCATTCGCCTCAACTCGCCTCGACTCGACTCAACTCGACTCGACTCGCCTCGACTCTCTGGGCCCATTGTCTGGGCCTTGGGTCTGAGAATACAGTTTCTGAATTCAGATTCCGGTGCTCGCTGCCGCAGTCGACTAATTAAAACGGATATCCAGAATGCACCCCCTACTCACACTTCCGTTTAAGTAGCAATTCCCAAGTAAAAGAAATTTTCATGTTTTATGTCTCTTTTCTTTTCTTTTCTTTTCTATTCTATTTTTTTATTTTTTTTATTTTGTTTCCAAAAGTTTTTTATTATAATTTTTTGGACAACGCCAAGCGCTTGTAAGCAGCCGCTAAGCCGAAAATAAAAAATATAAAAAACTTTCGTGTAAAATTAATAAAAATTACAATAATAATAAAAAGTTTTTTTTTTCAGCTTGCCGAAAATTTGATACTCTTGTAGAATTTCTCAAAATTAAAAAAAAAAATACATTGTTTCCATAGCAGTTTTTTGATGTTGATACAATTTAAATAAGCTATCTAAAGTATTGTTTAGAGGCCTGTTTCGAATAAATCTGTAAAACATACTTTTAGGATTGTCTAAAAATATGTAAGCAAATAGGAAAACGAAGGTTTTTTATGCTATTCTGGTCAAAGTGGTAGTCAGAACAGGGCTGGTAGTAAACCTTGCAATTGCTGAGCTAAAATTAAATTGTAAATGTATCGAATAAATATAATGAATTGTTTCATACATTCACTTCATTATGACTCGATATTTTCTAAAAACAAAGTATATATAATATAACATGTTAATAAAATTCTTACAGTTTCTTACGATATTCGTACTTATAATTGATATATGATGTGACAATTCAATTTTGATTTTACATACATAAAACATAAACATGGAATTGGCTAGTTTTGTTGCATAGTCTTAAAAAGTATCCAAATAGCCCAAAAAAGAAAAATCAAGCTCAATTATATATGCATATAGTACTATCTTAGATTAAAATCGACTCTATCAATGTTTTACACATTTCGTGGCATATTTATAATACCCAGAGCAAGTGTATACAAAAAAGTAACGATTGTCGAGCGCAAAAGTTGAAAACGTGCGCTGTTTTTGAATAATTGTCAGACAAGCTCGTATAGCCTAGATTTCGAAATTAAGATTTGTGAGGGATTGTTGCAGAGCTTACGCAACGGATTTCCAAGTACTTGTTGTAAAACCTGCCTCATTAAGGCTTATCGGAAATTTCTTTAGAGCCACACCATTGGCAGCCGCTGTTGCATTGTTGTCAACGTAATTAGAGACGCGACGCGAAGCGACGCAACGCGGATTTTACGACTATTGTCGTTACGCGTGCGTATCTCTATTATGTTGAACCGGATACGCCCGGAACGCCCGGACCCCGAGGACACACACGCTCGTTTTAGATATGACTAATGTATGCACATTACGTTTAGCTAACCAGAGACTTCTGTTCTGTTCTGTTCTGTACTCTTGCTCCTTCCCCTTGCCCCATTCATCTAGCACATGCGGTGCGGACGTGCAGATAATGACAGCTGCACAGCTGCCCCAGAGGCATCTGAGCGAAACCTGCCACCAACGTACGCGTACGTTGCCAGTTTCTATGTTGTGGAAAAGCGCTTTGACCATGCGGTTGGGTTAAATGAGGCCAATATACGAGTTAGAGAGAAAGAGAATATATATTTTGTGGAAATAACAAAAATATTTACACACTAAATGTGCGGTTTCACGAGGTAACATTACAGAAACAGAACAAAAAAACAAAAAACAAAAAAAAGGATAAGCCACAAAATCTAATTGTTAGAATATGAACATTTTGCAGCTGTGCTAAAGATATGCAGTTTCGATTACAAACATAATTTTGAATATTATTTTAGAAATGTGCGGCTTAATGTGTTAAATAAAATATCAGCTTAAATATAGATACATATTTAGAAATTGTTTTGGGTAGAATTTCGTTGCGAATTTCGCTTTAGCATCAATTCCATAACAAAGTGTATGGCATACTTTCTTAAACCAAATGTAAATAGAAACCTTAAATTTTAAATTAAGGAAATGGATTTGTACAAAATTGAAATGCCTGCCATAAAACGAGTTTTTTAGAAAGAAACTATTTCGAAAGTAAGGCAAACTGTCCTTCGCGTCTGTTTTTTTATTCTGAAAACATTTTGTTCTGAGTGTTAGTTAGTTAAAAGGTACTTAGTCAGGTCTGTTGCCATAACCAGAGGGGGTGTACCCGAAATTTGGAGTAAACTTGATATGCGTCTGGTATGTAGGAACCTGCATGCAAAGTTTGGTGTCTCTAGCTCTTATAGTCTCCGAGATCAATGTGTTCATACGGACGGACGGACGGACGGACAGACTGACAGACGAACATATCTATATCGACTCGGATTTTGATGCTGATCAAGAATATTTATACTTTATATTGTCGGAAATGTCTCCTTCTGCCTGTTACATACTTTCGCAGTGCTTTAATACTCCCTTTTTTCCATTTTGAATGGGAACAGGGAGTAAAAAGTATACTGAAATAATTGAAATAAGTAAAGATGCAGTGAAACGTTCTATTTTATAGAAATAAGAAACGTTGTTCATTATGTTAGTAATTTGTGTTGATATTTCCCTTTCAACAAGTGAAATAGCAACTGAAACTAATATGAATTTCATTTCAGCAAAAGGCAAATTGATAGAAGCATCTAGTTGCAATTTCTGCAATTGAATTAAATGCAATTAAATTCGGAAATAAAATGCAAGCCTAATGAAATTCTCTTCCAAATTGAGACAGCAATCGAAAATGCTATATACTTAATTAGTTGTAGCATTGACAGGCAAAGCAGACAGACAAAGACAGCGATTGAGTAAGGGAGAGAGAGAGAGAGAGAGAGAGAGAGACAGCAATCTTCAGTGTTTGCCATAAAATATGCTGTAGGTTTCTTGGAAGCCATATCATGTGTAAAATTGTTTGGTCTTTGTGCGTCACACATTCAATAAAAGCTGAAATTTGTGCCACAGAATGCAACAAATAAATTGGCAATTTGGTTCTTCTTCTTCTTCATTTTGTGCATCTTCTTCATTTTCAAGCGCTCCGACAAAGCAATTTTGTCTAAGAGTGTATTTTTTGCTCAGGTGTGCAACAAATATGCATTTAATACAGTTTACTTCATGGCATGTTGCAGCTGTTTGCAGCTGGTGCTGCAGCATCAACAAATTACGCATACGTCACGTTGCCGGCTATCATTTATGCTGGCAAGGTTGCGGAGAGAGAATGCAACAAAAGGACTGCAACATGAAGAAGTGAAAAACAAGCAGCTGTCAGCTATATAAATAAGTAAAGCTCAAAAGCTGCTGCAGCTAGGCAACAGGCAACAGGCAACTTGCAACATGCAACATGCAATATGTAATATGTAATATGCTACATAGAAAGTGCCAAAAGCAGCCAAAAACTCATCCTCGGATAAAGTTAACTTATGGCATAATTCTTTTAAAGTGCCAGCGCCTGGCATTGGCATAATGAATGAGCAGTCGAATGAGCAGCCAAGTCAGACCAGCTGCCACACCCACCAACACATTTCCACACACACACACACATTTATCCCTTCAACGCCTTCCCCAAAAATCCATGCAACCTTGCACACGCATACGCATTCACATTCACATTCACATTGATTCATAGTCGCTGCTGACAGACCCATTTGGCGCTGCCTTTGAATGACTGAGTGCAACATCGAGAGGCAGCAGCGAGCGGCAACAGCAGGCAGAGGGATGGTAAGTGGTATTATGGCAAAACTGAATATGCAGATAATTTTTCACTTGACATCATCGAATGATATAATTTGCCTTGCATACATGAAATTGATAAATACATATATTCAAATTTCCTGCGAAATTTCTTCGTGTTCCTTAAAACACTTTTCGCACACTTTTGATATGAAAATGGCGAAAAGATATGGGTTGGATACATATTCTAGAGATATTTTAGACAGACTTATTGCAACTAGTTAATATATATGAAAGATATATTTTAGTTAGATATATATCGCTCTAAATATATGCCAGTTATATTATTGATACCTTATGATACAGAAATTTGTCAGATCTTGTATAATATGCTTTCTAAATAAATTAAAATATGCCACATCGGTGCCCGATTACTGCAATACGTCTAGCAAATATATGTATATGCACACTTAAATCGGAGATATATAATATATACCAGATTTTTAATATATTTGTATTTCTTTAAATTTCAAATGAAAATTGCTCTAAAAATGAATCCGAGTTGAATACAAAAGGATTTTGAGAACAGCTCAAATTATGCGATTGTTGCAATTTTCTTGTTGGCCTCTTTTGCAGTTGGCTTTGAGCTTTGAGCTTAACATCTGCATTGGTAGCAGCCTGTTTTCCGGGTGTGCTTTAAGTTGTCAGCTGGTAAAATTCTATTAAATCTTTTAACCACATTTGGACAGGATCACGTTTGGCAGCTGACACGTCGCCGCTTTTTTGACACTTGATGCTGATGTTGCTGCTGATGTTGCTGCTGCTGCTGCTGCTGCTGCTGCTGCTGCTGATGCAGCACAAAAATTGCAAATAAAATTGAAAATTCAGCGTGCCGGCTGCCAAAATCAACAAACGTCTTTCTCGTCCTTTAGACAGATGAAAAGGCCGCCTCGAATGTGCTGCTGAGTGCGAGAGCGAGAGAGCGAGGTAGAGAGAGAGAGAGAGAGAGAGAGAGAGAGAGAGAGAGAGAGTGAGAGAGAGTCAGCGAGAGACAGCGAGAGACTCTCATTTGGTTCTATGCAACGCACGCAATGGCAACTGTAATGTGCTAAATTAAATGCGGTTGCCTATTTAATGTCATGTCCTGCCTGTTATCCTGACTGGCCTGGAAATATTGTCAAGGTGTCAGTAGTCAAGTTAATTTCAACCGCCTTCCCCCCTCCTTTGCCTGGCTGCCTGTCCGTCCTTTACTGCGGTTGTGGGCTGCGTCTAACCGCTCAGCTGTAAAAGAGCTCGAAAACCAGCAGTGAGGACATTTCACATGGAGCACAGGACGGCGGACACAGGAGGCCGAACACAGGACGCCGAAAACTGAACACTGAAGTCGGCCTCATGTGACACCGCAAAATGAGTCTCATTGGAAATGAATATGCAGCTATCCTGCTCTATATATCCTTCTCTCTCTGTTTACCAGCAGGCATCAAATAATTTTGGTCACGGTTTGATGGCTATACGAGGCTGTCCTTGATACAGTGAAAGCTCAACAATTGGAACTAGTTTTTCTAGTTACCGAAAAGCTATTTCACAGCTTTCCATTTCTAATGTCAAATCAAGCCAATCACAATTATTATGTGTTTTTAAATTCAAATCAGCAACTTTTCAAATAAAAGAAAAAAAATCGTAAAGAAAACGAAACAAAACGAAAATTCATCAAAGCAAGCCACTCTATCAAAGTTAAAGTAGTTTTGAGTTGGTTGCTTAGAATTCCCAAACAGTTTAAGCAAAGACAGGGTGTAGTACTCGAATAAATCCCTTGAGCAATATCTTATTTCTCCTCTTATTTTTGTTGAATTTGCGCATACGACGAGCCGAATTGAAACTTGGTAGAAAAACACTTATCGCAGGCAAACGCGGCACTCGAAACGATTGTGCTGATTGTGACTAGATTTTAGTCCGCATTTAGACTATGATTAAACCGTCATGACGTTTTTCATTCTGTTTTGAAACGTCTGCGTAATATCACCCTTATTTAGACGGTGATTTTTCTATTTTTTTTAAATCTTCTAATTTCTTGTATCTTATTTCAATTTTATTTTGAATTTTTGAATCGTTCTTTGTGCTCTTCACCTTCATCTTTCTCACTTTCATTTTTTGAGGGTAAAAAAGAGTATATCGCAGTTGGATTAATCATTCGATTGCAATGTTCTTACTTGTTTTATAGTATTGTTATCTTCACTAATTGAACACAAATTGTTGTTACATTATATAAGCCTAGGGTTCAACCATTTGCATAAATATCGTATGATAAATGTTTGAAAAAAAAGCTTTAAATTGCGTTAAATGTTGTTGCACAATAAAAAATTGTTTGTCTTTTGATTTTCAATCACTGTCTTTTACACTTATGCTGCTGTTTTCATAGTCTGGACTATCTTTGATATTCGGTGTTAATATAGCTTCAAAATCTGTATATTCTAGAATCATGTTTGTTACTGAAAATATGTAATTTCTTTATTGAACTATTGAGTGTACACTGTAGTGGAATTTGGCTTTTAGAAATATTGTTATTTTTGACACGCTTTTTGATGACAAAAAAAGAACGAAAAAAAAAAAGAAATGAAAATTTAAATTCTGCTGCAGTTTGTGAAACATGAGAAACAAGAGGGAAAGCAACTTCATGCGCGCACTCAATATTTATGCAAATTTTTGTTTTTGCCACACAAAATTTCCATAATTAAATATGAAATAAAACAAAACAAATTGGAAAATTATGTAAAAGTCTGGACCAGCCAAAAATGCGCACAGAAAACTTCAAGAAAATATGTGCGGCCAAGAAAAAAATCCCAAAGGCACAGCAACAGCGAATAGTAAAACAGGCTAAGAAGCTTTCTCAAACTGAACATTAAATACTCTTTTAAAGCTTAAATAAATATTACTTTTTATGGCATTCAAACAATCAAAAGTTCGCTTGATTATTAAAACTCAACTTTATGAACTTTAAAGTTCGAGCTAAGCTCAAAACTTGAATAGATTTCTACAACAGATGAAAATATAATATAAGTTGACTCCAAACTTGATGTTTTTCATATCAATTAAGAGTTGATAAGATATAAATATTGTTTAATATAATCGAATCTGAGAGATAAAACTGAAATAATAAAATATATGATTCAAGAAGATGTCAAATGTAATGCAAAGCGTGTATTTTTGGGACAGAAAACTTTATAGCACTTTCCATAATATTAAATAATATTTGAATAAAATAAAAAGCGTATACATAGTCGGATAAATTACACTGAGCAACTTGTTTTGCGCTTCACAAAATGCATAACAACAACAGCTGACGCTTGATGAAGCTGCTGCAGAAGCAGCAGCAGAAGCAGAAGGCTGGCAGAAGGATGCAGATGCCTTTAAGCGGAACTTGGGATGTTTCCTTAGCAAGCAAGCGTCAGGACTTGCCCATGCTCCTGCACACACCCCCTTCCGCCTTCCTCTTTTTGCCCGCATTTGATAATTTTTTCCACTGCGCAGTGCATCAGCAATCAGTTGAAGTATCAGCAGCAGCAGCACCAACAGCAAGAGCAGCCCCCAAGCCATTAAGTGGGCGTGGCTGTGGTGTTGGCATAACTTTCAAAAACTAATTAAGCCAACTTAAGTGCAGCGCTGCTGACGTCGCTGCCATCCCTTTGGCCTACCAGGCATTTCAATCAAGAGACGCTGCCACAAGAGACGCCCCAAAAAAAATGAAAGAAAAAAATAGAAAATAAAAGTTGAAAGCAGCTGCCAAAAAATTTCGAATACTGAGCAGGTTGTGCTCCTTGGGCGTATCCCGAACCAGGAACCTGGCTAGACGCTAGTGTTGGTGTTGATTTAGGTTCACTTTAGCGTTAAATGAATGTCCCACTTCAAATAAAAGTCGCACGCTGTAAATCACGCTGCCACAGAGCAGAGCCCCAAAAAGCGAGACCGTTTCTCTATTTGTGTTTGTGACACTTTGCAGCAACACTTGAATGCGCCGCATGAAAACTGGCTTCCACTTGAGTGTCAGCTCAAGAGTACACTGAGAACAAAAACCATTAAACGTTTTACAACAATGCAACTCTCTACGAAATCGTTAACAACTTAAAGCAAGTAAATATATATTTATTCTGGTCCACCTTAAATAAAATTAAATATAAAATTAAATAAAACTTGCAATTTGTACACTCTTTTTTTAATTTTTTTGAGCAACCAAACTTGGTATGCATGTTGATGTATACCATAGGCAGACAAAGTGTTAGGATTTCCCACCCACCACCACCTCTTCCCCCACAAACGGCAAAAACCTATATCTTTCACAGTTTTACAGCTAGAGTAACCAAATTTGACGCAAGGGCTACTAATCACTTTCTTGATTGATCTGACTTAAAAACATTTGGCCACGCCCACCCCCTCCCCCACAAATAAGCAGAGTCTGTATCTCCCACACCCCTTCAGCTAGAATCAGTAAATTTTGCAGGTTGACTTCCATTGCCTTTTTAAATAGATTGGATAAAATTAATTTTGCCACGCCCACCACCGCCCTTGCAATCGAGAAAAGATTGTTTCTCACAAACCTATAAAACTGGCAAAACCAAATTTTAATTGATGGCAAAAGTTGAATGATTTTACCAAAAATATAATTGCCGCTCTCTTCTGACCCCACAAAGAGGCATCCGACTGCAACGTTCTTACTTTTTGATCAATCAATTCAATCATAACAGCTAGATATAGTAGTACTATTTTTATATAATAAACTTAAATTAGAATTGTTGAGTTGAGTTGAGCTATAAAATGGTCAAGAAAAGCAGAGACGTTTGTTTTTTGCTCAGTGTAAAAGCAGTCGTAGCTAAGGCAGCCCAAAAATGTCCAACGGCGACAAGGAGGACATCGTTGACGATGTTGATGACGATGCTGCTGCTGCTTCTTGCTGCTGCTGTTGCAGTGTTGGCTCTTCTCGTACCGGAAGTGGCCACAGCCGCAAACTGTCAGCGGTCTGTGCCGTCCAGCACTTCATAATTTCTTGACAGTGCTCCTGCTGCGGCTGCTTCAACTCCTGCTGCTGTCTCTGTTGCTGCTGCTGCTGATGCTGATGCTGCTACCACCTCTGTTGCTTTGCAACGCCTTTAGGGTACCCTGTACTAAATGACACTTTATAATTGTGCGCCTCAGTGCAAAAGTTTAACAATAAATTGAAAAGTTTTCACAGTTTTGCTGCTGCTGCCGCTGCCGCTGTCGCTGTCGCTGCTGCTGCTGCTGCTGCTGTTGAAGTCAAGCCAAGGCAAAAGGCGTTTCTTATTATCCTTTTGGGCTGGCAATGCTACAAAGCTCCTGCCGTGCTACTCTTGCCATATCTATGTATGTGTGTGCTTAAGTTTTGTTGAGTTTTAAATGTGCATTTTACAAATGTTACTTGTGGTCTTAACGCTGCCCCGGGGCCAAGAGCAACTTACGCTAAAGTTTTTGTTTTAGCTTTCAGTTTTTGTCTCATTGTTGTTGTTGTTGTTGCTATTGTTGTTGTTGTTCTTGTTGTTGTTGTTGTTCTGGCTACGGTTGCTGATAGTGTAGATTATTAAAGCAACAACTTCAACAAAATGCCTCAAAGGCAACAATTGAATGTGGCTAACGAGTTGGAAATGCAAATGGCAACTCAAGAAATTAAGTGCTGCCTACTTTTGTGCACAAGTGGAAAAGGCCTAAAAGCAAAAAGTGTTCCCTACTTTTAAGCGGCTTTGGCAAAATTGCCTTTGTTAAGAAAATGTTTTTAAATTGTATCATAACACAAAAACTAAGCTCGTTTTCAACAAATAAATACAAAAAATTACTGCAATTGTAATTTATGAAGTAAGCTTAGTAAAATCGTTGTAAGTGCATCAATTTTATTGTTTTGAAAAACATTTAAATCATTAATTTTCTGCAATTGTGCTCACACAAAGTGTAATAAAGTTCTAATAACTGTGTAGCTGACACCCGATTGACATTTTTGAAAGTTCATTAGGATCATTAGACGGAAATTGCAATGCCAATTACACGCATAATACGCACCATTACATAAAACCCAACCCGGTACGAGCCCTATCGGCATTTGATGTCAGCAAGTTGGTAACCAAAAAGTTGCCGCCCTGCCAAAAAGTTGCACTTGCAACTTAAAGTTGCTCGTAGAAAACTGAACCTTAGCTGAGCCAAAAACAGCTGCCACACACACACACACACACGCACACACACACTCACACACACACACAGACACAATCGAGGCAAGTAGCAAGAACCAAATGGGATTATAGCACAGGCACTAACTATTGGGCGTTGGGCCATTTACAGCTAAACAATGGCCAAAACTTTTTTTCGGGGCAGCGCGAAAATGCATGCAATGTGCGTTTGCAATGCTCCCGCAACCCCTTCAACTACAACGCCCCTGCTAACAAACACAAAAAAAAAAGGACAAAGTTCTGTAATAAAAAAATATAAAGTTTTCGTCGTGACACTCGCCACGTTGCATTTGCGCTGCTTTTGTGGCCATGTTGTGTTTTCGCTGTTCTCTGTTTTAGTTTGCATAATTCGTATACTCTGTTCCCAAAATGGTTAAGCAAGCATATTGGGCTTGTGCAATATGTGTCTTTTCTTTCAACTTTTAAAGCTAAAGCAACCATATTGAGCATACATGTTGGTTTATAAGTACCCCAAACAGATCAAGTTTGAGAATTTATTTTATGACACCCAATTCAGGCTTGAAATATCAACAGCTTTCAGTTATTCAAAATCAGTTTATAAGCTTTCGAATCGGTTAAAAGGTATTCTTAATTGAGGCAGTCAACAATTTGAAAGCAAAAAGTTATCAAACTAACAAACAGAGTTGAACGCAGTCGGTTACATTGAAACTGCAACATTTTAACTTGTATTTTTTTGGGTTATTTTGTTTTTTGTTCTATTTTGTAACTTAATTTTTTGCTCTGCATATTGCGGTGTAGCAACTTGAACGAGGTGGCAAAATAATGGCACTTATTTTTATTGCGTGCCATAAACACAACAACAATAACAACAACTATGTCTTTCAAAGTGTGTGTGTGTGTGTGTGTGTGTGTACTGTATTAAATTCTTATATGCTTGACTAAGTTTTAGTTTAAATTCAAACCAAGCCACACACACACACACATACACAGACAGGTAGTTATTTTGGCCTTAAGATCTGACCACTTGACCACATAATTACGCCTTGCACTTGCCCCAGTTCCCTGTTGCCAGCTTACTGTACTCACTTCTCAGTTAGATGCATTGCTTTGCTTTGTGGTTTGGCTAATGCCAATTAAAAGCCATGGAATTTTACAAATTAAGCCTCATTACGCACAGATACACACACGCAAACACACAAGCACACACATACGCACACACACTAAGATACAACCGCAATCCTGTGCAGTCTGGCTGCCTGTTGACACATTACCTCCAGCTGCAAATCCATTTGCTGGCTTGTGGCTACCCTAATTGGCCATAATTTTGGCCGTTGGCTTATAGCCCAGTTAGCTTGAAGCCATTTCTAGTTATGTTATATAGAGCTTTAATTAAAAACTGCATTCATATGTGCTAAACTAATAAGCATCTAATAAACCATTGAAAGCATTTCCAAAACTAAGCATTAAATGCAATTATTAAATGAAGAGAGAGTTAACTTTTATTGAAAAATAGTAAAGGTAAATTGCATGGTTACTTTGGCTTAGCAGCGACTCATAAACTCCAAAAGTGTATAAAGAAACTATATTTCGAAATGTACTATAAAAAAACAATGACATAAATTTCAGTTATCTCACAAATTCCAGAATTACGTAAAAAAAAGAGAATATTCCCAAGGCAATGTTTTATTGGGTCACAAAAGCAAAAAGTATAAAACAAATGCGATTTATTTTTAAATTAAATCAATTAAAATCAATATTGAAATTCGAATTTTTAAGCATTACAGAAATTTATTATTATTTTTTTATTTTTTTTTTATTAACTTGATAAAAACTTTGTTTAAATGTATTGGGAGATCTTAGCACTTTGTCTGCAAGTTTGGTTGCTCTAGCTTCAAAACTGTGGAAAAAACTGCGTTCATACGGACGGACAGACAGACAGACGGACGGATACTCATTTTTCCTTTTTTCAAAATAAATTAAAACAAGTAAGAATGTCGTAGTCGAGTGTGCCCGACTCCGAGACTCCCTGCTACCAACTTGCAAATCAAACTAGGGACAAGCTCGTGAGATTACTATTTCAAAAACTAAAATAATCATGAGCCATACAAAAACGTATGTACCAATTTCTAACTCAATTTCAGTTCGCAATCTATACAAAATAATTGCTTAGATTTTAAGAGTAAAACATTTGTATTTAGTATAACGCATAAGAGGATAGAAATGATCTCTTCTTTGCTTAAAATTGTGTAAAGTGTTCATTTCAGACTAAAACAAAACAATTGAAATCACAAACCAAGTCGAAGACAAAAAATATGCTGTTGATTTTTGACAATTTATGAAAGTAAGAGGCTTATAAAAGACTTAAGAGCAGACTAAAACATATACATTTACAGACTTATGACTGTACGTGTGTATGTACATACATAAGAACCTTATGATATAATACTTAAGCATATAAGCACTATGAAAGTTAACATCTACATAAATAAAAAGTTTTATATTCACAGCAAATTAAGCCAGTTGCCAATTGGTGTGAAATGTTTATGGCTGCTATTTGTTTTACCCCTCTTCCAGCATCATACGACAATGAGAGTTGGGGATAAAAATAGGGATGAGAATGAGGGTGGACATACGCTTTCTGTCTTTCTCTTTCTATCTGTCTGTCTTACTCTCACTCTCGCTGTGTGTACTGTGTACTGTTAGTCTAGCTGTCTTGTACTCTGGCTCTAATCGCTTCTAATAACGCACAAAATTGAAAAACTTATGCGATATCATTGGGGACTTAAGCAACACGACAAGTGCAGCTGCTGGGGAGACTGAACTGAACCGAACCTAAACTGGACTCGGACTCGGACAACTTGAACAACTGTGACAACTTAAAGCAGAAGTAAGCAAAAAAAGAAAATACACAAAAAAAAAAAAGAAAAAACAAAATAGAAAATATAGAAAAAGAAAATGGAGAGAGAGAAACACTGTCATGATATGCCGTAAACATGGCCAGATGTAGCTGGCGCCAGCACTGACTCAGAAATGGAACTCGAACTCGAATTGGAAATTCGTATTGGAACAGAAACTGAAACAGGCTCTGATACTAAAACTGATACTGAGACTGAGTCAAAGTTAGAGCCAACAGACGCACTGTTAATAGTCGCTAGAGTTGTACGATTCATTTCAATTGGAGTCAGTTCAGTTGTTTGACTTTTGGTGAACAAATAATTGGGCTAATCTGGCGAACTGGTTCAGTTTAAAGTCAGCTTGCAGCCTTAATATAAACAAACTAAGTCAAAAATTGGAAAAAAAATAATCAAAAATGGATTTTTATCTAATTAATGAAATTGAACTTAAATTTCACAAAATAACAAAATAAAATACTACTGTAATTAGAACGTTGTACTTGGATGCTCTCGATTGTGACATACACTTTTTTAACCTCTTTGCGAAGTCGGGGTTTCGCGTGGCAAATACTTATTTTATCCAATCAACTTTATGGGTCAGTAGAGGTCAACCTCTTGCTAATAAGTTCTAGGTGGTACAGATTTTACAGCTGCATTATGCGCGAGACCAGGCCGAGACTAGAGTCCAGGAAGCGGAAGCCTCCCACGCTATGGGAATAGTAGCACATAAGCAATAATATACAAGTTAAAATATAATAAAAATAAGAAACAGATAATACGAAACACTTGACCTAGTCTATGCTTAAACTGTTTGGGAATTGTAAGCAATCAACTCAAAAAGCTTTGTTTCAATTGATTTGTCATAGAATGGCTTGCTTTGATCAAACAATTTTATTTTGAATTGTATCTTTTTGGTTATTGTCTTTTCGATTTTGTTCTTAATTCATCTTGTATTTCAAAAGTGACTTGAAAGCCCATATGGAATGGTCAATAAAGATTAAAATCGCGTGGAGAACATACAATTATCTGGCTTTTTTATAGGTATTTTAACACTTTGTCTGCCTATGGAATATACTAATATGTATAGCAAGTTGTGTTGCTCTAGCTTAAAAACTGTAGAAAAGAATTGCGTGCTTACGGGCATACAGACGGAAAAAAATGTCAAAAATCGAGTAAAAAAATATATTTATACTCTTTTTTAATTTTTTTTATAAAAAAGGAAAAAAGAGTATATGGGGTTTGTGAAATGTCCGTCTGTCCGTCCGTCTGTCCGTATGAACGCAGGTTTTTTCCACAGTTTTGAAGCTAGAGCAACAAAACATGTACATGTTGGTATATACCATAGGCAGACAAAGTGTCAAGATTGGTTTCTTGTGTTCTCGTTTTTGAATTTTGGAATTTGCATAACTCTTGCACAAAAAGTTTTCAATACACTGACTAAAAAGCAAAAACCACAAAATCAATGAGAACAGCTTACAATTTCAATATCAAATGATTTGAACAGATACAGTTCATTTCGTTTCGTTCAATTGAACCTAAGCTGAGCATTTCAAAAAAACACATATTGAACTGTGTTTGGTCTGGTTTCTTGGTTGGGTGAGGACTGTGTTTGTTTTTGCACTGTGTCACTTTGGAAATTGTACAGATTGTACAAGTAAGTACAACAACAGTTACAACAGAGCGTGGAGCGTGTGGCGTCTGTTTGTTTTAATTTCTCTTATCGGCAGGCAGCTGCCTCTTGCCTCTGCTACTGCCACTGCCACTGCCTCTGCCTCTGCCTCAGCTACTGCTATAGAGATGGCTCTCTAGATCCTGCTCCCCAATGCCATACAATTTTAATTGCACAATGGCAGTTTCTTTTGTTTTGCAGCTACAATTTTAAAATGAATTCATGGCCTGTGCACCGCTCGCTCTTTTGTTTGATGGCTCTAAATCCGCAAGGAGTTGAGTGCGTATACAAGAACTTGGGCTGGTAACCGAGAATAGAGAATCACGCCAAGTACAAGTACATACAAGCACAAGCACAAGGACTAGAATCTAGGAACTAAAAGCACTGAGCTATTTAATTGAAACTTGCTTTGTGACTCCCCCAGGTCAGTCAATAAAATGTTTAACTTTGATTTAGTTAAGGGATTTCAAAATAAATTAACTTTAAGCATGCTTAAGTTAAGCATTTAAAGCACTTCATCTAGCCAAAATATCCATTAAGCATATCGTGATTTTATTATTTATGTTAGAGCAGCAGAAACAGGGAACTTCTTTTTTTTTGTATAGTGTTCAATTTGAATTCAAACTCAAAATTGTCAATATTTCAAAAAACTTATTTGTGGGTCCGTATATTGACTTTCATTTGGTGTATCGTTTTTTGAAATCGGTAATGCTATACGCAAGCTGCAATCAAATATTTGCACTCAACTCAAAAAAATTCCAGTTGGAAAAGAAAATTTTGAAAATGTTGTAATATATTAAATATTTTCGTGCTGTAAAGAAATATTATAAAAAGTACCGTCTTACTAGCCTATTTAAAGAGTGCCTTTAATTTAACACACATTACTTGGCAAAGAACGTAACTAAATATTTCTGTATCAAGAACTTCATCAGCTTGTTTAAAGCACATACGCATTCAAAGGCACTTCTATGGTAGTGCTATTTATTTGCAAGTTTTTGTCTTATACTCGTATGCTGGACATAAACACACATACATTGTACATACATACATAGATTCTCTTAGCGCTTAATGAGCAGCTCTTAACATTTTGACCTAATCCCTGAACAAATCTGCCTCAGCAGCCGTATGCGTGTCATAAACATGTTTTCTATCCTGCTGGTAGTAACAAAATAACAAAAAAGAGAAGAAACAAAATAATAGACCACAAAAATTAAACAGCCGCCTGACGACTGAAAGACTTTTTCGCTCGGAAAATGTACAATAAACACATTTATCTGACCCTCGAAACATAAAAACCTGAGCCGTCGATAACATTTTATAACTCCAGCAAAGTGCCATAACCCAGTGAAATGGGCCAAACAGGACCCAACCAATATAGAGAGATCCTTGCCGGAGTCTGCCCCACTTTTAATAATGAATTAAGACCGCAGCTAATAAAAGTTAAGCAACAGACAGACATAACATTAAAAGATAACAAAAATCTGCATAAAATGTCCAAAACTAAACTACAAACAAGGCAACCGTAAAATAAACTTGATATAATTCAGCATTCGGCCATAAACTCATCTATTTAGGCGCATAAATCAAATTTATCCAAAAAACGGGCGGGAAACATAGAAAAAAAAACAAGTAAACCAAAGGTCGCATAATTTAATATATGACCAAAGGCACCCACATCAACAAAATATAGAAATGAACAGTTCTTTTTCGAGCTGCGGAATACTAAATACTCTTTGCAAAACTTTCAAATAAATTTCTTCTATGAAAAATGTTCGAGATATTAAAGATATACTTAACTTTAGTTTGGCTTTTATTGAGTTGCTTGAACTAGGGCTTCAAATGGAAAACAAGTAAGAATGCTCTAGTCGACTGTGCCCGACTACGAGACTCCCTGCTCCCAACTTGCGTTTCAAGCAGTTCAGCGGCAACGCAAGTAAGCAGCGCGTTTAACTTGTCCAGTGCCTGTAAAACTGTGGTTTCTGCCTGTTGAGATGGGGGTAATAGATTCTTCCATAACTTTGGTATTAGTTATCCGATCGTAATGAAATTTACACAGCTAATCAACATTGAGACAACATATATGTGTACCAAAAATCAAAGCTTCATCTTTTATTGTGGCTGTGGGAGTTTTTTTCGATTTGCGGGGCTGCGGCGGTGTGCATCCGAAATTTGAAATAAACTTGATCTACGTATGGTATACAGGAACCTGCATGCCAAGTTTGGTGTCTCTAGCTCTTATAGTCTCTGAGATCGACGCGTTCATACAGACAGACAGACGGACAGAAAGACGGACATGGCTAGTTCGTCTCGGTTGTTGATGCTGATCAAGAATAGGAACAGGGAGTGAAAAACGTCATAAAACGTGTAAATGCTTAAATATAATTTAAAGACAACAAGTTTTTTATAAAACATTACGTCATATGTTAAAGAAACTTTTGCGAAACTTAATTACTTTTAATATTGGTATAAATAGGACTGCGTTAGTCGAAACAACTTTGTAATTAAGAAAATTCTAAAATAATTCCTTTTTAAAATCTTTGTTACATTATATTTTAGTTATAATTAGAATTTAGTAACATTGCTTGAAATAATTAAATAAGTAATCATCTAGCTAGCATTGAACTAAAAGTTGCCTTACGAAGTTTCATTTTGACATGCTCTCATTTTAAAGCAACAAATTCTAAATGTAAATTACGACAAAATTTAAGTTATAGAATTGAGATAGAAAACACAATTAAAATGCCGCCAGAGAAAATTGTTCTAGCTATCACTAAGAACCGTACCGATTTTATCTTTTTTATGTATTTATGATGGTTTCAAAAACACACTACGTGTTAAAACTACAATATCCTGCGCAAGAGTATTGTAACCAAAAACCAGTAACAAGAACACAAGAACCTAAAACAGAAAACAGAAAACAGCAAAGCAAAAAGTGTTAATGAAGTAAATAATGAGTTTCAGTGCCCAGTTTTGTGCCACACAAAACATTTTATGACACTAACAGCTAAACGCCACGGGGAAAACTTCAACATCAGGCTAGAGAGAAAATCAGAGATGCCCAAACCTAAGCCCTAACACAGACGGGTCAGAAAGAGAGTGGTATATAAAAAGAGAGACAGAGAGAGACAGAGAGAGAGAGAGAGAGAGAGAGAGGGAGAGGGAGACAGAATCAGAGTCACCGCATCAAGCAATAAATAATCAGGAAAGTTTCGTTGAATCGAATTATCACCCCCTGAGGTGCAGTTCCGTAATGAATTTGTTTTGGGGGTTTATTTTTTTGTGCTTCTTCAACGGCATTTAGTTTCATTACGTTTTGCTCTGGCTCCAATGCGGCTGCGTGACCCAACTAAGATAACCCTAACACATGCCTCTTGCCCCAAGCCCCTACTCCATAGCCAAATGCCCCCTCCGCCCCACCATTACTGCCCGCCACTCTGTCGGAGTCAGTTTTTGATTCAGTTTGCTCAGTTGGTTTGTTTATTTGTTTGCTCGGTTCTGTTTCTGGCTATGGCACTGGCTGTGTGTCTGTGTCTGTTCTGTTAGTTAGTTTGTTTGTTGTTTGGTTTTGTGTTTTTTATAGTCAATTTTCGGTCTATATAGGGCATACACATTCAAATGCACATACACATGTATGTAAATCTGCGGGCGCATATTCATTTGATTTGATGTTCATTCTGTCGCTCCACATTTTATTTGCTGTTTGGGTTTGGGTTTTTGCTATTTGGAATTGTGGCTTGTTTTGGCGTTGTCATTGATTTCATTGCCCCAGCTTTGATTGGCAGCAAAGTTGGCTAAATTTCAATTGCAATTCCGGTTTTATTATACATGTGTATGTTGCCACTATGCAAACATTGCAAACGGAAACACTCTGGGGTAATCTACGAATTTAAAGTCACCAAAAATAAAGAAAATGCCCAAAATTAATCATTTATATACACAATTTATTGAAGAAAAGAATGTTTTGCAAGCACATTCAAATTTTGAGTCAAAATTAAATGTCTTACTTTGAAAGCTCACAAGAAAAGTGTTCTTTGAAAGCACATTAAAGCTTGCAGCGAAAGCTAATGTATTGTCAATGCTATATAAAAGATCAAATTCAAGAATTTTAACTGTTCTGCAGAAATTACCCAAAATAAAAACACAGTTTTGTACATTATTCAGTAATAACCTTTAATTAAACTAAAACAAACAAAAACGAATTAAAACTAACTAAAAACATAAAACAATTTTAAAATAACGTTAACAGGAACATAAACATAAGAATTATAAATCCTCATCCTTCATTTGGCTGAACAGTAAAAAATTTCATTGTGCCCGCCTTGTTTGTATAACTTGCAATATTTGGTATTGATAGGATAAAGCATCTTTCAGTTAGTGGATCACCCATTTTTGGAAATTTCTCTTCAGTTAGTTCCCAATAGGCAGCTACAATAAAAATAGTTCAAATACAAATAACCAACTTAAGACTCAATTGAAAACTTACCACGTATCTCACAGAGTGTCATGGTACAATCCGCAGAATTACACTTGGCATTTACTAAGATTTCTCGTATACTTTGACGAATTCTTGGATGGAGACAAGTCAACTTATAGAAAAGCTTGTCTACGTTGACAATTACATACATTTTTGATTTTAAGCTATTTTTACGAATTTACTTTTCCTCAAATTTACTAAATTTTGTTATTTATCTACTTGTGCACGTCTACTCTCGGCTGAAACTAAAACTTAAATGAAAAAATATATTCGTGGCATTATAAATCTCTTTCAACTTCATAGCCTACTATAACTCTCTTACCTTCAAAGCACTCTAAGTTTCTCCCATCTTGTCTCTCACAGAGAGCTGTGGAAAACCGGTTTTTCATTTGATGCAGCTGCTAGGAAGGTACACGTGCACCACCTTCACCCCTCCCCCTCAGCATAAACTCTACCACCTCACACTCCCTCAATTCATACTTCCAACCTCACCTACCTATCTCTTTCTCTCTCTCTCTCGCAACTCTCTCTCACAACTCTCTTTAATTTGGCTTAGCTCTTTGAAATTTGGTGGTGGATTTTCCCAAAACGATCACTGACCTTCTTTTACTCTCTGCACCCTGCATAAATGGATAATAGGGAGTAATAAACTACTGCAAATGTATATAACAGTCATAAAGAGACCTCCGACTATATAAAAATGTATATATATATATGTTCTTGATCAGCATCAGCAGCCAAGTTGATTTAGCCTTCTGTGTGTATAAATTCTGTAATCTCAGACAGTATAAGAGCTAAAGACACCAAACTTGGCATGAAGGGTCCTGTATACCATACGCAAATCAATTTTGTTTCAAGTTTCGGATACTATCCTTGACACCTCGGCAAAAAATAATTATCTTTTAAGTAGCTAGAAGCAAAAATGTTTTTGAGAACACGTCTTAAATTGTGGCTAACAAATCAAGTTTATCAATTAACCAAATTGTTGTCAAGTGCAGAATAGAATTTGGCTAAGCTTGCACTATTTGTTCAACTGTCAGGTTTGTTATAAAACGTTCTTTGAAAGCAAATTAAAGCTTTCAACGAAAGCTAATGCATTCTGAATGATATAAAAAAGTTCAAATTCAAGAATTTAACTTTTCTGCAGAAATTACCCAAAATAAAAACACAGTTTTGTACATTATTCAGTAATAACCTTTAATTAAACTAAAACAAACAAAAACGAATTAAAACTAACTAAAAACATAAAACAATTTTAAAATAACGTTAACAGGAACATAAACATAAGAATTATAAATCCTCATCCTTCATTTGGCTGAACAGTAAAAAATTTCATTGTGCCCGCCTTGTTTGTATAACTTGCAATATTTGGTATTGATAGGATAAAGCATCTTTCAGTTAGTGGATCACCCATTTTTGGTAATTTCTCTTCAGTTAGTTCCCAATAGGCAGCTACAATAAAAATAGTTCAAATACAAATAACCAACTTAAGACTCAATTGAAAACTTACCACGTATCTCACAGAGTGTCATGGTACAATCCGCAGAATTACACTTGGCATTTACTAAGATTTCTCGTATACTTTGACGAATTCTTGGATGGAGACAAGTCAACTTATAGAAAAGCTTGTCTACGTTCACAATTACATACATTTTTGATTTTAAGCTATTTTTACGAATTTACTTTTCCTCAAATTTACTAAATTTTGTTATTTATCTACTTGTGCACGTCTACTCTCGGCTGAAACTAAAACTTAAATGAAAAAATATATTCGTGGCATTCTAAATCTCTTTCAACTTCATAGCCTACTATAACTCTCTTAACTTCAAAGCACTCTAAGTTTCTCCCATCTTGTCTCTCACAGAGAGCTGTGGAAAACCGGTTTTTCATTTGATGCAGCTGCTAGGAAGGTACACGTGCACCACCTTCACCCCTCCCCCTCAGCATAAACTCTACTAACCCACACTCCCTCAATTCATACATCCAACCTCACCTACCTTCCTCTTTCTCTCTCTCTCTCGCAACTCTCTCTCACAACTCTCTTTAATTTGGCTTAGCTCTTTGAAATTTGGTGGTGGATTTTCCCAAAACGATCACTGACCTTCTTTTACTCTCTGCACCCTGCATAAATGGATAATAGGGAGTAATAAACTACTGCAAATGTATATAACAGTCATAAAGAGACCTCCGACTATATAAAAATGTATATATATATATGTTCTTGATCAGCATCAGCAGCCAAGTTGATTTAGCCTTCTGTGTGTATAAATTCTGTAATCTCAGACAGTATAAGAGCTAAAGACACCAAACTTGGCATGAAGGGTCCTGTATACCATACGCAAATCAATTTTGTTTCAAGTTTCGGATACTATCCTTGACACCTCGGCAAAAAATAATTATCTTTTAAGTAGCTAGAAGCAAAAATGTTTTTGAGAACACGTCTTAAATTGTGGCTAACAAATCAAGTTTATCAATTAACCAAATTGTTGTCAAGTGCAGAATAGAATTTGGCTAAGCTTGCACTATTTGTTCAACTGTCAGGTTTGTTATAAAACGTTCTTTGAAAGCAAATTAAAGCTTTCAACGAAAGCTAATGCATTCTGAATGATATAAAAAAGTTAAAATTCAAGAATTTAACTTTTCTGCAGAAATTACCCAAAATAAAAACACAGTTTTGTACATTATTCAGTAATAACCTTTAATTAAACTAAAACAAACAAAAACGAATTAAAACTAACTAAAAACATAAAACAATTTTAAAATAACGTTAACAGGAACATAAACATAAGAATTATAAATCCTCATCCTTCATTTGGCTGAACAGTAAAAAATTTCATTGTGCCCGCCTTGTTTGTATAACTTGCAATATTTGGTATTGATAGGATAAAGCATCTTTCAGTTAGTGGATCACCCATTTTTGGAAATTTCTCTTCAGTTAGTTCCCAATAGGCAGCTACAATAAAAATAGTTCAAATACAAATAACCAACTTAAGACTCAATTGAAAACTTACCACGTATCTCACAGAGTGTCATGGTACAATCCGCAGAATTACACTTGGCATTTACTAAGATTTCTCGTATACTTTGACGAATTCTTGGATGGAGACAAGTCAACTTATAGAAAAGCTTGTCTACGTTCACAATTACATACATTTTTGATTTTAAGCTATTTTTACGAATTTACTTTTCCTCAAATTTACTAAATTTTGTTATTTATCTACTTGTGCACGTCTACTCTCGGCTGAAACTAAAACTTAAATGAAAAAATATATTCGTGGCATTCTAAATCTCTTTCAACTTCATAGCCTACTATAACTCTCTTAACTTCAAAGCACTCTAAGTTTCTCCCATCTTGTCTCTCACAGAGAGCTGTGGAAAACCGGTTTTTCATTTGATGCAGCTGCTAGGAAGGTACACGTGCACCACCTTCACCCCTCCCCCTCAGCATAAACTCTACCACCTCACACTCCCTCAATTCATACTTCCAACCTCACCTACCTATCTCTTTCTCTCTCTCTCTCGCAACTCTCTCTCACAACTCTCTTTAATTTGGCTTAGCTCTTTGAAATTTGGTGGTGGATTTTCCCAAAACGATCACTGACCTTCTTTTACTCTCTGCACCCTGCATAAATGGATAATAGGGAGTAATAAACTACTGCAAATGTATATAACAGTCATAAAGAGACCTCCGACTATATAAAAATGTATATATATATATGTTCTTGATCAGCATCAGCAGCCAAGTTGATTTAGCCTTCTGTGTGTATAAATTCTGTAATCTCAGACAGTATAAGAGCTAAAGACACCAAACTTGGCATGAAGGGTCCTGTATACCATACGCAAATCAATTTTGTTTCAAGTTTCGGATACTATCCTTGACACCTCGGCAAAAAATAATTATCTTTTAAGTAGCTAGAAGTAAAAATGTTTTTGAGAACACGTCTTAAATTGTGGCTAACAAATCAAGTTTATCAATTAACCAAATTGTTGTCAAGTGCAGAATAGAATTTGGCTAAGCTTGCACTATTTGTTCAACTGTCAGGTTTGTTATAAAACGTTCTTTGAAAGCAAATTAAAGCTTTCAACGAAAGCTAATGCATTCTGAATGATATAAAAAAGTTAAAATTCAAGAATTTAACTTTTCTGCAGAAATTACCCAAAATAAAAACACAGTTTTGTACATTATTCAGTAATAACCTTTAATTAAACTAAAACAAACAAAAACGAATTAAAACTAACTAAAAACATAAAACAATTTTAAAATAACGTTAACAGGAACATAAACATAAGAATTATAAATCCTCATCCTTCATTTGGCTGAACAGTAAAAAATTTCATTGTGCCCGCCTTGTTTGTATAACTTGCAATATTTGGTATTGATAGGATAAAGCATCTTTCAGTTAGTGGATCACCCATTTTTGGAAATTTCTCTTCAGTTAGTTCCCAATAGGCAGCTACAATAAAAATAGTTCAAATACAAATAACCAACTTAAGACTCAATTGAAAACTTACCACGTATCTCACAGAGTGTCATGGTACAATCCGCAGAATTGCACTTGGCATTTACTAAGATTTCTCGTATACTTTGACGAATTCTTGGATGGAGACAAGTCAACTTATAGAAAAGCTTGTCTACGTTGACAATTACATACATTTTTGATTTTAAGCTATTTTTACGAATTTACTTTTCCTCAAATTTACTAAATTTTGTTATTTATCTACTTGTGCACGTCTACTCTCGGCTGAAACTAAAACTTAAATGAAAAAATATATTCGTGGCATTCTAAATCTCTTTCAACTTCATAGCCTACTATAACTCTCTTAACTTCAAAGCACTCTAAGTTTCTCCCATCTTGTCTCTCACAGAGAGCTGTGGAAAACCGGTTTTTCATTTGATGCAGCTGCTAGGAAGGTACACGTGCACCACCTTCACCCCTCCCCCTCAGCATAAACTCTACTAACCCACACTCCCTCAATTCATACATCCAACCTCACCTACCTTCCTCTTTCTCTCTCTCTCTCGCAACTCTCTCTCACAACTCTCTTTAATTTGGCTTAGCTCTTTGAAATTTGGTGGTGGATTTTCCCAAAACGATCACTGACCTTCTTTTACTCTCTGCACCCTGCATAAATGGATAATAGGGAGTAATAAACTACTGCAAATGTATATAACAGTCATAAAGAGACCTCCGACTATATAAAAATGTATATATATATATGTTCTTGATCAGCATCAGCAGCCAAGTTGATTTAGCCTTCTGTGTGTATAAATTCTGTAATCTCAGACAGTATAAGAGCTAAAGACACCAAACTTGGCATGAAGGGTCCTGTATACCATACGCAAATCAATTTTGTTTCAAGTTTCGGATACTATCCTTGACACCTCGGCAAAAAATAATTATCTTTTAAGTAGCTAGAAGCAAAAATGTTTTTGAGAACACGTCTTAAATTGTGGCTAACAAATCAAGTTTATCAATTAACCAAATTGTTGTCAAGTGCAGAATAGAATTTGGCTAAGCTTGCACTATTTGTTCAACTGTCAGGTTTGTTATAAAACGTTCTTTGAAAGCAAATTAAAGCTTTCAACGAAAGCTAATGCATTCTGAATGATATAAAAAAGTTCAAATTCAAGAATTTAACTTTTCTGCAGAAATTACCCAAAATAAAAACACAGTTTTGTACATTATTCAGTAATAACCTTTAATTAAACTAAAACAAACAAAAACGAATTAAAACTAACTAAAAACATAAAACAATTTTAAAATAACGTTAACAGGAACATAAACATAAGAATTATAAATCCTCATCCTTCATTTGGCTGAACAGTAAAAAATTTCATTGTGCCCGCCTTGTTTGTATAACTTGCAATATTTGGTATTGATAGGATAAAGCATCTTTCAGTTAGTGGATCACCCATTTTTGGAAATTTCTCTTCAGTTAGTTCCCAATAGGCAGCTACAATAAAAATAGTTCAAATACAGAAACCAACTTAAGACTCAATTGAAAACTTACCACGTATCTCACAGAGTGTCATGGTACAATCCGCAGAATTACACTTGGCATTTACTAAGATTTCTCGTATACTTTGACGAATTCTTGGATGGAGACAAGTCAACTTATAGAAAAGCTTGTCTACGTTGACAATTACATACATTTTTGATTTTAAGCTATTTTTACGAATTTACTTTTCCTCAAATTTACTAAATTTTGTTATTTATCTACTTGTGCACGTCTACTCTCGGCTGAAACTAAAACTTAAATGAAAAAATATATTCGTGGCATTCTAAATCTCTTTCAACTTCATAGCCTACTATAACTCTCTTAACTTCAAAGCACTCTAAGTTTCTCCCATCTTGTCTCTCACAGAGAGCTGTGGAAAACCGGTTTTTCATTTGATGCAGCTGCTAGGAAGGTACACGTGCACCACCTTCACCCCTCCCCCTCAGCATAAACTCTACCACCTCACACTCCCTCAACTCATACATCCAACCTCACCTACCTCTCTCTTTCTCTCTCTCTCTCTCGCAACTCTCTCTCATAACTCTCTCTCACTTGGCTTATCTCTTTAAAATTTGGTGGTGGATTTTCCCAAAACGATCACTGACCTTCTTTTACTCTCTGCACCCTGCATAAATGGATAATAGGGATTAATAAAGTACTGCAAATGTATATAACAGTCATAAAGAGACTTCCGACTATATAAAAATGTATATATATATATGTTCTTGATCAGCATCAGCAGCCAAATTGATTTAGCCTTCTGTGTGTATAAATGCTGTAATCTCAGACAGTATAAGTGCATTAAGAGCTAAAGACACCAAACTTGGCATTAAGGGTTGTAGCTGTGGTGTAGCTGTTCTCATATAACGCATATAATTTAATGTTATGGCAAAGAATTTAGCTTTATTATAAAGATAAGGGTTTGCCATTATGAAGCTCGAATAAATTCCAGCTGAGACCCCAATTTACGACCACTTTTTGCAGCCGTATGTCGGGCTTATCTACATAGACAAGCGACTTCATATAACCCCACACAAAAAAGGCTAGCTGTGTTAAATCGCACGATCTTGGAGAACACGCCGCAGGCCCACAACGCGAGATAATGCGCCAATAGTTTATTTCAATAAATTGATTGCTTCTTTTATAGAGTTTGAATTTGAAATAAAACAAAAGGTATACTTCTGCTGACCGCAAATTTAAAAGAAAATATTTGCTATAATTTTGAGCTGTCCACATCATGCACAGCTATAAAAACTTTATCTCTTTTATTATTCAATGTTAAGAGTACACAAGAAGTGTAAGCAGTTTTGGAAAGAGAAGCTTGACAAAAACAACAAAAAAAAAATAAACATGAAATATGACTTCAGACAAAAAAGTTGTGCTTATTTGCACACTCGTGGCAAACGAAGTAGGAAAATAATTACAAACTTCAGGCAAAAGTAGACAACAAGGACAACAGCGTCAGAAATACAAAAGCAGCACGAAATAAATAACAATAATAATGTGCGAAAAGTGGTTAACTTCTGATATACCCTGCAATCAAAATCACATTATACATTGTTATTTAGAAAACGGTAGGGTATTATTGTAAAAAATTATTAGCTATTATAATAGCCTGTAAAACAAAATTATATTCTATATATTTTTTGGTTAGAATTTAGTCCTGATATGCTTCACTTATAATATCCAACTTAAATTAAAAGCAGGGTGTTGAGTATATTAAACTCATATTATTTTAAGCTCAGTTTTTTGAATGTCGGTCCAAAACCAAAATAGCAGTTAAGCTTTGCTGGAGTAGGGTGTTTCCTGTTTTTTTTTTTTGTCGAGAGTCTGAGAGATATGCCAAACAACTTGAAAAAGTCATTTTAATTTAAGTTGTGCAACATTTCAACACTTTGGTAAATACATTTTCACAGTCTGCCTTTAGGCGCTTTTCGCAGTGTTAGTTGCGAGTTCTCTGCAGAACAAGGTGTATGTGTATGTGTGTTAGTGTGTGTGTGTTAGTGTGTGTGTGTTAGTGTGCGTGTGTGTGTGTGCAACTAGCCATAGACAATTTATTCGACTATTTCAATTGCGTGCTGCGTTCTTAATTCGAATTTTGTCCAATTTTTCGTAGCGTCACATTTCCGAAAATGCGAACATTTTGTGGTCTTTTATTTGCCTCACTTAATTTAATTTCTTATTTGAATAACTTCATTTGCTTAGTTTATGGCCTGGCTGATCAATTTTCAATGATGAAAGTCGTTAAAACAGCACTTTCAAATGCCATTTTCAATTGTGCTATTTTGGGTTATATATGCATATTGTATTTAAAGTAGACTAAGAAAGTATCGAATTGTATAAAAATATCAATGTATACTTAAATTTAATAGGTATTTATATAGATGTTTATGCATTGAAAATGCAATTATATAAACGAATAGGATGAGCTAACAAAATAAAGTTACATTTCTGAAGCAATTTGACTTTAAGAATATTGGCTATTACCAATTACATAAATGCCTATGGCAGCTATAGGATATAGTGGTCCGATTTTGATAAAATATTGTCAAAATGCATATCTAATGCTAAAACTCCAAATTGGTAAGTTTGGTCGAGTTATATTGAAAAACAAAATATTCGAACAATTGTCCAACTAAGTTTTTTGAAATTTTCCAACCAAAACCAATTGGACTGTGACGCGGCAATTGGAAAACCGACAAAAATTCAAAAATGTTAAATTGCTGAAATGGCTGTAGTTTGGAACTTCTGCCATTGATTTTGACGAGTGACGACTCTTCCAAAACTTTATGAAGGCTACTGCATTTTTTTTCGACTTTTCCTCGAATTTTCAAATTGAGTTCTAACTAAACATTTTTGCAAAAAAAAATATTTATAAAAATATAAATTTATATTTTCATAGTGTTTCACAGTTTCATTAAAGTTATCGAAGCTTAAGCAAGCTGAAGGACATTTTATATAAATAAATAAAAAAAAAAAATTTAGAATAATTAAAAAATGTTTTTAACTAAATAGTTTTGAAAACTAAAAACATTTCACATCTTAAATGTGTCAAAGGACACTGTATATAAATAAAAATAATTGAAGGACATTTGGAATAGTTAAAACAATTACAAAATGTACTTTACGAAACATTTGCAAAATTAAAAACAATTGACAGCTTCAAATTGCTAAAGGACATTTTCATATGTATGTTACAGCTGCTTTGGGGGCATTCGTTTAGCTTGCCTCAAACACTTGCTATTTGCAGGATGCTATGCAGCACCCGCATCATAATTTGAAGCTCATTAAAACACATTCGCAGCTAAGTGAATGACAGCCAAAAAAGGACGAAGGAGAGTGAGCGAGAGATGCAGACAAAATGCAAACGCAGCCAACAAAAATATGCTCAGAGACACGCACACACGCACACACACACATGTGGCAGCACGTATGTGTGATGTAGTTACACACACATACACACATACACACACTATCTGCGCATTGTGCATTTTGTGAATAAAAATGTTCGCAACGAACATAAAATTTGCAACGGAAGTTATTTCACGCTTGGAGCGTAGCCGCTGCTCTGCGAGAATCCACGTCAAAACTAACTAACGAAGTAACGAGCATTGTGAGGGCGGGGGGGAGGGGGCGGGGGGGTGAGAGGACAGTGGGTGGTTAGGGTGGCTGTTTGCTGCTGCTGCTAAAGAAGTTGTGGAGTCAGAGGAATTAAGCAGCGTAACAAGCTGTCAGTGTATGAGTGTGTTATTGTATGTTAACCTGTGTGTGTGTGTGTGTGTGCGTAGGTGTATATGATGACAACGTAATTGGTTTCAAGTTGCAACACACACACACATACAAACACGCACCCACACACACACACACCCAACGACACCTGCTACAGTTACATGCACAACAAGTCGTTGCAACAAGTTTAATTAACATAAAATATGCAACAACAACAACAAAATTGCATTTAAAATCGAATTACGAACTGAAAACAGTGTGTGCGTGAGAGTTAGTGGATGTGTATGTGTATGTGTATGTGTATGTGTATATGTATTGGGTATAACTGGGAAAAATCGATGTCAACATATAGGCAGCAAATCTACAAGTCCAAAGTGCCTGTTTTAACATACAGCAAAGCAATCCTTGAACCAAACAAATTGTCTTAAGCTAAACTCTTTTCTGTCTTTTCTCTCCGAAAAAGTTCAATTCAAAAGTTAAAGTTAGCATTTGTTTTCTTTGTCAACATTGAATTGTTCAAAAAATAAATCAAATTAAATAAAGCAAAAGCACAAAATTATTTAAAAAAAAATAAAAATAAATAAAAATAAACATTTCGCATGCAAATCGATTCTATTTAAATAAACTAGAATTTTGGTAAGGTCATTTGCTGTGGAGGCATCAGAAAATGTTTTAATATATCGCATTAAGCTTAAATCGGTAGTTGGAAATCCAAGAAAGCACCATTCGAAGCAATATCTGGGCTCAGAGATAGTATCTTAAACTAACAGATATTGATTTTGAGCTGTAAACCAAACCAAAGATGAGAACGGCAAAGGAAATTCGATACCATCCCGAATCAAGAATTTTTTTTTGAACAAAATTGCTGTTCCGTTCAACCCATCCAGAAGATTTTAAACTATATCCCGTCCGTCCCTATCCACACCGAAATTCTTAACTCAGAAACAAATGTTTTCTGCTAGGAATATCGATGTATTTTCGTAGTATTTCGTAGTATAATACAATGATGTTAATTAAAGCATACCATTCATCTGCGAACGTTTGGCATTGGCAGCAAACAAGTTTATTCCTACGTTTCACAACTTTTTTTTTTTTTTTGATTTTTTTTTTTGGTGCAACAACATTTCCTTTTTTATTTTCATAATTACAACAACTTGGCAATCAACAAACAACCACAACAGAACCAAACAACAACTGTTGTTGTTTTTATAGCAGTGTTGTTGTGTTGTTGTTGTTGTTTCAGACTCATTTATTAATTCCAATCCATTTGTACACTTGATTTACGCCCCACATAAATACCGTAATAAATGGTGCTCTCCAAGGCTCTTCGAGGCTTTCACTGCCTGTCGACCAGTTTGTGCTGCACAAATACATGCACACCCACCCACACACCCACCCACCCACACACACACCCACACACACACTCGCATTTGAGCAATTTGCTGTTTTGCATTAATAATTGCATTGACCAGCAAATGGAGCACAACAGTTGGCACAGTTTCTTGCAATTCTTGATATCATGCACAATATCAATGCCAGTTGATTTTAATTCGTGTTTTGTGTTTTCAAACAATAGCCACAAATCTGTTATTTCTGTTATGCTAAGCAGCTTTATTCTATTGTTTGATATTTTAATTTTTCATATGAGACATGTTTAACAACATTTTTCAAATCTAATTTGCAAAAGAACAAAGACTTTTAAGCATTCGCAGCTGTGGAGAATGTCAAATTAAAGTTTAAATATGATTTCTAATATCAAACTAAATTGAACAGTAATAAATTAATAATCAGTATAATTTTCAATATATTTATTTAATTACGAAATTATATTTCAATTTCAATTTCAATTTTAAAGTTGTGCAAAACCTCTTAATTTTTGATTTTAATAAAAAATTGGCATTAAATCGAAATAATTTGAGAAATTTATCCTCTATGTGCATATATCAATGTATTGCAATGTAGGTCATATAAACATTTCAACTTTTGTATTATTATATTATATTTAAAAAGGTTTTTTCTCTCGAAATAGCTCATTTTTCACAATTTTTATTTTAAAAATCAAATTTAAGAGTTATTTCACAACTTTTTGATGCTATTTAAATGTATTATTCAAATTTAGAACAACACATAAAATGCTACTTAGCCAATGCAATTGTTACGTTAAAAAGAAACTTGAGTGCCAGAGCTTTCTTCAAAATATATCATCGTGTAAACAGTACGTGCCATTTGCACAGACGACTCTTATAACAATTGTACATCCCACTCAATAATATGAAAGTTAAACAAATCAATGAAGGCCAAAGCAAAATGATAAATATTTGCAGTTCCTTTCATTTACTGCGTTGAAACAAAAAAAATAGCAAAAACGATTGCGTCTAAGCAGCGCTTTGAGAATATAAAAAAAAGCAACAAATTTTATATGTATATACTTAAATGATTTTGTAATATAAGTAAGTGCAGAATAGAATTTGGCTAATCTTGCACTATTTTTTCAACTGTCAGGTTTATTATAAAACGTTCTTTGAAAGCAACTTAAAGCTTTCAACGAAAGCTAATGCATTCTGAATGATATAAAAAAGTTCAAATTCAAGAATTTAACTTTTCTGCAGAAATTACCCAAAATAAAAACACAGTTTTGTACATTATTCAGTAATAACCTTTAATTAAACTAAAATAAACAAAAACGAATTAAAACTAACTAAAAACATAAAACAATTTTAAAATAACGTTAACAGGAACATAAACATAAGAATTATAAATCCTCATCCTTCATTTGGCTGAACAGTAAAAAATTTCATTGTGCCCGCCTTGTTTGTATAACTTGCAATATTTGGTATTGATAGGATAAAGCATCTTTCAGTTAGTGGATCACCCATTTTTGGAAATTTCTCTTCAGTTAGTTCCCAATAGGCAGCTACAATAAAAATAGTTCAAATACAAATAACCAACTTAAGACTCAATTGAAAACTTACCACGTATCTCACAGAGTGTCATGGTACAATCCGCAGAATTGCACTTGGCATTTACTAAGATTTCTCGTATACTTTGACGAATTCTTGGATGGAGACAAGTCAACTTATAGAAAAGCTTGTCTACGTTGACAATTACATACATTTTTGATTTTAAGCTATTTTTACGAATTTACTTTTCCTCAAATTTACTAAATTTTGTTATTTATCTACTTGTGCACGTCTACTCTCGGCTGAAACTAAAACTTAAATGAAAAAATATATTCGTGGCATTCTAAATCTCTTTCAACTTCATAGCCTACTATAACTCTCTTAACTTCAAAGCACTCTAAGTTTCTCCCATCTTGTCTCTCACAGAGAGCTGTGGAAAACCGGTTTTTCATTTGATGCAGCTGCTAGGAAGGTACACGTGCACCACCTTCACCCCTCCCCCTCAGCATAAACTCTACTAACCCACACTCCCTCAATTCATACATCCAACCTCACCTACCTTCCTCTTTCTCTCTCTCTCTCGCAACTCTCTCTCACAACTCTCTTTAATTTGGCTTAGCTCTTTGAAATTTGGTGGTGGATTTTCCCAAAACGATCACTGACCTTCTTTTACTCTCTGCACCCTGCATAAATGGATAATAGGGAGTAATAAACTACTGCAAATGTATATAACAGTCATAAAGAGACCTCCGACTATATAAAAATGTATATATATATATGTTCTTGATCAGCATCAGCAGCCAAGTTGATTTAGCCTTCTGTGTGTATAAATTCTGTAATCTCAGACAGTATAAGAGCTAAAGACACCAAACTTGGCATGAAGGGTCCTGTATACCATACGCAAATCAATTTTGTTTCAAGTTTCGGATACTATCCTTGACACCTCGGCAAAAAATAATTATCTTTTAAGTAGCTAGAAGCAAAAATGTTTTTGAGAACACGTCTTAAATTGTGGCTAACAAATCAAGTTTATCAATTAACCAAATTGTTGTCAAGTGCAGAATAGAATTTGGCTAAGCTTGCACTATTTGTTCAACTGTCAGGTTGTCTAATTGAGTGCACACACCCTCTACACACATATTTGCACACACGCACACACATATTCACGGGTGTTCACCTCAACACCTGAACGCAATGAAGGTTAGGTTGGCCCAAATCCTTGATATATATGTATATATAACTCAGCTTCATATCTAGGACTCCAAACGACTGTCTCTTTCATGTGCAATCAATTTCAACTAAATACTGTCTTCATGCGTAATTGCTTGCGAGTGTGTACATTTTGTGTGTGTGTGTGTGTGTAGTGTGTGTGTGTTTGTGTGTGAATAGTGTGTGTACTTATAGAGCGTGCTTAATATGGCAATTAAAAGATGATTCCAATTAAGAGTAAAATGCATTCAATGCACAATACACGCATTTGCCACGCCTTATTGTGCACAAAACCACATTAGCATTTGCTCGAAAGCACAGTGCTCTATTAATTGCCTTAATGAACAAGTATTATGTTCAGAAATTAGTTAAATCAAGTTTTGTTATACAATTGGAGGTGCAATATAGCACATTGTACATTATACAGCATACAATTTAGAGCGTGCTGCATGCAACCAGAGAACTTCCTGTAAATACCCTCAAAAGCCAGTCATAATAAATTTAAATTTTAAATAAGTAAAATTGCTTAAGTTAAGCATGCTTAACTAGCATATATGCTGGAAAGTATACAAATTCTTAATCCCTTAAATATTATATTCAAGCCTGTTGCAAATGAATCAAATGAATCAAATGAACACCGAACTATTAACATATGTATAACTTTTCAGATATTTGATAGGAATGATTTTGAGTTCGAACCCTAGTTTCGATAGGCATGTGCAGAATTGAGAACAATCCAGTTTGCTTGCAATTTTACGTTTCTGTTTTACAGACCGTTTTTTATTTTTAATATTACAAATGTAATTTGACTTTAATTAATGAATTTATAAGCTAATTTATTTCTAGGTTACTTTTACAAAATTGAGTTTAACAACTTGTTACTTGAATTTTTTAAATTATTTGGTTAAGACTTTAAAAGGCATAACTTTCACAAATCTAAAAGTTTCATGTTTTGAGGAATTCAACTTTCGAATGGAAACGAATTCAGAACAGGTCTTTGCATATATGAATTTGCTCATGTTTTCACTTTTCAAATCATTGTGAAGGTGAAACTTTGATTGCCTATGAACAAGAATTGAATTCATTTGTCATTAAAGTAGGTTCCAATTCAGGGAAACTAACTAAAAATCTTGCCATAAGCGAAAACATGAATAGATATTTTATTGGCAAAATTTATAATCAGCCCAGTTAAGAACTTCACTTTTGAACCAGTTTGTCAACAATATTTAGTTTAGATAGATACCATTTGCCGTGAAATTCGAATTCACCAAATCTAGCCAAAGGTGAAAACAAAAACAGGTCTGCTTACCCAACTGCATAATTAGGACACAAATATATAAATAAGGATAATAATATTTCTTGATCAAATAATTTTAACTGTAAACCGTAACATTTACAGTTTAATGATATGCTTTGTAACCCACTTTAACGTCTACATGGTATCTAAACTTTATTTCCCACTCTAATCTATAATTAAATCGTGTAAACTGTCGCTTGTGTGTTTATACGAGCGCATTAATATTAATAGCTAATATTTAGCGCGTTTAAATAGCTTAATTAATTTTCCACTTAAAATACTGCGCACTATGTTTTGTATTTATTTTCCCTTTTTTTTGTTGTTACTGCGGCCTGCCTTTTGTTATAAATAAATATGCAGCCATAGAAAACACAAAAATAAAAAAGCCAAAAAAAATTATAAGCGGCCGCAAACAATTAATCAGGTAGAAGGGAAGAGTGTTGGCCACGTAGCAAATAAACAATTTGCATAAATTAAACAAACTGCAAAAATGCTGTAAACATAATTAGAAATATGATACTCGACCAAAATTGTTCAATTGATTTATGCAAATTACAAGACCGCAAAACAGAAATGCAAATTTGTCAAACAATCAACAATAGCATAAAGTATTATTATAAAAAATGAACTGAGTAAATAAATTCATTTATCGTATCCATATATGAGTTTATGAGTATATGATATAGTTTATTCTGATTGATTGCCCCAAAGCGTGATATACTATACTGTGTTTTCGATGTTTTCTTCAACTACAAAATTGGAAACTTTTGTGTAAAGCCTTTTTGCTTATCATCAAAAAGTTGTATGACAATTTTTGTTTATTTGAAATGACATTTTTTTTTGCTTGTCAAAAACGGTTGCACGAAACTTTTTTTGCTTATCAAAAATTATTGAATGCTACTTTTTTAGTATCCAGTCAACGAGGAAATGTCAGCCAATATCAAATACTTGGCCGAGCAAAGCCAGTTCATACCAGTTTGCTTGATATACATAGATATAAAAACGAACAAGTTGTCAAGTTCTTTCAGTTGTTGCATGTTCTATTTATGTTCTATGCTTATCCAGTTATTGCCATGTCCCTGTCCATCTGCATGTCCTGCCCATGTTGACGTCCTTTTTGGTTTGCCTTTGTGCGTGGAGTTTGTGCAGGCAAGTGCAAAACCAAATCAACCAAAAATTACGCAATAAATATTAATTTCATTTTCTGTTTTCCTTCATTCATATTTTTTTTTATTTTTTTTGTGTGTTTTGTGTTTTTGTGGCTTTGACATGCTAAATTAAATACATTAATTTATGCATTTTATTTTAGCATGAATAATTCGGACATCGAAATCAACATTTTAGTAATGTAAATAAATGCTTTTAAATGCAAAATATTGGATATGTTTGGGCTGTGAAAACTATATTAACTTAATTAATAAAATATACATATGAACACTATTAGGCAAATGCAATCAGAACTAGAAACAAAAGTTATCAAAACTCTGAAACAGCATAATTCATAATTTTAATTTAAAGTGCAAAGGTCTAAGCACTATTTTGATGTTATGAATATTATAAAATTATTTAAATCTTTTTTGACCATTCCATATGAGTTTTTAGACAGATTTCGTCAAAAATGAAACAAACAAAAAGAGAAAGCAAGCATAATCAAAGAAAGTTAACGTTTTTTGCGTAGGTTGCTTATAATTCTCAACCAGTTTAAGCAAACACCTGCCTTGCAAACGTGCGCTGCTATTCCCGGGTCTCCGATACTGGATTTAATTATTTTTTATTTACCAAAAATACAAAACTATTTTTAATACCAAAAATTAAAAATAATAGCAATCTGTACTTTTTGTTATTTGTTCCTCTAGTACTTTGTTCTACTACTATTAATATAAGCAACAAAAGCCAAAACAATTAAAATTTAAATCAAAAAAATACATATATTATATATGTAAGTTGCGAATTTAACTTTCTAGGCTTGCTTTTTTTAAACTTAATCATCTTTCGCGGCAGAGCTCTGTTCAACAAGTGTTTCCTCAGATTTCTACAAAATTCATTGTTTCTCCAAGCAATCTCAATTGAAATTCAGCTCACATTTTTTGCAACGTTAGAGAAAGCCCACTAATAAAGGCGTTCCGCACATTGTTTTTAATTTATAACAAGTACACATTTTCAAGACCGAAGAGAAATATATGAAATTTATGCATTGCACATAATTCATATTTTAATTTTTTTTTATTTTAATGTTGTTTCTTGTGGTAATTGATGTCGTGAGATTACTTTTATAACTTCTACAGCTTGAGATTCTCTCTAGTGGCCATATTCGACAGGCAAATATTAATTTCATTAATGTTGCGTGTATTTTAATGAGAAATGAGAACACTCGAAATTAATAACACAAAGCGTACATTTAATGCAAATTGTAGACTAGGGGGTTGAGTGTTGGAGTTGGGATTTTTGGAGAAAGTTCTCTCTGAAGTGCTGTCAACTCAATGGTCGCTGCTCGTTGCCCCGTCTCCAGTTTGAGGCGTGTGTGCAGTAATTATGAGGGCATTATGTTGAATCCACAATCGTTATTGCATGGACATGCTGGGACGCTGATGAGGACGACAGGCGACGAGAACGATAAGGATGTTAGTTCTGCCATGGACCATGGCAGGCTCCTTGCGGCGCTTAACATGGACCAACATTTGCGTTATGCATGAACTGTGAGAGATCCACATTGCGAAAGCGACTGGCTCACGTTATTAGATATGTATATTTTCGCTCAATTGAATCAGTTCATTTTAATTTGTAGTTCAATGAACTAAGTGGTCATAGCAGTGCAATAAACTGAAACGAACTGAAACAAGCTAAATGTACTTGAAGATATAACAAATGAACTTAAGGAACTAATGAATTAACTATTTAGTTTGATGAATTTCATTCACTTCAGTTCATTTGTTTAACTATTTGATTTAGAAGCGATTATTAGTCCAATTATCTTATGGATTAAAGGTAGCTTATCTATTCTTGAATTCCTTTATCGAATTAGTTTCGAAAAAACAAGTAAAGCATACTTTCAGGTGCAAATACAAATTTAATAATTCTTCTTATTTTCCTACTCCAAAAAGTATGCCAACCATTTTCTGTTAAATATATTGAAAACTGGAATTCCAAACAGGGCTACTAGAGTACTTCAAAAATATTAAACAGGCATAAGAAGACATGTGAAATCTCATAAGGTATATAGATTCTTGATCAGCATCAACGATATTTTAGTGACATTATTAAGTTAAATTAGCTACTCAAATTTGACTCAAATGAACAAGACGACAACGAATAAGATGAACGACAATCGGTATCAGTTTTTTGAGTAGTTCGACTTAACTTATTCTGAACGATCGATACATCTCTAGTGTGTATGTGTGCGTAGTATAGTAAGGACAAAGAGGGTTTTTGGGTGGGTCTGCTTGTCTCCAGCTACTCCCTTTTGTGAAGCTGTCTGCTGCGTCGAAATTGCGACAACATTATTTAATTGAAACTAATTTTCCATTTTGCGGGCGCCATCAAAATATTTAATGCAGCTCACACAGTGTTTTGGGTACTTGAAAGTGGCAAAAGGGATGGTGGGAGAAAGGTTGGTGGGTGTGGGGGGTTGCCACATCCAACTGCTACTACTTGTCAGCTGGTCAGCTGGTTAGCCTTGTGGGCAATGTGGGTCAATTTGGGTTTTGTGCTCCGACTATTTGTCAATGGCTTTAAGCAGTGTGTAGCCAAAAACTATGCTGCATGTGGCATGTGGCAATGTGGCCATTGAGAGAGTGCTCTGGATATGTGTGCTGCAAATAGACAACAGTGTGACTATAACATACAAAATTAAAGCTTCCTGCCACACCTGCTATCCGCCTCAACTGTCTCATCCCCTTTAGACATCCACCTGGTGTAGCTAGCCATATTTCTCACCTTGCAGAAGTTGCGCACACGAAAAATACAAAAAAAAAATAAAAAAAATTAAGCGCTTTATAGCATGCAACTCGTGCAACGAGTACAGCATACAGCACATGCTCTGTTTACTTTTATGACTTGCCCCTGCAACAACAGCAACAGCAACTATAACAACAACAGCTACAACAACAACAACAACTTTAAACTGAATAAACCAGCGAATAAACCTGTGGCAACTACTGCCAATGTTCGCCAGTAAAAAGCTAGATTCCAGCGAAAACTGACAGCTATAAAAATATCTAGAATGCATATGTTTTCCGTGGAAATTAATGGAAGGAAGGAATTCAATAGAAGGAATGGTTATATTCATAGAAAAACACAGCAAAAATAATGTGATAGCAATATAATACAGTTATAACAAAGATTATAAATTAAATCCCTTCTAAAAAACAAGCTTAAGACTTAACTGAAATCATTGAGTAGATGTTAAAAGTTAAAATCAATTTGAGAGTGTGTAAAAAAATCTTATTTTTAATTATAACATATTCAAAAAATTCGAAGAACAACCAAACCAAACTGCTCCTTAAGCTTAAATTTTTTAATTAATTGAAAAAAGGAAAAACTTTTAACTTCGGTGTGAATCAACCAATAGTTCCTATGGAAGCTATAAGATATAGAAGTCCGATTTCGATGGAATTTTGTCATCATGCATAAATTGCCCTTAAACAAAGGTAACGGTTGGGTTATCTTGATAAACAAACAAGTAAGAACGTTGCAGTCGGATGCACCCGACTGCGATATACTCTTTTTTTCGCCTCTTTGCGGAGTCAGTGGGCGTGGCAATTGAATTTCTGCTCAAATCTTTAAAGTTTTGCCATCAATTAAAATTTGGTTGGGCCTGTTCTACAGGTTTGGGAGAAACAAACATTGCTTGATTGCAAGGGCGGGGGTGGGCGTGGCAAAAATATTTTTATCCAATCTATTAAATAAGGCAACAGAATTCAACCTGCAAAATTTGGTGATTCTAGCTAAAGGGGTGGGGGAGATACAGACTTTGCCTATTTGTGGGGGCGGGGGTGGGCGTGGCCGAATTTTTTTTTTGCCAGATCAATGAAGGATGTGATAAGTAGCCCTTGTGCCAAATTTGGTTACTCTAGCTATAAAACTGTGGAAGATATAGGTTTTTGCGGTTTGTGGGGGAAGGGGTGGGGGTGGGGGGGAGATCTTGACACTTTGTCTGCCTATGGTATATACCAACATGTATACCAAGTTTGGTTGCTCTAGCTTCAAAACTGTGGAAAAAACCTGCGTTCATACGGACAGACGGACAGACGGACAGACGGACGGACAGACGGACATTTCACAAACCCAATATACTCTTTTTTCCTTTTTTTTCAAAAAAGTTAAAAAAAGAGTATAAAAAGATCTTTTCTAAAAACTTATTTTTCAGCCGATCGTTCCTATGGCAGCTATATGTTATAGTGGTCCGATCTGGCCAATTCAACTATAGGTACTAACTGCAGAAGGAAGAAGCATCTGTGCCAAGTTTCATCAAGATAGCACTAGAACAAAGTCTTAAGAAACGCATATAAACAGACAGACAGACGGACATGACAAACATGTCTCGGCTGTTGATACTGATCACGAATGCACAAATTTCTGAGACGTCTCCTTCAATTCGTTACACTTTTCGTGACATGATTATAAGCCCTCTGCAATGGTATAAAAGGTGGAGTCTTAGAAATAATGATATTGTTACATATATTAGATGATATTTTAGACCTTGAACATATGAATGGAAATACATAAATTCGAGAATTTGAGTAAACAATTTGTAAAAAGTATTTTTCTAAAATATTTCAAGTTTTAGTTAATATCTTGACACTTTGTCTGACTATTGTATATACCAACATGTATACCAAGTTTGGTTGCTCTAGCTTCAAAACTGTGGAAAAAACCTGCGTTCATACGGACGGACAGACGGGCAGACAGACGGACGGACGGACATTTCAAAAAAATTAAAAAAAAAAAAGAGTATAAAAAGATAACATAAGTATCAATAATATAAGACTTATATATAAAAGGCCAATTTAAGTTCACTTGTTGTGATATGCAAGAAACTATCCAACAAAGAGCAATAGTCTTAGATTTATGCATTATTTTTTTTTTTTAATTTTTTACGATTTAATTAAATATGGAAAGCAAATTTTTTCAAAATGTATTAAAATAGTCAAAAGTATGAGGCAATAGGCTAGATGGGCAGCACTGTCAGTTACATACGCACCCACATAGACACATATACATATGTATATAGATATATATAAATATATAAATATATATAGCTATATGTATATACGCACACATGGAGAATGACACCGTCAGCTGCAAGCGTGGCACAAAGTGAGCAAAACGCACGTGACGCTCATCAATTTGGCGCACTTTGCCTTCGCCGCTGTGTTTTTAATGCGCTCGAGGACGAGGACGACCAGGAGCAGGATGAGGATGAGGGTGTGGATGTGGATGTGGATGATGATGATGACTTCAACTCCCACACGCTGCTGCTTGCTTCGTTACTGTTGCTGCACACGATCCTGAACCTGAACCTGGCTGACTGCATTGTCGTTCCGCACATGCTGTGCACGTCGTTCAGCTCCATGTCCTGCTACTTGCTCCTTGCTCTCTCTTTCACCCTCTCTCCCTCTCTCCCTCTCTCTCTCTCTCTCTTTCGCTCTTTGTGTGTCACGATTTTGCATATTAATTGCATTAAGTTATAGCCACCGCCGCTGGATGGCGCCACATGTGCCACATAGCCTCCGGCTTGCAACTCCAGTGATAATTTCAGCTGGGTAAATCCACTTTGCTGCACATGTTTCGGGGGCTTAGTTCGCCCCGTGTGCTTAACTGCAATTCGAACTGGCTACTGGGTCCTGGCAAAACCAGTAAGCCCTGGCTATACACAGCATATACATATACATACATACATGTATATATATATATATGCATGTATATACATAGTATATAAGTTAGTATCTTAACTAAACACCATTTGATGCCATTTGGTCTAACGTGCAATGGACAACAATTTGTGCGCCCACTTGAATTTATTTATAACAACCATTTTCAATAGATACAACGAAATGCGATACGCAGCACAGAAACAAAAACAAATTAAGATACAGATACAGATACAGATACAGATACATTTACAAATACATATACACATATGTATACATATTTTCACTTACTATTTTAAAAATGTTTGCTGCTTGTTTGTTTTCTGGCTATTTTTAACTTGATTCCCCCCATTCATAAGAAAAACAAATTATGAGCATAACGAAATATTTCAAGTATTTCGACTCTTTGTGTGTGGGTGTATTGAGCAAAGCAAAGCATATTCAAATTTTTCTTTTAGTCAAACTCATTTTTTATGGTCACTTATTTAAGCTTGTATGCACTGACGGTTTCTATAAATAGTACATGGCTAACTTGATTCTGATATATTTTTTTTTAGACAAAGAAGAGCATGTTGTTCTGCAAAAGATTCCATTTTGCGAATTGAATTTAAACTTTATTCAAGCCTTAATCAAATGCAAGTGCATTTAAATAACGAAATCTAGTCAAAACTGATAGCGAGAATATTTCAGAGAAATTCAGTTTCGCAATAATGTTTTTTGAAATTGGACACCGGAACAGGCCTGATACTATTCAAATAATGCATGTGAGCTATAGTTTTTAAACATGTAGCTTATGTGTTCTTTTATACTTATACATGTTGAACTGTTTTAACAATCAGAATTTTAAAGAAAATCATTTAATTATAACATCATTATTTATTGATACTGATAATTTATATATCTTTTGATTTTATACATATTATTGAATCTTTATTACTATTTGTCAGATTTTTTAGAAGATTTATTAACTACATCATCTTTATATGTAACTTCGTAAACGATTTTATTGTTACTATATGAGCTTCTTAAGAAACAAGTGTTTATAATTTTTCTGAAAACCATAACAACGAGATCTTTAAAGAATGTGATCAGGGTTGCTCCTATGTGCGCAAACATTTAGAATCACAATTATTATCTGCTCTAATTTAAAAAAAAAGTTTTGCTTCAAGGGGTTATATACACTTGTGATGGATGAAAAAATCAATTTTTTTTTTTTTTTGATTGCATATTTTTAAAGTACGCACTTTCGCGTTTATCTCAGAATCATGTTTTCTCGATAACTAAAAAACTATTCATCCGATCAACCCTAAATTTATACCACTTATTAATAATGATTTTTTATATCTCGAATTGTATATCTCGAAAGACTGCATTTTTTGTTAAAACCGCATCCATTTTTTTTAAAAATCAAAATTTTTACAAATCCTTCGTTCAGCGACAAGATAATATAACACACTAACGGAATCTTTTTGAATTTTTGATTTGAGATGAACCGTTCTTAAAGTATGATATTCATCGCAAGGCACTTTCGAAAAAAGGACTTACAGGAATTCGCCCATAACTTTTTTATTATTAAATCATTTTTTTTTTTTATTTTCAACAAGTACTTAAAAACATGTTTAATTTGATGTTGACAAAATATTTGGAATTAATATTTTTTAAAGTGTCAAAAAGAAAATGAAAAAGTTTCCAAATTTATACAGCCCCTTAAATTTTATATGAAACTAGGTATACAAAATAGTAAACGATTCCAAATGAAAAGTTCTCGAAACTACATATAAGCAGGCCAGAATAATTATAAGAATTATTTAACCATTTAATCATAGAATGATTAATATTTTATAGTTTGGCTCTTAACGAAAATTGTTTAATATTTTATTATTATTATTATTATTATTATTATTATTATTATTATTATTATTATTATTATTATTATTATTATTATTATTATTATTATTATTATTATTATTATTATTATTATTATTATTATTATTATTATTATTATTATTATTATTATTATTATTATTATTATTATTATTATTATTATTATTATTATTATTATTATTATTATTATTATTATTATTATTATTATTATTATTATTATTATTATTATTATTATTATTATTATTATTATTATTATTATATAATACAATAATTGTTATCAATTTGGAAAACATACTCACTTACTATTAAGGAAGTGTGTCTGCAGGTATATTTAAGCTTTAGCATACACTTATTTCTATATATTCTCTATATATGATGTTAAGCCAGATATCGCTCCATACTTCTTTACATTCCATATGCTTATTTATATACTATTGAATGCAAGGAAGCATGGAACTCTCAAAGGCCAAGTAAGCACTTTAAAATCCATAACAATATAGCACATACACATGCACACATACACATACTCTTAACTTTAATGTCTTACTTGTAAATGTTGCATTTATCCATTTTTAGTTTGTATTCGTTTTTGCTGCTGCTGATTCTCACTTAAATAATGACAATGGCTGAAATGTAATTGCAACACAAAATAGTTGCAAAACATTTTACACAATACTACCTCTGCCACTCCCACTCCCACTCCCTCTTGCTCGCTAGCTGCATTTTTGAAGCAATTCTTATTCCAAGTATTGCATTATTTTTTTGCTTTTTATATATATATTTTTTTTATACTGTTTTAGAACTAAATCCTTGGTATCCTTATGCTTCTTGCGTTTCAGTGACTGTGGCTTGCAAATTTTCCTGTTTTTCGTTTGGCTTTGCTGGATTTACTTTTGTTTCTTTTTTTTGGTTTGTTTTTTGGGGCTTGGGGTTTGGGGTTGGGGTTCGGGATTGGTTTAATACTTTTGCCGTGCGTTTTTATAGTCCAACTGCAATAAAGCAATTTTTAAGCGCACTGAAGTGTGTTTATATGTGACTGAGCGTTTTTTTTTTTTTTGTTGGGGAGGGGGGAGGTGTGGTTCTACCGTTGTATCTGCTTTTGTTTTCAGTGTTCTCGTTTTTTTTTTGTATTTTGCATCTTTCACGCGCCTGCACAAAAAATTCATAAACTTTTTTGTTGCTACTTTTTATTGTTGTTGTTGATTTTGTTGTGTGAGGCGCCCGCAATAAAATTGCGCCCTTTTCGCCGTTTTTTTTTTTTTGTTTTGTTTTTTGTGTGTGTTTCTTTTTTGTTGTTTTTGTTCAACTTTGTTTTTATGCGCATATTTTGCGCCACATGGCCACAGTTGCTCCCCCGCTAACGCCGCAACCTACCCCGCCTCTGCTCATGGCTTTAGCTTTGCGTTTAAACGATTTTTTCTTTGCATTTCGTTTTTTGACTTTTTTTAAATATTTTTTTTGGTCACATTCCGCACGCGAAATATGCCACAAAACACGAACAAAAATCCGCGCAGCTTACACAATAAAAAAAAAGTAGTGCTCGATTTTAGAACTGAAATAGGACTCAAATCCAGAAATTCGAAAATTTTAAATTCTCGGACTGCCACAAAAAAAAAAAACACAGAGCAAAACGAAAAAAAAAGCACAAAAAAAATGTGGCAATGAAATAAGACTCAAGAATAAGACTCGAGTTGCCACAAAACACGAAAAAAAAAAACACTCACACACAACAAAAAAAAAATATAGTTCTCGATTTTAGAAATGAAATGAGTTTGAAAACTAGAAGTTCGAAAAATGTTCAGTTCCCAAGTGGGAAGTTAACGACGCGAACTGACAAATGCGACTGTTCTCTAAACACACTGTAAACCGATGTTTATATAGGTGCCTAAAATTAAAATCGCGTCTTCAGTTATATGTATATATCCCCCTTGAAGCGTCGCAGTCGACCCGGAGTCAGGTCAAGTCCAGACCCAGACCCAGACACAGACCCAGACCCAGACCCAGAAAATACAAACACATCGAACACATGTGCCACGTTATAGTTTTTACCTACTTGAAGAGACCGACGGCAATACCCACGCGGCGTCAACGTCAGCGTTGGCAGCGCTGCCGCGGTTGCTGCAGTGGCACATGGATGCAATCTGCAGACACTGCAGGCGTTTCCCAGCAACCCGCCTTAAGTGTACCGAAATATGCCATGTGTTGCACACTTTTACAACAAAATGAAAACAGCAAGAATGTCAAATGTTAATCACATGTTACAAAAAACATATTCTAGCAATCTATCTATAAGGTTCAAGAATTGCTGATTTTGGAAATAAATTAGTTTTGAATTATTCTAAAGTGTAAATCTTAAAAATGTTTAGTTTGGAATATTAGTTGAGTAAATATTGTGCTAATGTTATAATAACTGACCAATTATAATACAATTGTGCAGATAAATTTGTTTGTTTTTAATTATAGTTTAATTTAAATACATTAATTTATATTATAAAAACTAAAGTTGAAAAAACTAAATAAAAAATTATTAAATATATAAATTATCTAAAATATGAATAATAAGAAATATGAATTAATTTTTAAAATGTAATGATTTTAATATGAATTAATTTTTAAAATGTAATGATTTTAATTACCTTTCAAACAAAATGAATCAATACCATTATAAGTAATTAAAAGTATTTAGTTACTCCAGACACTGCCAATTCAAGCAAAAACTTGACAACCCTGGTTTTTTTAACCCAAAATAAAAAACTAGTGAGAATATCTTTCAATTAAGAACAAATCAAATAGTATGCCCAAGTCACATTTCGGAATTTTTGAAAAAAAAACAAAAAACAAAAAAACTATGAATTTAGTTAGTTTTTAGCCATATGCCATTTGAATACTTTTAAATTGAACTTGTTTTAAAATGTTTAAGAAATAAATTTCACTTTAGTTGTAAAATGGTAAAATGTTTAAATTAGCCGTCATCAATTTAAAGTCAATTGTAACGAAAGTTAAATCATTCAGTTCAAAATTTTTTAGCGGAAATCGCGGTACTGTCGAAATGACCGACACACTGGATGTGCTGGTCTTTGGATCATCAAATGTCGACTTTATAACGTGAGTGCTCTTTACAAATCTTTAGAACTAATTGGAAACTGTAGACATTCTTTAGATATATGAACAAGTTGCCCCAACCCGGTGAAACATTGCATGCAATGCATCGGGAGCAATGTTTTGGTGGCAAGGGTGCAAATCAATGTGTGGCAGCTGCCAAACTGGGCGCCAATTGTGCCTTTGTCACCAAATTTGGAAACGATGATCATGGCGCTGACTATTTTAATTATTTGCGTGAAATGGGCATTAATATGGATTATGTGGAAATGGTAGAGGATGTCCTTACGGGCATGGCACAAATCAATGTCGATGATAATGCTGAGAATACAATTGTCATAATGGCTGGTGCAAATATGATGCTAAATGCAAAGGATGCCACACGCTCCAAGAAGTTATTTAAGCAGGCCAAGGTGCTGCTCTGCCAGCTGGAGACGGAGGACAAAGGTGTCCTTACCGCACTCAAACAATTTAAGGGTATCTCTGTTTTGAATGCAGCACCGGCTCGAAACAATTTGAATATTAATCTAATCAGAGCTCCAACAATACTGTGCGTCAATGAAATTGAAGCGGCACAGCTAACAAATCGCGAGACAGTCAAAACGCTGCAGGATGCCAAAGAAGCGGCTATTGAATTGATTCAAATGGGCGCCAAGAGTGTTATTATAACCATGGGTGCTTTGGGTGCGGTGCATTTGTCCAAAAATGAGCCTGATGTTTGCACCCATTGTCCAGCTGCTCCAGTGCGCTTTCTGGCGGACACTTCGGGCGCTGGCGATGCATTTCTGGGCAGCTTGGCCTATCATATGGCACGCTTTCCCAATCTCAGTCGAGAGTGTCACATCAATGCGGCTAATATATGTGCGGCCTATGCGGTGGGTCATCGTGGTACACAGCCAAGTTTTCCAGGTCCGGACTTCGCACAGCACAATCTATGCCAAATGGAACCCATTTTCAGCATAATCCCTGATCGGGCGGATGAGCCGGAGCAGGAGGCGAACACAGCTCCAGTTGCCAAAAGCAATGAAAATGTGCAGCAAGCATCAGATACAGCTGTCAAGGAGCCGGAGAAGGCAGTGGCGAGTCCAGAGCCGGAGAAGGTAGTGGCGAGTCCAGAGCCGGAGAAGGCAGTGGCGAGTCCAGAGCCGGAGAAGGCAGTGGCGAGTCCAGAGCCCGAGAAGGCAGTGGCGAGTCCAGAACCGGAGAAGGCAGTGGCCAGTCCAGAGCCGGAGAAGGCAGTGGCCAGTCCAGAGCCGGAGAAGGCAGTGGCAAGTCCAGAGCCGGAGAAAGCAGTTGCAAATCCAGAATCGGTGCCAAAGAAGGCAATGGCAAATCCAGATCCATTGGCGGAGAAGACAATGTCTCCACGAGAGTCAAAAACTCCAGCTGGTCCAAATAAGCGATTATCCAATAAACCTGAAGTAGCTGCTCCAAATAGGCGAGTACCCAATAAAAATGAACAAGCTGCTTCAAATAAGCGAGAGACGAAAAAAACTATACCAATCACAAACAAGCGAGAACCCAAGAAACCGGACACACTTAGATCCTAAAAAAACAAAAACTTTCGATTGCATTTCATTTTTGGAATAAACTTTTTGTGCAAACTTAACTTAAACAACTATTTTGTTATTTTTATAATATTTTTTTAAGAATGATTAGTTGAAGAAGAAAGTAGAACTTGTTGAAATATTATATTATTATATTTATTAATATTTTTGTGCCCAAAGTAACTTAATCGAATTGGAAATGGTTGACAATTGTACTAAATAAATAAGTACAGTTCTTAAATTGTACAATTCTTATCGCATTTGCAACACATTCAAATAGATAGTCTGGATAATTAAAATTACCATTTCGTTGAAATGTTGTCACAATTAACATTTGTATGCCCAATGCAATGAAACTTAATCGAATTGTAATGAAAATTGTCAGCAACGAGGGCGAAACCAAAAAAAAAAATGTTTAAAAAACAAAAAAAAAAGGATAAACGGAGTGGGGGCGGGTTAAAAAAAAAAGAATACACAATCGTGCATTTTAATTAGCAATTTGCTGTGTGGGCTGCACAGTTCTCTATTTATACCCTGTAATCAGACAACTGGCTTAAAAGGAGTATCATAGTAAAGTTAACTGAATAAATCATTTGCGCAAAGTGGCAAGAGTTAATATATTCGATGCTATAAACAAATATGTTTGATCTGAAAAGACAATCTAGATCTATATCAGAGATCTATATCAAGACATAACGATAGTAATTCTGAAATATAGATCGGGTTGGCTAAAATCAACAAACAGGGTAACAGAGTATCTACTATGCGTATACTCTATACAAAAACCACACTCACTTCATTTAATGGGCATTTTTAATGCACTGCGCGCAAATTTGATGCACTTTCATTAAATTATAATATCCGTGTAATCGCAACGATTGGTAAATGGTAATAAAATGAAAGAGAGTTGAGGTGAGTTGCGTTGAGTTGAGTTGAGTTGAGTTGAGGGTGATTATACTACTATATATGGTACCCAATATAAGAATAATTATAGCATTGAATCACAAAGCGGCTTGGGTCATGTAACTAATTATTTAAATGCTATTATAGTCATTAATGTGAACATATTTTAATTGAAATTAATTAACGACCTGTTCGTTGAAAGTTGACAACGCTGTAAGTAGCTTAAAGTTACAACAACAAAAACACGTGGCGAAAACAAAAAAAAAAAACAAGTATAACTTTTTTTATACACAATATTTTTAAAAAGGATGTGTCAAATGTGGGTGAAAATATATATATATATTACCTGTTCAAACTCACTTTAAAATAAAAAAGGGACAGAATGTGTTTTTTTTTTGTTCTTCCTATAAAATAAAATGAGTAGCATTTAGCTAGAAAACTGTACAAGCTGGTTCATTATATAACAAGATGTATTTTTACTTCAAATATATGCATATATATATATATGCAATTAAGAAACTGTAAAACAAATAGTTTTCAATTTCGCTCAGTAAAACAAAAATAATAAAAATAAAAAAAAAGGATAACCAAAATTTATATAATTTTGGCAACTCAACGAAAAAGAAAAAATATAGCAGAAACTTTCACTTAAAACAATGAACAATTGGTAACCTCAACTCTATGTTCATATATGCACTATATATGAGTATTTTTTGTATATATATACCATATATATATATATATATATATATATATATATATATAGTATATATATAGTATATGTATTTCCGCAAAAACAAAAATAGCGATGAGCAAGTCCAGTAGCATTATTCACCATTTGCATACCACAGCCCACAAACTCAAGCACTCACACACACATAGCTACAAAATACTCACACACACAGACACACACACAGACACACACACAGACACACACACACATGCACATACATATACACAAATCTCTGGCGATTTGTGTAGTATTTATAGCAATTTGCGGCATTCTCCATAAATAGCAACAGACAGTTTTGAAAGTGCACACCAACTAAAAAAACTTGGCTAAAACTTTTACTTAGCATTTCATAAATATGTAGCTTCTTAATTTATATTGAAATTTTTGAAAGCTATAAATCACATTAAACCGAACACTTGCGCGTTTAGTTTTTTGTTTTTTTTTTTTTTTTTTTTTGTAATATACTTCATAAGATTTTCTTGTTTGTCATTTGTTTAAAAAAAAAAAATTAACAAGCGTTTTATATTTCTTTTGTTTTTTTTTTTGGAAGCACTCCGCTTGAACACTTTTTTCAATAGTATTTCTTTTTCCTTTTTAGTTATTTTTCCTTTAGCTTTATTTTTTATTTATTTATTTTAATTTTTTTTTGATATATTATAAACAAAGCGGCGAGAGCAGGGCCGATCTGCACAGCTCGACAACAGAATCGGTAATGCACTAAAGGATGCAAAAAAGTATTCTCAAATTAATTCTTGGCGTCTGGGGGTTCTGACGGCCCCCAAAACACGTTGCGGCTATAACTGTACCGGCTGCTGCCCGAATCAAACGATACGAACCGAATGCTAAACCAAAAGATTCGAGATGCTGAAAGAAGCTGTAGAATCAACGAAAAGAACAGCCCCCTTTCAGCCGCCTGCCTTGCTTTAACGCGCCCTGAGAGGAGGAACTTTCATTTCATTTATTTCGTACATATTTATAGCTTTGTCTCGTCTTCTTGCCTTGTATATGTATGTATATATGTGGAGGTATATAAGTTGTATATAGCTATATAATATAGCTAAGATCGTCTGCCCAAAATATAACCAAAGACTCTCGTCGTATTCTGTCGTTGTTTTTTGTGCTTTTTTCTTTCCACATTTCGCCTCAAATGATCCACACCACTGATCCTCTTACGCAGGCGCATCACACAAACACATATAAGTATATATATATACATATATATACATACATATACATACATACGCACCGTCTATACTTAGCAGCTCTGTTATATACGGAAGATTCGAACGATCGTCGAACTGTTGACTTGTTTCGACTCGGGCCTCCCAACACAGCATCGTGCCATAAAAATAACATCCAAAACAACAACAACAACAACATTAAAACACTAAAACACTATATAGTCTAGCCACACGATCTAACATTACGATCACTTTTTCTGTTTCTGTTTCTGTTTCGGTTTCGGCTTTTTGGCAATAGCATCAACAAAACCCGGCAAAAGGCATCAGTTTGCCATTTCTGTGCTTTTCTTTTACACAATATCATTTTTTTTTTTTTTATCTTTAGGTATTTTTTTTTTCTTTCTATTTTTTCTTATTTCGCACACTCTCGAGTCACTCGTATTTTGGCTTGACATATATTTTTGGAAATGTCAAAATGCGTTAGAATTGCTTAATTACTTTTTATGTACACCACAACACGCACACACACACATACACACACACACACACACACACACACACACACACACACACTTGGCTAGTTTCCAATTGATGATCGGTTTATCCCTAATATTCGAACGCTTTGAGTTTTTTTTTTTTTTCTTTTGCCAATACACATTTATTTTTGTTGTTATGTGGGGAATGTTTCAAAGAGCAACATCAGCAAAAATACCAAAGATCAATTTCATCATGTAATAAAATCAATTATCTCAGCCAAACTACAAATTTTGTTTACTAGCATTTTTGTATTTCATATTTACTATTTATAGATTTAATAGATATGTACGTAAAAGTTTAATTTTAAATTGATTGGGCATCTTCTCAAGCATACTTTTCATAGTTTCTAAGAATTATCATTACTATCGTAGCTATCGTATATAGAACGGCATATTTTGATAGAACGTTTTTACTTCATAACAAGAAAGTAATGTTAACTTCGGTGTGCCGAAGATATGTACCCTTGCAGAAAAGATTTGCATATGAAAACTTATTTTATAACGCATTTTTCCTATGGCAGCTATAAGATATAGTGATTTTGATGAAACGTTGTCAACATGTGTAAATTGTCCTTAAACATAGCTAAAGTGAGTTTGGTTGAGTTATCTTGGAAAACAAGAAAGTTTTTCATACAAAAACTTATTTTTCAACCAATCGTTCTTATGGCAGCGATATGTTATGGACGTCCGATCTGACCAATTCAACTATAGTTAGTGCTTGCTGGAAGAAGAAGCATCTATGCCAAGTTTCATCAAGATACGTCTAAAACAAAGTCCTGAAAAACGCATATAAACAGACAGACCGACAGACAGACGGACATGACAAACATGACTCGGCTGTTGGTGCTGATCACGAAAATACAAATATTTTTCTGAGACGTCTCCTTCAATGCGTTACATATTTCGTGACAATATTATAACACCCTCTGGAAAGGTATAAAAATACCTTTCATACTTATCCGATATGCAGATTCTATAATCAAGTTCTAAACAGACACATTTACTGATTTGTACTAAATAAACTTTTATTTTTTGATTTTAAAACATTTCTGGAGCATAAAATGTCATAGAAAAAATGTAATTCAATAACATTTAGCACATAAAATACCAAAATAGAACAGCTAACTTCGAAAATATCAAGATACACGTCTGTTAGAAAAGTTGATACAAAAAACTAAATTTTCAACCGATAGTTTTAATAACAGCTATAAGATATAGTGAAGCTTAATCAACATGTGAAAAGTATTTTAAATTTAAGAAATGAGAAATTTGGTCGAGTTAAATTGAAAAACGAAAAACACAACGAAAAAAACCCTTTATTAAACTAGAAAACTAGAAAACTTGCCACAAAATAAACCCGATCCACAATTGCTTAAACTATTTATAGTATGTTAAAGAAGAAAAAAAAGAAACTCATTATTCAAATACATTGCGTATGGGCAAAAAATCGCTTTAAATAAATTTTCGTGTAAGCAGTTTTCGACTTGGATCCTTTTAAGGGCTTAGTAACATTTTGCAGTTTTGTGCTTCTAGAAACGCACAAAACGCTCGAACACAATTCGCCTTTTAATGTGCAAATGTAAAGCTTAACTAATGCAGGCACACACAAACACACACACACACAAATTTGCAAAACTTGCAGATGCACTGACACACACACACACACACACACACACACACACACACATACAAATAATAAATGCATCCAATAGATACACCCAGCAAAAAGTAGAAGAAAATGTTGAGGATGCCTCGGCAAACATGCGAGAGAAACACACAAATGCAATTTAATTTTTATTTTTTTTTTCTTTTTAGATTTTGAACGATTTCTCCTTCTTTTTTTTTTCCTTGCTTTATTTTCTTTTTTCATGCTCATCTTTGGCCTGTATGAAATGTATTTTTGGGTGGCAATAATAGCTCCCAGAGATGATTCTCGTCCTTGTCGTTAGGTTGATGAATTTCTCTCTGTGGCTGTTGTGCCATAAAAACATAGCCACCAACTGTTGTCTACAAATAAATCTCGTTAAGGAGTACTCAGTACACACACTCACACACACACTCACACACACACAAGCACACATACGAACAAAAACAAAAGCATCAAATATACGCGTTATACCACTTATGCAGATACAGATACATTTTGCCCCGAAAGTATCAAAAGCAACATGACCATAAAAACGCATGCTCACAAAAACAAAACAAAAAAAACATAAGAATATATAAAATTAAATTTGGTAGGTAGAAGATTAAATACACTGGTCATTATAATCATTTCAATTCCATTTAAGTTGAGAAATTTATTTGAAAGCACAATTCGCAACACAAGCACTTTTATTCCACAAAGTTTTTGATTTGATGTGCCACCTTTTCAAATGAAATCAATATTCCATTTTTATAGTTAAGCTTAAATACATCAGAACCGAATTTTGCAATCAATATTCGCAATTCAGAACAGCTATTGTTCTGTTTGTCACTTTAACAACACTTTGCGGTTTCAATTCACTTTCATTTCATCAAAGATAAAGTATAAAACAAGAAACAAAGTCAAAATAGAAAAAATTCAAACTTGGATAGATTTTTTGAATAAATAATAATTTGTTTGACTAAAAATACATAAATAAATATAAAAGAAAAGTAAAGAAATTTATATATATAAAAATGTATAAATAAATTAATATTGCTTAAATAACGGTCTGTTCTGGTTTCCACTTTCAGTAAGATATTGCAAAAGTAAATTTCTCTTAAATGTTTCTATCACTTTTAACAACACTTTTGCGAATTGAATTCACTTTCATTTGATCATGAATTGAATTAACTTGCCAGTAATATAGGATTAAGTTCACTGGATAAGGATTCACAGCAATAAGGAATATCCCTTCGAGGGAATTTCAATTACGTAATTGCCGAATGTGGAAACCGGAACAGGCCATAAATAGTTGAAGTTGCGAAGGTATACGATATAAGATCATAAGTAGAATTTCATGACAAGACATAGGACAAAGATACAATCTTAAAAGTCTACTTTAATACATAACATATTAGGTGACAAAATCAAGATGCCCACCACAAGGAGGTACACACACTCAAGTTTTATGAGTCTAAAGCACACACACACACACACACACACACACACACACACACACACACACACACTTGCACAGTGCACTTGACTGTTGTTGTGGCAATAAATGACACAGAATGAAAATATAAAATCAAATGAGCTAAAAAGAGATAGAGCAATAGAGAGCGAGATAGCACGCATAAAATGTAAGCGAAATAAAAGTCAAAAAGGTGAAAACGTTAGAAATCAAATATCTGCACGTTTTGCATCTGTATGCCACACGCATTTCTTCTTCTTCTTATTATTTTTCTTTTGATGCCACATTCTGCGGCACTTTTGCATAATGCGTCACACAAAGCCACAAAAGACAAAAGCGAAATACTCTATTTTTTTCCCCGTACTGTTTTTACGATGGCAATTAAATGACCGAATTTGATTTAATTTATTTTATTGATAATAAAAAGCCAAAAATCTTGAAATGCTGCCTCGCCGTATACGTCTTGTTTTTTTATATATATATATATGTATGTACATATATTTTTACTCTTGGCATTACATAAAATCTGATTTTATTTGCTTCGCATTCCATTTGTTCACTCCCCCCAGTCAACCAAGCAACCAACCAAATGCTCCCCTTCCTACAGCTGACTTCAACCTTAGTATGCAAATGCGCTTGTCACATTGGAAAATTGAAAATCCTTTTATGTGCGAAACGTGACAAACGATTTTAGATTTTATGACCCCTTGACGATGCATAAATATAGAAACTTTAAGTGCAACTTTAAAGACATGCTCGTGGCATCTATAAATGCATTAAAACATCATATTTGCATATTTGTATGCGTCTTTTTCTCAAACTATGTTGTAGCAACATTTTCATTTATTTGTTAAGGTTAAGATAGGCTTTTGTCTAACAATATACATACATATATGTAAATGTACTTCAGTATTTAAGCTAAATCAAATATTTAAAAATCATTTTATATATAACTTAAGACAGCTTAACAATAATATTATTTAACTTTCAAAGTGTTATTTTGATTCAGTTAGATATTTGAAATTAAAAAGAAGAAATGTTTGAATAACATTTGAAAGGTGGCCTTAAATGAAATGGATTTTTATTTTTATTTTTCCGATTTTTTACACTTAGCCTTTATCTCTGTGCTGCATATATGTATAATTCCCCGCCCCGCCTTCAATCTTTCAATGCGTCCACTTTTGTGCATTGTCTGTAACGGTTTACATGTGTAACACACTCGTCGCCGATCTGGACATGAACACAGCCCTTATTGGGACTACCTTCAATAGCAGGAGGATTCTCTCATCCATAGTGCACCACATGCTGGATGACGCTGCGTCGTCTCAGAGCTCTGCCACAGTCGCTGCCGCTACAGTTGCCTCTGCCACTGTCGCTGCCTCTGCCTCTGACTCTGCTTTGGCCCCTTGCAATGATGTACTCGTATGTCTGGGCTGTTTCGTAATTACGTGGAAGTCAAGCCCCGGCAAAAGCGGACACATGTAGAACATGCCACATGCCTACACATGTACCTATATAGCCGGGTCTATCCGTATACCAGCCAACATACTCACACACACACTCACACTCGTATTTGTACTTGTATTCGTACTTATATTATTGCATATGGCTCTCTGTATGAATGAACTCAAGTGCCAGCATTTTCAATGTACATATTTACGAGCCATTTTATAACAACAACAACAACAAAAACAACGTCTACAAATTTAACCAAAGCAAACAAATTTAAACAAAAATAAAGCAAAAAAAAATTCTAAATCGTAAATCAGACAAACTTAGCAATCAAATATAAGCTTCTTGTTATTTACGTATAAACATTTAAAAATTATATTTCAGCACACAAATAACTTTAAATTGTATTAATTAATAGTCAAGACAATACACATACATACATACATACATACATACATACGTGTAAATAACTGTCAGTTTGTTAACTTGAAATTTGAAATATAATACCAATTTGTGCACAAAAGGCATGCAAATAAATAGCATAAAACAAAGAACAAAGCTTAACTATTACAGCATTTACATATATTGAATTGCATAATTTGCAACTTACGAAATTATATATATAATAACCTTGAAACAGCAGATAAAATTACAACATACATATGTTCAAATTAGAGGTGGCAAAACATCGATTGCTTAGATAGTTTTAGATTCTCTTCACTAACGATGTTTTGTTTTTTCATTTTTTAAAATATCAAATATTTTCAAAATAATTTGTTTGTACATTTTTTTGGAAAGAGTTTAGAAAACAATAATTGTCAAATAGGCAAATATGAAATGCACTTTAAAAAAAATTATTATTATTTTTAATATATTCTTTTAATATGCCATAGATTATACGTAATTTTTGTTTTTCTATAGTACCATCGATATTTTGGACAATCACAATCGAAAACTATCGATGGCACGAACATCGATGTTTTACCACCTCTAGTTCATATGTATATAGTATGTATACAAATGTTTATTTGAGTAATCTCGTACATATATACGATATTCAAATGGCAGTTTCGTTATATAACAACTATTCCTATCAAATTAAATTATAATTATTAATTGACTAACTTATAAAAAAAGGTTGCTAGATTTAAATAAGCTTGTGCTTTTCTTGTTTTTCTTTGAGCACAAAATAAGGCATGAGTGGCGCTTTAATTATATATTTTTCAGATTTTTTTTGGTTAAAATGCTTTTTTTACAAAACAAGCTACAAGCTAAGTTAAAGCCGACTTTGAGAGCATTCTTGTTTTCATTTAGTTATAGGTAGACACATTATATACATATACACATATTTGTACATATATGCGTATAGTATATTTACACATATATGTATATATATATAACATTATTCATTTGCATATTGTACTTATCTCTCTGGCCAAAAGGCATTACAGCTGAAGTCAAACAATGCAGTTCTGAGATAATGGCCGTTTACCAATTAAGCTTTTCTTGCAAAATGAACTTTGAATTTAACAAAATCCTGAGCCGACTTAAGCGCTTTTGACAATAGCAAAACCAAATTATTTCTGTACTTAAGTAGACAAAAGGCGTTCTGCTGAAATTTCAATTAAAGACCAACTAAACAAGAAAAGATTAAGTTGTTTTTTTCATTGAGATTACTTATGTTACTCTTTTTGTTGATTTAGTACATATGTTTAACAACAATCAGTTTTTGAAAAAAATAAACATAAAATCGCTTGAAACGCGGGTGTGATCAATTTTGGTAAAATTTTAAGAAAGAAAGGACAACCAAAATGAGAACAATGAAAAATCTAACAAAATTAAAGTGTTGTTACTGCCTAGTCCCATTCAAAACGGGAAAAAGGGAGTATTAAAGTACTGCAAATGTATGTAACACGCAGAAGAAAGCAGTTCCGACTACATAAACCATATACATATTCTTGATCCAGATCAATAGCCGAGTCTATCCAGCCATGTGCGTCTATCTGTCGATCTCAGATACTACAAAAGCTAGAAACACCAAACTCGGCATGTAGTTTCCTCAAATTTCGGATACACCCCCTCGCACCAACGCAAATCGAAAAAAAAACTCCCAGAGCCACAATTTTGAAGACATGTCTTTGATTTCGGCTACATATATATGTTTTATCAATGTTGATCATCTCCATTAGAATCGGATAACAAACACCAAAGTTATTAAAGAATCTATTTCCCCCTGTATCAGCAGGCAGAGTCAACAGTTTGACAAGCACTGGACAATCCTAGTGCGCTGGTTGCTTGCGTTGCCGCTGAACTGCTTAAAGTGCAAGTTGGGAGCTGGGAATCTCGTAGTCGCGCAAACTAGACTAGAGCAGAGTCGGGCGCCTATAGTCCGTACGGGCCGAACACATTCGGCAAATCATACAGACCCTAGCCGAAGGCTTTCACTTTGTTTTCATTGCATTATTTTCAAAGTACATTGAGCGAAAAAGGTCTGTACATTAGATCAACACAATATGCGTTGATGCGCAGACACTTTCGTCGTTTTTTGAAGTTTTAGTCTTGTTATTATCAGTTGTTAAGTTTAATTTAAGTTTTTTTGGTCAAATAAATAAATTCTAATCATTTTTACTCCCTGTTCCCATTAAAAATGGGAAAAAGGGAGTTATAAAGTACTGCAAATGTGTGTAACAGACAGTAGGCGGCATTTGCGACTATATAAACTATATATATTCTTGATCAGGATCAACAGCCGAGACCATGTCCGTCTGTCTGTCTGTCTGTCCGTCTGTCCGTCTGTCCGTATGAACACACAGATCTCAGAGACTATAAGAGCTAGAGACACCAAACTTGGCATGAAGGTTCCTGTATACCATACGCAGATCAAGTTTATTTCAAATTTCGGATGCACCCCCCCGCACCCCCGCAAATCGCAAAAGACTCCCACAGCCACAATTTTAAAGATAGAGCTTAAATTGTGTAAATTTCAACACGATCGGATAAATAGCACCAAAGTTATGGAAGAACTTATTTCCCCTGTCTCAGCAGGCAGAAACAGCAGGTTGACATGCACTGTGCAAGTTGAGTACGCTGCTTGCTTGTGTTGCCGCTGAACTGCTTGAAATGCAAGTTGGGAGCAGGGAGTCTCGTAGTCGGGCACACTCGACTAGAGTATTCTTACTTGTTGTATATAGATAAACATACTTTTCTCTACGTGCTAGCGCGCACATAAATATAAACTGATTTTCTTTTTTCGCAGTGCATGCAGCAGAACAAAACACCAATACTGTCACATTTTAGGTCCCGCTCTTTGCTCCTGCCGATAGACTATACTTATATTCTTACTTGTTGTGAGTTGGTTGCTTGAAATTCCCAAACAGTTCAAGCAAAGACAGGGTGTAGTACCCGAATAAATCTCTACTTGAGCAATATCTTCTTATTTCTTATCTTATTTCTCCTCTTATTTTGTTGAAATTGCGCATACGACGAGCCTAATTGCCACTCGGTGGAAAAACACTTATCGGCACTTGAAGCGGTGGGGCAACATCACCTTCCATCAGCAAGGAAAGGCCTAAAGTTCAATAAGCAGCAATGTCTGCCAAGGTCCTCTAAGAAGGGATGCATCCCCAGTCCAGTAAACGGACGAATATATGATACCACAACAAAAGCACAAATATGTGACTGAAAATAATGAAGAAACAATGATACAGAACATGGACATATTGAATTGCACAAACAAAATATTAGATGTTTAAAAACAAAAAATAAAAATCTTGAGTATTTGAAATACATACATTTGTTTAAGGTGCTAAGGACAAAAGTTGATTAAATAAGATGACTTAGATATCTAGAGAAAAGCGGATGCTATACATTCGTTGGAAATCTTTGATACAATTTCAAATCAAATCCGGTCAGTTCCAATTCATATACAACCTTTTTTAAAAGGAAATACATTTTGTAGCTTAATAGTCTCATGGTAAAAATAGTTCGTTTCAAAACAGACACACAAAATATCAATTGAGCGCTGCGTTTTGATCAAAATTATATAAGTTATGTAATATGTGTATACTATGTGTGGAAAAACACGTTATGGGTTCTCAGATTGCGTGACAAAATCATAATTAGAGGGGTGTTAAAAAAACAAAAAACTTTCATCATATTTCGTGCCAGATTTTTGAGTTTTGTAAAACTTTTGTGCCATATTTTGCAGAAATGGATATGCGAGAGAGAGAGAGAGAGTGCCCCAAAAGCAGGCAGCCAGCCAAGTATTGCAACATTAGCCTGCCCTCCACCCAACTTATCACAACCCCCAACCTACTCCACCCCCCGTTGCTAACAACACAGACTCCCCTTAACATGGCAGACAGCAAAAAGTTTACGCAATGTACCGTAAATTGTGTGTTAATTCAATTATGCCCAAGTTATCGCCTACCCACTGCAGTTGGCCCATTTCACACACGCACACACACACACACACACACATACATATACAGCTGCGTAATTAAAATACCAAATGTTTATTCAGGTAAATAATTTCAAAGTGCAAGTTGAAAAGCGTCGGCAACTGCAATAACAAAATTGATACCATTTACCAGCGACAGGGTTTTTGTTATACCCTGTAACTAATAGAACGCCTATAAAGGGTATATTATGCTTCTGCAGGATAAAGAAGTTATCACTTCGATTCTCAAATCGAAACGTCAATAAAAAAATATCAATAAATGACGAATCGAAACTTCTTTAAAAATATATATTGAAATCTATTTTATATTCGTGCATATGAGCAAAAATTTCTGTTTTCTAAACAAAATAATAAATTCAATAATGCAAACTAATTAAAACTATTAGGAACCAATTTTTTAAGCATTTATCTCTGATTTTTGGTTCACAAAGTATAAATAGACATATATTCTTCAAATATGCTTCAAGTTTTATAATAATCAAACAAAAGTTATTTTTAATTGACTTTCAGTTTTAATTAATTTAACAAAATTTAGTAATTTAATTTTTTTTTTAATTTTTAATATTAATTTTTGTAATTAGTTTTAATGATATATGTTTAACAAAATTAAAGTTTTTTTTGAGTTGGTTGCTTAGTTCTGTACATGCGCAGACACTTGCGTCTTTTTTGAAGTTGTTTTGGTCTTGTTGTTATTACACTAAGAGAAAAATCCATTCTAAATGCAGTTAAAAAACAAAAGTTTTTGTTTTTTCCACCAATATATTTCGGTAATCTTCGATAACCGTCTTCATGGCATCTACAACAATTTTAAAACATTTTTACAAAACTTAATTTTACATTTACATTTAATAACTATACGTACAGATTTTTACACGTCCGCTATGTGTGGCGTGGAGTTGTCAACTAATTATTTATGTGTAAGGATTTGAGCAAAAGTCCAATTCATGTTTATTCAGATTTGTTCATATATATGTATATGAATATTGTTTTTTATATATTGTTTTTTAAACCAAAATTCAAGAACAAAGTGGTACAGAAACAATACCACCGGTGCTCCTTTTAGCAACGTCTTTTTTTCTTCGTGTAGTTATTAAGCTTAATTTAAATTTTTTTGGTTAAATAATTAAATTCTAATAATTTTGTAAATAGACAAACATACCTTTCACTATGTGCTTTTCTTTTTGCGCAGTGCATGCAGCAGAACAGAGCACCAATACTGTCACATTTTTGGTTTCGCTCTTTGCGCCTCTCGATAGGCTATACTTATATTCGTGTTTGTTGTGAGCTGGTTGCTTAGAATTCGCAAACAGTTTTAGCAAACGCAGGGTGTAGTACCTGAATAAATTTCTTGAGCAATATCTTATTTCTTATCTTATTTCTCCTCTTATTTTTGTTGAATTTGCGCATACGACGAGCCTAATTGCCACTCGGTGGAAAAACACTTATCGGCGCTTGAAGCGATTGTGCTGATTGTGACTAGAATTTAGTCCGCATTTAGACGATGACTTATTTCTTATCTTATTTTCTCATTTCCTACATATTTATTGTGCTCTGACTGCACATGGCGTTGCATATTATTGCACTGCGGAAATGCGTGTTGCCAAAAGCGACGCAAATAAATAAATAAATTCGCTATGTAAAAAATATTATGTGTGATATTTTTTGAAAAAAATTATCGATATATCTATAAATCGATATATCGATATTTAAAAACAATTTCAAAATGCGTCCGTTTTAATCCCTTTCATAGAGTATTTCAATTTTGTTTGTGCTTGTGTGAAGTAGACATTCAGTTTCAGAGCTATCTTGAAGAAACTTGGCACAGATTCTTCTTCTTATAAATTAAACTAAGAACATTTTTGACTACACATTTAAGTATACGAAGTTTTTAAGAGTTTGTGCCTTTGTTCTGGAGTTGTTTCTATTTGCTGCTGCTTTAACAGGGTATTTGCTAGTCGGGAACTCTCTAACTACACTATGCTTGTTAGTTGTTTTTGTTGTTGTTTATGGCCAGGTTAGTAAGTCTCGCTGACTTTTGGCAAACGCTGCTGCTGCAAAAACAATCTAATGTCAGGCACGATGCCACATCTCTACAACACCCCCGCGCTTGCCGCTCTCCACGCTGCGCCCAACGCCCCTGCCTCCCCCCTCTGACGCCTTCATTCAAGCGTTGAAATTTTCCAGCGCAAAAGTTCTTAACAAAACTTTTCATTAAAGTTTGGCCAAGAGGAAAGAAGACGCAACAGAGCCAAAAGACGTGAGGCGGCTGAAGAAAAGCGCGGAAAACGGAAAACTTTGCCGCTGGCAGGCAGGCAGGCTGCTAAACGTCATTTGTGGGCGTGGCAGCGAGTGCAGCGGCAACAACAACAATAGCAAATTGTAAAAGTATTTGTTTTTCTTTACAGTATGTGTATGTGTATGTGTATGTGCATGAGTGTGTGTGTGTTTGTGTGTGTGTGCTAAGGTTTTTCTCAAGTTTTTAGTCGCCATCCGCAAAATGTTTTTCTCGCATTTCAATTCACCACAAAAACGTTTTGAGAAATTATTGCAAAAGTTTTTCATAAAATGAAAGCGCATAAATTTACTACAAAAAACGTTGCTGCCCAGGGGAATGGAGTTGAGGGGCGGGGGCAGGGGGCAGGGTTTGGCTTGGGGCTTAGATAGTTGTAGAGCTGGTTAGAGTCAAATATTAAGCGTTGCAACGTTGCAAGCGTCCGATATGAGCACACACACACACAAGCACACACGGACAAACAGATACACACATGTGCACCTTTGTGCGACACGTTAAGTTGTAAAAACAAAAAAAAAATGGCAACTTCAACAAGAATAAAAACAACAAACAGCAAACAGCAGCAACAAAAGGCAACGAGTGCGAAAAAGTTTTCGGGGGTAACGCGAATAAATGCAGCAAGCGTTTTGGACAGCGACAACAACAACAACGTCAGCTGGGAATAGAACCATGCAGGGTTTCATTTTCTAGACCCTACAATGTGGTAATTCCAAAATATTTAGGTTTAACAAATTTTAAACAAATATTTTACAAAAAAAAAAAAACGATCTAGATTTTGATCAATATTCATTACTTCAGACACATAGTATGTCTTGAAGTGATTAGATAATAATATTATTAATAATAATACATATATTTTAATTTTATTTTAAATTATTTAAACTAAAAGCGAAAGCTACTCTTAACAATTCATAACTGAAAGCCAAGAAAAAACTTCAAATAATTTTATTAAAATAAATAAGAAGTGTTTTTCTATTTACAACCATAATTTAAGCTATTTGATTTTTTCTATATTTCTAAAAGTTTTGTCTTAAAAAACTGATATGTGTACAATGTATAACGAACAAAAACATTATACAAGCTTAAGAAATAAAGTTTCAAAAATTTCGGGTTGAATTGTGTGATATTTATAATATTCACACGATTTATAACTGAAAAGTTTTCTAACAAATAATACGAACTATTTAAAGAGCTTATATTAGAAATCAAAACATCAACCAAAGCCGTTTAATACAACACGCTTGAAGAAATTTGTAAAATCAAAACTTTTGGAAACCATTTAATTTTAATAATGAATCAAGAAATATATATAAATAAAATGTAAAGAAAGGGAGTCATATTTATCAGATGGGTGGCTCTTTTTTGAGACCAATATTAGAACATACAATATCTGAGAGCTTTTACCAGAAAACTATTAGATACTTTTTATATTGTTGTTATATTCTTGTTATACTATTACCGCAATTCATGTGGCAAAACTTTTTCGAATTTAATTAGGGATGATTTCGCGATGATATCGATAACTATAATTATCGAAACTATCGAGTGGTGTTTTATATAGTTGCCATAATGCCATAATCTGGTTAAAGGAATCGGCAATCGTCATTTCGGCTATTTATAGCACTTAGAGCATTCAATAGTTGTCTAGTTGTTCATTCAGGAAATTTCCAAACTTGCCGTTCGCTCTCTTTCACTCCAAATATAGCCATCTCTCTCTCGAAGCTTGTATTTTTGTCGACTTTTCAACTTGGGCGCGACTGTGACGCGTCGGTGGCGACGACTGTTGTTGTTGTTGTTGCTCGGTTGGTTGGTTGGAGGTTGTCCGTTGGTGGTTTGGTGGTTCTGTGGTTGGCGGTGGGTTGTTCAAGGGGATGGTGGGGGTAGGTGAGTAGGTTGTCGGTGTGCATTTGAAATATGGTCGCTTGTGCCACAAATAAATAACGCTTTGAAATCGCTCGCAAGTGGATACAGGCAACATTTTGAGTGTGTGGGTGGCTTTGGGGCTTCTGGCTCTGTTTCTGGTACTGTTACTGTTAGTGTTACTGTTTCTGGTACTAGTTCGGTTTGGTTCTGGCCAGGGCTTTGGTTCGCTCTGCTCTGCTAGTTTAAGCACTTACATGCACACAAACATAAATAGGAATTAAAATATAAAATGCTCTCGACGGCAACAGTCAGCGTCAGCATTCAGCATCAGCAGCAAAACGTGAACAGCTAACACAGATACAATTTACAAACACATACACAACTATAGATACATAAATACTTAGATACAAATGCCCTCTCTCTATATCTCTTTCTCTCACATGCTCATAGATTGCCTGCTTTCTAAGGCTGCGTTGGCAACTAATATTTATTTTTATTCCTCACACTGCCAACGCAAAGAGGGCAATTCTAAAGGGGGAATGAGAGGGGGGGACTACTGTGTAGGGGCCTTGTTTTTTATGCTCGTTGAATCTTCGAAGGTTAAAAAGCTATAGAGCATGAGGCAGAATAAGCTAGCTAAGTGAATGAATAGAAATGTTTGTTGTATCTTTGATTTCGAACGAATGTAACATTTTATCAAAACATTTCTTTAGATATTTCAAGAAATTCTTAAACATATTTGTGTATTACTCTTTACTCTATACTCGTGCATAGATATAGATATAAGTTCAGCCAGAATATTCTTTATTACTAAAAAAAAGAAAATGAATTAAATTTTCTTGAAAAACAACAAAAATATAAATATTTTTGTGTGCTCCGAACACACATCTACAAATATTTTTGAAAATTGGTACACACGTGGCAGTCAGCAGAACCGATTGTGTTACACTCTGTTCTTTCAAAAATATCATTATTTGTAAAAAAATATTTAAAATTTTAGAGATTTAAACAATGAAACTCTTGGGTGATGTGGGGCGTTTCAAAATGATTCCAAGACTTAAACTGATTAACATGTTCTATATCAAATTTGTTTGCTCTAGCTTCTATAATTTTGAAACTTGCACAAATCGAATATGCTCGTTTCTTTTCTTTAGCAGTAGAACATAGCTTATAAACAATTTCTTAGCATATCTATAGAAATTCTAAATAAAGATACCCCCTCTCAAAATTTAAAAAAATATTAAATAATAAGTACATGTTGTTTTTATACATACTATATTGTTTTTGGACTCGGGCATTAATAGATAGATGATACATATGTTCATTTTACGCTAACACAAAGAGCAAGAAAAAGCCAAAGACATATACCCTTGCAGGAAATTTATTTTCCACCGAATGTTTCTATGGCAACTTTAAGATACATGGTTCCGATTTTGATGAAATTTCATAAACATGTTGACATAATGCTAAATTTATAAATTGGAAAGTTTAGTAAACTTATCAGGGTATAAAAAGATAGTAAAAGAAGCTTTAAAAAAGGACAACGAGTCGAGTTGTAAAAAAAGTTAAGCAGAATTTAATTTTTTGAAACCCTTAAACCCGTCATGTCCGTCTGTCCGTCTGTCTGTCTGTTTATATGCGTTTTTCAAGACATTGTTCTAGAGCTATCTTGATGAAACCTGGCACAGATGCTTCTTCTTATTGCAGGGAGTACCTATAGTTGAATTGGCCAGATCGGATCACAATAACATATAGCTGTCATAGAAACGATTGGTAGAAAAATAAATTTTTGTATGAAAAACTTTTTTGTTTCTCAAGATAACTCAACCAAACTCACTAAGACTAAGTTTAAAAACTGTTTTTAAATGATGAAAAAATTTTATCGAAATCGAACTTCTATATCTTATAGCTGCCATCGGAACGGTCGGTTGAAAATAAGTTTCTGTATAAAAAACTTTTGTGTTTTTCAAAATATCTCGACTAAACTCAATTAATCTAAATTAAAGCACGTTCTACATATGTTGAGCAAATTGTATCAAAATCGGATCACTATACCTTACATCTGCCATAGGAACAATCCATTGAAAAATAAGTTTTTCTTTGAAAATCTTTTCTGCAAGGGTATATATCTTTGGCACGCCGAAGATAACATTTCTTTCTTGGATAAGGAAAGATTGAAATGATTTTTGTTATGATCAGTTTGAAATATATAAGACCAATCTTATTTATATGTCGGCAAGTATCAAGTTATTAAACTTTTAAACAAATAGCCATATTACCACCTTTTTGAAAAATAATTATTTCTATATTATTCCAACTTAAATTTAGTTCAAGTTCATAATGTTTAATATATGAAAAAGTTTACTTTAAAGTTGAATCCAAATGTTTTAGGAGCTGATTTGTGCCCATCATTAAAAGAAATACTCGTAATTTTAAGCACATATTTATGTGATTTAAAATTCCCTGTTATCTAACTGCCTCCAAGGGAGCCATTTGATTTTCGAAAGATTTTAAATTTAAAGATGAGTTGAGTTTTACCTCCCACGTTGACAGGCAGGCTGGCAGACAGGCCACATGGTCGAAAAGTGCTAAACATTCTTGATGCGCTATGTGAAAGTACTTCAGCTAAATGACAGAGACAGTCAGCTCCATCAATTGTACAGCAGTTGGCACTTATTGAGCAATTAAATGATCTAAATACTTATTGGGATACACACGTGCACATGTTGGGCCTTTGAACTTTGTGGATACAAATTGTGAGCAACAAAAACGAATTTCTTGCCTGGCAACGAGAAAGAAAAATTTGTCAACGCGTTGGTAATTGAATGCCCCAGCCGAGTGCAATAGCCTTTGTCTAGGAGGAAGACCAACCCAAGGCGACATCTAATTACAGATGCATAAAGTGAGATATGGTGGAGAGAGGGGAGAAGATCAACACGTAACTGTAGCTGCAACAAAACACACACACACACACACACACACAACACACACACAACAAAATGATGCCGGAAAAAAATGCAACGAGCAAATGAAACTCTGTATTTATAGAAACCAACGCGATGAGAGCGAGATAAACATATGCAAGCGTAAGTGCAAAAGAGCCAGAACTAGAGACCATGCGAGAGAAAGAGAGAGATAGATATAGAGATAGAGAGAGAGGGAGAGAGAGAAGAGAAAGAAGCACACAGATTGTACAGATCATTTTATGATATGTATTTTTAAAACGATAAAATCGCAGCAGGCGAAGTCAAGTGCACAACACACACACACACGCACACACAGACACACACACACACATTGCATTGGCATCAAGTAACCAAAGAGTAGGGGATTGGGTTGTTATAGAACGGGCATAGGACCAAATGAAGCCATTAGCCCCCAACAGCCATATTCGAGTTTTGGGCCTAAATATAGTCCGTTCTTCTCTAGCACTCTTTTGTGGAGTTTCTATATTTGGGAATTAAGTGATTCTGGCTAGCAGAGCACATTGCCGCTCTCAAGTTACATTTTTGAGTTTTCAGTTTTTGGTTTTTTCTTTTTTCATTTGTAAGGATCGCTCTTCCTGAATTATCAACTGCCACAAGTTTGTCAAAAACTTGATCAATTTCCAAGCGGAATATCTTTGTGGATATGTTTCTCTATTTTGATTTGATGGTTTTACAGTATAATTCAATTTTCAAAAGTAAACGTATTGAAAAAATTTTATAACTCAAATTTTTACGCTTTTAACGACAAATTTGTAAAAGATAAAGATGTAAAAAATCGATTTAATCGATTTTTTAAGTACGCAATGAGTAATCGAAATCAATTCTTTTTGGAGTGCTACGTTTATCGATCACCAATATTTTTCTTAAAACATCAAACAAGGTGAATTCATTCTAAAAAAAAACTGCAAAAGTTTGAAAAAAAAGGAAAGAAAACAATTTTGATTTCTTTTAATTTAAAAAAACTTTATGTAAATCAAAACTTTAATAATTTTATTTTTAATTTGAATTTTAGGTTATTTAAAGTATTTGTTTTAATAAATAGAAAAAAGTTTTTATCTCTGAAACATTGCATATCGAACTATTTTATACGACTAATCGAACCATCGTCGATTGTAATTTGGTAAAATAGATTGGCGAGCCAATCGAAATTTACATAATTATTTCAACTTTCTGAAGTAGTTCAAATATCGGTCACAAATAATGTCAATTTGACTTGTAAGAATCCCAACTCCAAAGGCAATGCATTTTCTATATTTTGAGCAAACATAACTTGCTCAAACCTGAATCGATTTTCGTGCGGAATAACTTGATGGTTTTGTATTGTTTGCTTTTGATTGATAGATTTTACATATGACAAACATATTTCAATATTAGCAAAAATGTATATCAAATTTAAATCTCGAATATTTACTTTAAATCGATTGCGGACATATAAACTGTTTTTCAAAAAAAAAAGATGACACCCTTAATAAAGCGTTGGTTGTTCCTTTGGAAGTAAATTCAATTGGCAAGCCATAGGCTCGGTAGAGCCATGTGTCGCTTTATGGCAAAATCAGCTGAAGCTGCAACTTTTTCTTGCTTGCTGTTTGCTACTTGCAACATTGCATATTCAAGTCACGATTTAGCATTTTTCATCAGCACTGCGATTTTCATGTCACGTTCGCTGACAAAAAGTTTTGCTAGCCCGTAACCTTTAGCCGTGCCAAAGGCGCGAAGAACAACTTTTCCCCCTCAAAAAACATCTTCGCGTCTTTTGTGTCCATATACAAACGGATGTAGTACATACCCATTTATATCCATATACCATACTCGTATATGACTTTCCTTCTGCCTGTCCTGTCCTGTCCTGCCCTGCCTCGGGTCTGTCAGTTGTTATGTACTTATTTGGTTTGTTTGCTCTTCGACAAAGTTTGTCAGCCTGATGTTTAATTGTTATTTTGTGCGCCTTTCGCCTCTTTGCGAACAGGAACAAGTTGAGTACGTCTGATATCATTTTGAACTTGTTTCAAAGTTGTCAGCTGGCAGTTGGCAGCTAAGCTAAAAGTTGTCAAAACTAAAGCCTGAGCTTATCATAAGAAAAACGGCTGGATAGAAGTGTTTAGAATCATTGATTTTATAGATATTGCCATCGATTTTACTAAATTTGTAAATACCAATTGATTAAGAAAATTTAATTTTGAAGAAACAAATAATAACATTTGCTCTTTATTAAGTAGTTAAACATAGAAACGATTCTAATTAAAAAAAATAGTGCCAACGATTTCAGTCCATTTTTTAAATACAAATTTTTAGAGTAAATTTTAATTTTTCAGAATATTATAATGACTTTCAAACATATTTAAGCTTGAAAGTTGCTTAATCTCCTTATATTTGTACAGTGCTTTTTCTTCGTTTATATTTGATAGTTTTATAAAATGTTTTTAGGTTTCTTTACTCCTATGAATTCGCAACATTATTCTCCGGCAACTGATTAAACAGTTTGCAGAGCTTTGAAAGCACATTTAAGCACAGCTAACTGTTTAAGAATTGACACTATTGCGCTCTCGCTCTAACCAATTGCTTGATGCATACAGTCATTTCATTTTTTGCATTTAAATTTGTAGCCAATGTCATTGTGCAATTAAACTGAAATCATATTATAAGTACATTTTCCAACGGCTGCTTCATTAAAATAAGATTTTCTGAAAATTTATTTACAATTTTGCGCTTGCGTAAAACAAACCTAAAACAAAAAAAAGGAAAAATAAAATAAGTTTATAACCGCCACTCAGCCAGTGGAAAGTCTTGAAGTAGTTTGTTTTGTTATTCGCTTTTTGCCACTTTATTAATTTCAAAATAAAATGGCGCAACCATTAACAATGCAGCAGCACTAGCAACAAAAACAAAGCCAAAAACAACAACAACAACAACAACAGAAAGCAACAGCAAATACACATACAATTCCACTAAAGCCACAATAAACAAGAAAAGCAAATGCAACAACAATAACTACTGGTGAAAAGCGAGTGAAAATGCAGCAAAGGATTGGGATGGGGAGGGGTAGGGGTAGGGGGAGGGGGAGGGGGAGGGGGAAATAAAAAATGTTCACTTACACAATGTTGAGTACGTGTACTACATATACAAATGTACTTACTTGTGGGATCGTACTACTATATACGCCATACTTTTGCAGAGCAAGAGAGAGAGACAGAATGAGAGAGAGAGCGAAAGAGGCGGACAAGTTTGTGCTGTATCTTCTTCTTCTTAGCACGCTCCGCAGTCATTTGGAGCATATGTTTCGAACATTTTTCATAATCAAAAAGCTTTTAGCGGCGGACAGTGGCAATGATGGCCACGACAACGATGCGGCTGCCACACCCATTTACACAACCAAACCAAACCAACCGCCTCCCTCCCCCCTCCTACCCCCCTTTTCCACTCTTCTCAACGCTCTTGAGCCCTAAAAAGCTGCAAACTGACTAACTTATTGTAGCCCAAGTGGAGCTTATTGTCCATTTCATTTTCGAGTGCAGCAGCCTGTAAAATCACTATAATGCACCAGATTCCCTCAAAGCGCTCCTCCAGCACAGTGTTCCATGCTCCATGTCCCATGTCCAGTGTGCTCAACTCGTTTCCAGTGTTTGTTACCGATTTGTGGCATGACCAGCACAAAAAAACACTTGACAATCATCAGCAGCAGCAGCAGCAACAACAACAACAACAACACCAAAAACAACAACAATCAGCTGTAGCGTAGACTCAACAAAGAAATACCCAGTATATTCTAATTAGAATCGTAGCTTTAATACGTTTTGCTTTTATATTCGAGAAAAGTTAACTTTTCGAAAGTTTACAAAGAAAGCTTTTAAATAATTATTCAGGAACAAAATACGAAAAACAAAAACCATCAGGCCTGATCCCACGATCAAGAACTTTATATTGCATTTTTTTCGAATTTGATTAAAAAAGATAACTTCGGATACTTCTCATTGCACTGTGTCAAAAACAAAACATTTAAAGCCGCATTTTTCCATCAATATGTGGAATTCAGAACAGCTAATAACTCCAATTCCGCTCGGAATAGCAAATAAGACTGACCTGAATGCATTCATTTGTGCATTTAAAAGTTCAAATAATGAAAAATCGTAACATTTTGTTTGTTTATGGTATATATCAACATGTATGCCAAGTTTTGTTGCACTTGCTTCAAAGCTGTGAAAAAATTTCGTTCATACAGACTGACGGACAGACAGACAAATAGACAACTCACAAGCTCAATTTTTGAAATAAAGAGTATAAAATGTAGCGATTTGAATGCAGCCTTTGAGTGTAGCGCACATTTAGATGAATCACATTGAAAGATTCAAAAACGTTTAATTAAATGCATATTGAAACAAGTTGAATATGCACTTTTGAAACAACATCCTAGGTACAGGGTATAACAAAAGGCATGCGGCAATGACAAACAAGCATTTGTCATGCCAATTGATTGCCTGAAAACAACTAAAAACCCGAAAACAAATTCAATTTGGCACTCAACACTAGAACAAGTCGAACAACAGTTTAAATGAATTGAATTCAATTTTCATAGGCATAAGCATGTTGCCAAACATTTATAACAAATTGCATACAAAAATGCAGCAACAACAGCAACAACAACAACAACAAACACTTAGTTATCTACTATTGTTGCATTCGAAATTCACATTCAAAAATTCACATTCGCATATGCATATGCATATGCATATGCATGTTAAAGAAATACTTATTTACCAATTGCAATTTAAAATTGTTTATTTATAGTTTGACAGTTTTGTGCGTTTGTAGTATAATATTACATTTACATTAAGTAAATAACAACAACAGCAACAGCAACAATTGTATTTGTTGTTTTCTCGTTTTTCAGCTTTTACTCTGTCCGTGTTTTTCTGTGCACATTACGCATTTTATTACATTTCCGAATGCTTTTAATTGCCTTTCATTAATTTTAACGCAATGCCGGTCATCATATGCAAATAAATTCCGCATACGCCTCGTTTGCCAGCAAACAACTGCAAAAACCCACGCGCACTCTCCGCATATAAACATAAACAATAAAGCACAGCCGTGCACACAATATTGTTGCTTCAGCTGAGCTCAATCCAAAATATAAGACAAATTCGAGTTGGTTAATGCCCATTACTGCTTAATATCATATAAACTGGGCAAAATTCCGATTCCAACTCTGAGATAATTAGAGCTGGAGTCAGTCAATTTTGGTATATGAGTTCTTATGAACTTTATTGCAGCTACATTTTCTTTCAAATTTTGTAAATATTAATCATATTTCTATTATGTTGTGCTTAAATATTTCTCAGTATGCTATAATTCTCTCTTAACATATTTTATTCAACCAAATTGTATCAAATATCAAATACTATGAATTTTAGCAACATGTTAATTCTAATTTTGTATGATGATGATTTTGTACATTTCAAGCGCAACATTCATTGTAGCAATTGAAAGCATTGCGAATTATATATAAATAATACAGGAACATGGCACAACTGCCAACAAGCATCAATCCAGGCAATTTCTAGTTAAATAAATATATGAAATCAGATTATAATGCTATAATAAAAGTTCGCACTTACTTTAAATACACCAAAAAGCATCAAAATTCCACCGATTATGTGCATAATGGAGATTATCTCGAAAGACAAATTGAAGTAAATTTCCATACAATTATAAGCGAATGCTTTGAAAAGAAAATTAATGTTTTCAAATTTGTTTCGCCAAATACTATTTTAATAATACTACCTGAAATTCCAAGTAGATAGTTGCTTAAAACCATTATTGCCCAAAAGAGTCCATAAAGAAGTGTCCATCCGCTAAAGAATAATGGTTTTTTCTGCAGCGGGCAACAGAAATTATTCTGTGTAACATATGCTTCACATTGACCCATATTGAACAGGTATATTATATATACTATATATATATATATATATTACTATGCTACACCTTTTTATTGAAACACAATTTTATTTTTATTTCCCGTTCTTGACTGTATGCTATTCAATTTTGAATTTTTAGTGTGAGATTGACACATATTGATATATATCATATTTGAAGTTTGTGTTCAAGACATGCTGAGATTATTCGCATTTTTATTTTGTTTTAAACAAAAAACAAGATTCGGTTAAGTTTTCTGGAAAAACAAAAAAGTTGTTCATACAAAAACTAATTTTTCAGCCCATCGTTCCTATGACAGCTTTGTGTTATAGTGGTCCGATCTGGCCAATTCAACTATAGGTACTACCTGCAATAAGAAGAAGCATCTGTGCCAAGTTCTATTAAGATAGCTCTAGAAAAAAGTCTTGAAAAACGCATATAAACAGACGGACAGACAGACAGACAGACGGACATGACGGACCTGACTCGGCTCTTGATGCCGATCACGAATATACATACATTTGTTTTCTTCAGAGACATCTCCTTTAATGCAAATTATAATGCACTATGCAAGGGTATAATAAAAGCTTAATTTTAAACTTAAATTCATATTGTTTTTATGGCAGCTTTAAGATAAAGATGCCCGATTTTGTTGAAATTCCGTGAGCATGACAAGAAGATATCAAAACGGAGAATGGGTAAAATTACTTTAGATACGTTAAGAAACAAAAAAAGATTTTAACATACAAACTTATTCTTTTACAGATCGTTCCTATGGCAGCTACAAGATATTGTGGTCCAATTTTGATGAAATTTTGTACAAATGTTTCGAAAATGATAAAACTCAGAATTTAGAATGTTTGGTTAAGTTGTCTTGAAATATCAGGCAAAAATTGATAAAAAGTAATTCGCCTTTCGATCCACAATAATTATAAACAAAGTCTTGCTGTTATCAACATATTATTACAAGTGCATAAATTTTCGATTTCAACTTAAAAACAGCAAATTTTACAAAACATTGAATTAAAATGTCGTTCATTCCACACACGATCAACTGTTCATGAACCTATTTCGAAATATTGCCTTATGCAGATCGATTTCTTGTGTTGTGCTTGTAATATCATCCTTGTTATAAATGAATGAAAAGTAGATAATGATGCCCAAAACAATTATTACGCCCACAACGGAACAAAGCCACATGAAGAGCACTTGAGTGCCCACGGTTATACAGCTAGATAATAGTTTAAGGTTATTTCAAATAATACATAAAGTACGCATAGTTCAACTTACCAGCATCCGTTACCAACGACACGCAAACACATATTTGCTAAAGTTAATTTTGATATAATATTTTTTTATTTTGTATGTTTACTTTGATTGAAAAAGGATATGTTACTTAAGTACATAATTTTTAATTAAATTAAGTAAGGTAAATCTGCTTACTTGAAAGTAAGGGACCCTTTGAATAAAACTATCGAAAGAGAATTTCTGATGAAGGCTATATGTTGAGTGATATAGAAACCTTAAATGAAGTATCATTTCATATCACAAAAACTGATTACAAATTGCACAATCATAAATTATATATTGAATATGATTTCAATTGATGTGAAAAGAGCCTTTACAGAAAATATATTTAGAATCAAAGTTTTTCTAAATTAAAAAATAAGTTTAATTTAATAAATAGCTAATATTTTAGTATTGTTTATTTTTGAAAATACTCCATCAACATGTTGATTATAATTTTCATTTAAAAATCGAATTTCGCAGCACATTTTGTTTACATTTCGTCTATGTCACATCGTTAAAGAACCTAGTTTGGATAATAAAGTTCTTAGCCATTGCTGCCGTTGTTTTTGAATCATCTCCGCCTTTGTTAAAGAAGAATGCGAAGTAAATAATGAGGGCCAGAACAATAATTACGCCCACTATGGAACAAAGCAACATCATGAGCAGCTTAACGCCCCATTCTAGGCAGCTAAATATGGAATATATATTTATATATCCGTTTATTTTAGATAATGCAAAAAGTTCAAATAAATAAACTTACCAGCAAAGGCTCGAGGCCACAATACGAAAAGACATACACATAGTTAAGTTTAAATAAAAATTTTCTGTGCTAAAGTTATTTTAATAATGTAGTCGTATGTAAGCTGTGATTGATAAAGCACTGAATCCTAAGTCAAACTTATATTATGGATAAGTTTGATTGTCATCAAAAGATTGAAACATTTTCCAATTATCAGAAAAAAAAACAAAAATAATCTGCTTCTGTATTAAAATACTTTATGAACGCAAAAGAGATAGGAAAATTGTTTGGCTCTCTCTTTCGAAGCTATGCAGCAAAAATCGCACATAACATTTACACTGCAGAACTATTTTACTTGGAGAAAAAAGTATATATAGCAGCAGATTCGTATGTTAATTTATGTAATTCAAGGACCTTAGCATAACTTAAAAGAAATCAAACTAATAGCAACAACCAACAAAGCAGGAGAAAGGACAATAACAACAAACATAATTTTACGCTCTCAGCAACAGAGATCTTGAACCCTCTCGCTTTCAGTGTTGAGTTGTGTCTGTGGGTCAAACAGATTCCCTGACCAGATTTAAACAAAACTGAACCAATAAATTTCCTCTTCTATACTTGATTTAATTTATTTCGAAGAATTATTTATTTGATTGATATCAATTTGACTTAGGTTACTCTGCTTTATCAATCACAATTTACATTCATTATTAAATAAACAAAAAACATACAGCAAATCGATTAAAATTAAACAAAGCAACGATGTGTTTTTGTTGTCGTATCGTGGGTTCAGCCCTTTGCTGGTAAGTTTCACAGGCTTTACTTTTTGCATTACTTGAAATAAACTGATAAATATATATATATACTATATTTAGCTGCCTCGAACTAGGCACTAAGCTGCTTTTGACGTTGCTTTGTTCCATAGTGGGCGTAATTATTGTTCTGGCCATCATTATCTACTTTGTATTCTTTTATAACAAGGGTGGAGATGATGCAACGAAAACTACAGAAGCGATGGCTACAGATGTGAAGAACTTCATTTTGCGCAGTCGGTTCTTAGACAATTTGCCGTCTTTCAGATAGATACAATTTTAATAGAATTTCTTTCTTTCAAATATCCAGTTTTAAATTTAAATGTATAATCAACATGCTGATAGACTAGATTAAAAATATAATTTTATATTTACGAAAATATACAAAGTAATGTTTTATTATGCAAAAACATTTGTTATTTATTAAATTAGTTCTTTCTTTTTCGAAAAATGTTTAGTTAGAACTATTTTCTAAGCAGCATTTGGCACCAAAAACAAGGGAATGTACATTTTAAACAAAATTAACCAGACGAACCCCCACAGGTGAGACTGTAAAAATTTGATTGGCTTTCAACTTTCTATAAAACAATTGATATCATATATTTGGCAATGAAATTGGGGTAACAATAGCACACAACGGTTAAATGTGGCCCCAGTAGCATATTTTGGCTTTTAGGCAAATTATATTTTATTTTATTTAGCTGAGCAATGTTTTTATTGCAACGTAAATTCGATTAACTTAAGCCGCCAAGCACATTCAATTGTTGTTTTGAGCTGTAAAAAGGAAATTTAAAAAATAAAAAATAATAAGAAAAAGAAGAATACCGAATAACGAATAACGAATAAAGAAAAACTCATGCTCCATAATCGAAATGTATTTTGGCTTTTTATTGCGCCAGACCAAGCCAAGGTAAGGTTTGTATTTCAAGGGTGTGTGTGTGTGTGTGGGGGGGGGGGGGGGGGTGGCAGCGGCTTCTGTGGGGCGATAACAACATTTTAACGCCTTATGGTCTATTTAGGTAAAAGTGCCATTTGTGCTGTGAGCTTAACAAGAAATTATGACCTCTGGGCGGCCCAGGCAAAGAGACTTTTACCAAAAAGAAAGTACATAAAAACGTGGCAAGCCACAAAAAAAAAAAAAAATGAGAAAAAAATGAATGCCGATTAGGTCAAGACAGACAGGAAACAGCAGTTAAGAACTCTCAAGGAGTTGCTTCTATATACCTTTTATTGTTTATATTGCCAGAATATTTCAATCGACTTGCAGCAAAAAAGCAAAGCTTAGTTAAAAAAATTGTTGCTTCAGCTGAGCCTAATACTTAACAAAAGACAAATAGTGGCAGATTAGATTTGAGTGTTTCAATGAAGAAGACTGGGTAAGTCAGAAATTATTAGATCAGGATATAAAATAAGTTTTGTCAAATGGTCGAACATTAAGTTTTCATATCAGATATTATTATTGTATTTCTCCAAGTTAGTATTTTCAATCTAGTAATCTGTGACAGTTTGAGCTAAAACAAAAACTTGTACAAATAAATTTGTTCGACATAACAATAGAAACCAAATACTTGGCAATGAACAATCCAAAGACACGCATTTTGATAGCCATAATAACAGCTTGTTACGTTGCATTTATAATTGTCAAATCACATTAATAATATTCAAAATTCACATTCAAATATCGTTCAACAAAGAATATTTTGCTAAATATTCGAAATACAATGCCTGCCAATCATAAAACGGAACTTATGATTGCACTAATATCATTAGTGATCATTGATAATATGTTTTTCAATTTTATTGAAACTGTGCTGTGTCCACCCAAGAAAAAGAGCTCTGATGAATGATACATACATATCTGGGTAATTGGATTATTAATACTAAGTGACTGGAGATAACTAGCGGCAATGGGGGCACTGTTCAAAATGTCATGGATGGAATTCAATTGAAATGGCATAATGATATAACAAATATAATATTACCGAGTCGATAAAATAATATTAAAAAAAAAAAAATATCTACGTTAATTGATTACAAATTTTGTTTATCTAGCTATTAGTCGAGTTGAGTTATATAAGATCATTCTTTAATATTTACCTAGACTACGAATATTTACTCCCTGTTCCCATTGAAAATGGGAAAAAGGGAGTTATAAAGTACTGCAAATGTGTGTAACAGGCAGAAGGAGGCATTTCCGACTGTATAAACTATATTTATTCTTGATCAGTATCAACAGCCGAGACGAACTAGCCACGTCCGTCTGTCTGTCCGTCCGTCTGTCTGTTCGTCTGTCCGCCTGTCCGTATGAACACACAGATCTCGGAGACTATAAGAGGTAGAGACATCAAACTTGGCATGTAGGTTCCTGTATACCATACGCAGATCAAGTTTATTTCAAATTTCGAATGCAACCCCCCGCACCCCCGCAAGTAGCAAAAAACTCCCACAGCTTTGATTTTTGGTACACAAATATGTTTAATCAATGTTGATCAGATGCGTAAATTTCATTGCGATTCGGATAAATAGCACAAAAGTTATGGAAGAATTTATTTCCCCCGTCTCAGCAGGCAGAAACAACAGTTTGACATGCACTGGTCATGTTAAGTACGCTGCTTGCTTGTGTTGCCGCTGAACTGCTTGAAATGCAAGTTGGGAGCAGGGAGTCTCGTAGTCGGGCACACTCGACTAGAGCATTCTTACTTGTTTCTTATAAACTTTTAGTATAGAGGTAAGGTTTATTTATAAAAGGTAACTTATACCAATTTTTTTGAATTTCTTATGCATTTTTCATTTCAATCAAGTTTTCTTTGACTTAATTTTCATTTATTCATCACTTACTATATTCTCCGAATTTCTCACAAACAAAAACAAACTCAATAATTTAAGACATACATTATATTTCTTGTAACCCAAATTGAAGAATTTCAGAATGACTTCAAGAACTCCTCTGGTGGTGGCGATCGTAACCCTAATTGTTGTTGACAATATGTTTATTGGTTTTGTCGATAATGTTCTATATAAATGTCCATCGCAAAGAAGCAATGGACCTGACAAAAAGGACGTTCATAACAAAATCAATTAGTGGCAAAGTTTTTCAAGATTATTTCCCACAAAAATGGCCAATTTCCAAAATTGTATTGTGAACCCTGAACTGAAGAGGAAGATTATTGCAATTGCCATAATTGTTAAAACTTGTATCAAATAATAACGAATAAGGACTATTTACTTGTGTGATTGAATGTTTAAGCTGTTTAAAAACAACAAATGTGTTTAATGGTAAATAAATGTAAATGAATGTCAAATACGCTAACATTTCAGAATAATGATATTCATTTATTAGGAAAAACTTATCAAGTATGAAAGAAAACTGATCTGTGGTGTGTGGAAGAAGGAGAAGAACTGAAATTTCGAGCGATTGCTCTTAAGACATCTTTAAGATACAGATAACTGCAAAGAAGGTTATTTTCCAAATCAAAGCAAGAAAACAATTTCGAAACCATTCAAGCATGTTGAGCTATTATCTCAATTTTAAATAGTTAAATATTTGAAATCAATATTAAAAACTTGATGCCAAGTTTATTGCGCTGTCAATAAAAAGCAATTGTCTATATAGATGTTAGAAATGCATTGACTATAGCTACAATTTCCATGCAACTAATTTAAACTAAAGGCCAACTGGCACAACGTGTACTTAATGTTAACGATGCGCCAAACTTATGACTGGGCCAAATGTTGCGAGCCAATCGCGAGGCAAACTGTTGAGCTCAAATCTCAAATCTGTGCCTTATAGCCTTGCGAAGGCCCGTCAGTCTGCCTACGTCTCTCACTCTCTAACACTTTTTAGCACTACCTCTACTTTTCCGACGTAACATTTCAATGAAATTTCCATAAGGAAACCATTTAAGAGCTGCCGAAATGCGAAACGAAAGAAATCTGTGGAAAAACCGCAATGTCAGTGAGAGTTGTGTTGAGGGGCAGTGGAGTGTGGCTGCAGTGGGGAATGAAGTAAAGCAACGGAGGGGAGTGGAGTGGAAGCGACGGTGTATGCCGCTGATTGTTGTGTGAAGCAAAACTGATGCTAGTAGTTAACGGTGCTTTGTATGCAAAGTGCAAAAAACGGAAGCAAAGTGCCACAGCTTCAAAATAGTCGAAACATACAGTGGCGTATTAAGAATTTTCTTTTGGGGGATTCGCTAATTTTAATCAAATTACAACACATTATTCAATCAGCCTGTTTAACAAAACTAAAATAAGTAACTACATATTTGATATCATTTATAAAATGTATTGATTTGATATTTATGTTTAGAGTTAATATGAAAAGCTTGTATCAAAAGTGGCTTAACATTGTAGCAAATACTGCAGTTCGCCTTCAGAGAAGAAGAAATTCTTTATAGACGCAAAAGAGATAGGAACATTGCTTCTTTTAATTTGTGTTTCATTTGATTTTGTATTGTGACCAAGAATAAGAGAGAGCGATCGCGCTTTCTCTTTCTAGTCTGTGCTGAAAAGATCGCAGAAAATAATATGCATGGTGAACCTTTTCGTTAGAGCAGAGAGCGTAGATTGCAGAAGCTTTGTTAATTAATTAATGCATTTCGCATTCATTGCGAATTTGAAAACTTAAAAAAAAAAGGTCAAACTTATAGCAGCAACGGACGAAAAACAACAACAAATCTAATCAGAGATCTTGTTCTCGCTCGCTCTCAGTGTTGCGTTTGCATGTGTGAGTGCAAACACTTTGAGTGTGTTGTGTCTGTGTGTCACACAGATTGTCACGGTGTTGCCGTTACATTTTAAGTATTTGAAATGTGAATGGGATAAGACTTGATCGTTTTCCTATTGCAGAAATCATAAAAATAGCTGCCTTTATCGATAATGTGAACAATCGAACAATTACAAGGGGCAAAAGTCCCCTGCTGGAACCGCCACTGATAGCAACTGGTCCAAGCCACGTGGATGAGGAGGTAAATGAGAAGCTGAATGTAAAGCAGGAGGAGGGGGGCTGAAATTGGAAAGGAGAAGGAATAGGCAACCTGGCCGCAAAGCGCTCAGCAGCTTGTGTTTGATTATTTTTTACGCCCAAGCGCCTGCTTCTGGCTCTTTTTGGGTGCACTTTATTTTGCAGATAGTAAGCGTTTATATCCAGAGCAGCAGGAGAAGATGCTAAGGATGCTGCCTGCCTTAGCCAGGCTGACAGCTGACTGAAACTGTCGAAGGGAACTTCAAATCGCTTGGGTTGGAAAACAGTTTGGCATTTTCGGTTCATTCTCTGTATCCGGTCGAAAGTACTTCGACGTGTATCTACGTATCTGTATCTACGTATCTTTGCATCTACTACGTATATATATGGTGTGATTAAGAACGTTTCGTTGTATTTAAGTGTTGGCCTTAAGCTCTTTGTTACTTTTTACGTTTCATTGAACAGCGGTTGAGCGGTTTTTTGGATGCTGCGGTCGTTGGGTGGTGCGGTAGTGCGAACAGCTGTGTTTGGATTGGATACTTTAGCATATCATTATCACAGCTGTGGCTTACAGGGGCCGCTTTATATCTGGCTTTAGATTGCAATTTATTGATAGACACTTAGTTTTCTTATTTATCGCACAATGATTTGTGCATGGTAATCCTTGGATCTTTATAAAATAGTTGCCTAATCTTAACTTAATAAAATGTAATTAATCAATATATTGAGCTAGAACATAAATCAAAGCTAATACTGCAAGGCATTAGTTACATTTTCCAAAAGTTTTTGAAGTTGATAATACTAAACTTAATAAAAACAAAACAAAACTTAAAAAGCATTCATATCTCAGCACAATGTACAAGCACAGTCAGCAAAAGAAACAAAAGATATATGTACATATTAAAAATCTACCTTAAAAATAGAAATCATGTTTGTATATGCATTAAAAATTAAAAAACATTTTTTATTTTTGGAACAATTACTCTTAGTTTTTGACCTAAAAACAAGTGTATTATATAATTAATTAGATTTCTATTTTCATTTAAAAATTGTTAGATTACTATTTATTTTCAATTTTTTATACTATTTTTTTAATTTTCTTGAAAAAGGAAAAAAAAATGAGTATATTGAGTTTGTGAAATGTGCGTCCGTCCGTCTGTCCGTCCGTATGAACGCAGTTTTTTTGAACAGTTTTGAAGCTAGAGCAACCAAACTTGGTATGCATATTGATATATACCATAGGCAAACAAAGTGTTACGATCTCCCATCGAAGCATCTAGAACTGGCTCAACCAAATTTAAATAGATGGCAAACTTGACAGATTTTATCGAAAATACAATTGCCACGCCCACTTCTGACTCCGCAAAAAGGAAAATATGTCAAGTTGCGAAAAGTATGTCAATTTAATTTTAATTTTAGTTGATTTTTAAAAATAAAAGTTAAAAGTTAAATAAAAAAAAGACTTGGCAAAGAAATAGAAGTAAAAGTAAAACTAGATCTCAGAATGATGAGCAGAGTTGGTTAGCTTTAGCTGATGTCAAAAAAAAACATTAAAAATCAAATTTAAAATTAAAAAAAAAATGTAAGACATTAATGAAATTTATTAAGTTTTAAATAAATAAAATTGAGAGCCCAAAGTCATAAACTTCACATGGAAATTGTTTCATTTTGCAAAAAATTATCGAAGCGCAAAAAGGCAAGAAACACAAATGAGATAAGATCTGTGCAAAAAAAAAGAGCGGTATCAGTAGGGGTAGGGTAGGGGTAGAAGGTTGCTGTACTCGGTATGGCTGCACTTCGCAGGCAGCACAGCATAATTTCATTAATGCCCTTTAATATGGTGCGCCGAAACGGTTCAATGAATTTCATTACGAAGGATGTTCTTGGGGCGGGCTTCTCTGCTCTTCGCTTTCTTTTTTTCTTCTTTTTTTTATATATTTTCATTATGCCGATGGCAATGTCTTTCAGCGTCTTTGCGTAGTGTCTGCCTTACAGTTTTACATCATTGTTGCTGTTGTTGTTACTGTTGTTGTTGTTGTTGCTGTTGTGTCTTCTTTTTGTTGTTGTTGATTGCCTTTTACTACATTGAACATTTGGCATTTGCTATCGGATGCAGGGCGGGTGGGTGTAGTAGGTGTGTGTGTGTGTGTTCCATTACTTCGATTTGTTTCTTATTTAAATTTTGTATACGCTTCAAGCGACACTGAAAACCAGGGGCGGGTAAATGGCTGCGGCAGGGCTGCATTAAGTGCTTTTGTGGCTGCAAAGGCAAATTAATGCGAGCCAAAAAAAAAAAAAAGAGAAAAAAAGTTAAAAAAAAAATAAAAAATAAAAAAAATAGAGAAGCAAATCGCTGCGGTTGCCAGCTGTAACGCGTTTAATTTATACGCTGGCAACACACACACACACACACACACACACACATATATATATATATATATATATATACACACAACAAAATAAAGAATGGCAAAGCAAAGAAATAAAAATATATATTTATTTTACAGCTGCTTCTGCACTTAGAAAGAGCGAAAGAGAGAGAGAGATGTGTGTGTTGGTGGCAATAAAAAGCAGCAGCAGCCAGCGATGTGGCATTCAACACCTTTTTTCTATTTTGGCCAAAAAGCTTAATAAACAAACGTCCAAATGGTGTGCGGATGCGAATGCGGATGCGAATGTGAATGCGAATGCGAATGCGAATAGTGCTCTTTACTAGCTATATAGAGTTGCCGCAGTTGCTGTTGACTCTGGCAGCCCAAACCAGCGCATAAACATTTAAGTCCACAATTTGCACAGCACGTAAAGGGCACAATATTCACACACACACACACACATACACACACACTCAAACACTTACACACAGCTGCCCCAGCCGCACACAAACCAAAATGCTAGCCAAATGCAATTTTCACGTGCAACCGCAACGAAATTTATGCCACAGCAGTAACTACAACTACAGCAGCTGCTGCTGCAACCACCCACAATTGCATACTATACACTGACAATAGTTGACAACAACCAACCTGCACCATACCCCCCCCCCCCCCCATCCCCCCACCCACTCTCCGCCAGCACCTGCAGCACCTTTCACCAGCATCGCATATGAGCCAGAGTCGAAGAGTCGACGTTGTCCTCGCCGGCGTCGTCGTCCACTTTCACGTCCTTGCCGTCGTCCTCGTCCTCATCCTCGTCCTCGTCGTCGTCCTCAACATCGCGGCTTCATGCGTGCCCGGCTACGATGTGGCAACATAAACATAAAACCAACAACAATTACAACCACCAACATCACAACAGGCTCAAAATGCATGCCCTCTGTGCAATCTGATGCAAAAAGCGTAGCTTTTAAGCCAGTTACGGCGCCACTTGGGACACTTCTTTGAAGTAAAAGCTTTTAATGCTGCATTAAGCCTAAATCAGAAGCTTTTTTTTAAGAAATAAGTTAGAGTAGAGCTTTTTGCTTGAAGTATCGCGCTCGTTGCGTTAATGTGCTTTCAAAGAAATTAGTTTTATCTTAAGCTCAATGCCTTAATGCGCCTTTGAAGCAATCGTTCCGGCTTAAATTCAATTAGTTGGTCGAACATTTAGCTTTAATTATAACGCTAGAAGCATACATGTGCTTTTCAAAGACAAGATTCCGTCTTCGAAAACTAAATTAAACATATGGTACAACAATTGAATATTTTATTTGAATTTTTTTTGTGCTTTTAATGCATTTTTAACTTAATAACTTTTTGATTTGGTGGGGTCTTTCTGGGTTTTCACCAATTCTTGCAATATATGGTGGATCAATTTTTTTTTAAGTTTATCCCCCAGTTATTTTTTTTTCTTTTTTTTTCCTAAGTTGTGTTATTATTATTTTAATGATTATTTTTTTATAAAACTTTTAATTTGATTTTAAATCATTGTAAATTAAAATTATTACTGTGGACTTTTCCATTTACATCTTTTGGTAGAATATTGTGAAACTGAATTTCCCTTCAATGTTCTGAACTTCACTTTTAACAAGATTTGGCAAATTATATTCACTTACATTTGATCAATCACTCAAACGACCCTATGACAAAATCAACTAAAAATTCTAAAAAATTTGCGCATAAAAAGAAAATTTGTTTTAGAGAAAAACAGATTCAAATAAATTTGAGCTATTAGTTTAGTGTCAATTACAAAAACTTTTGGTGCAGCTAATAAAAATATTATAATTATTAAAAAAAAGTTACACCATTCCAAATAAATAATGTAGCAGTTTTGATAAATTTGTTGGAACTAATGAACATTTTTAAGAAATTTAAATTCCGCAAAATTTTGTCGATAGTGGAAACCGGATTTTCCTTGAAACTTTTTAACTACTTAAGAAAAAAAATGCTTATAAGCTTATTTATGAAATAGTTCACCAAAAATTATATAAAACAAAAGATAAACAAGTATCTTCAAAGTTAAAATGCCCTTGAAAAAGTTGAAAAAGTCAAGTAAGTTCGCAACTTAGTTTAGTTTATTTGTTTATAAATTTCTTAATGCTTCAAATGCAAAAATAAAATAAAAAATAAATTCTTTTCCAATTCAATTCATTTTGAAAAGCAAAAGAATGATTCCCGAAATGCCTAATTTTCAAAGAATTAATTCATTTTCCATGCAATTCTTTATCATAAGAAAAAGAATGATTTCCAAAATATCTAATTCTCAAAGAATTGATTCTACTTGAATTCAATTCTTTAACAGAGCTGTAAGGAATGACTCTTTTAACCTTAATTCGTAAAGAATTAACTCAAATTTCAAGTCAATGCTTTATCATTAAAGAAATAATGATTCGCCAATTTTAAATTATTTGGGAATTAAAAAAATAAAAAAAGAATCATTCTTTTACAGCTCTGTCAAAAAGGTTTAAAGACATTATCATATCACCTATATCATATATAATAATATATCTATGTTAATTTTTATGATCAATATTTATGATTTTTTATTTTTAACTATTTAATGATTTTTAATGATATTTTAACATTTGTATTTATTTTACTATCTAATTTTAATAATATTCTTTTGCTATTTGATAATTAATTTTGTATTTTGTTAAGAAACTTACGTTTTTTTTTTTTTTTAATTTTTAAGATAACTTAAGTAATAACTGTAAATTGGCAATTGGTCATATATAGTTTGCTGCCGCGTATTGGACATGATATCTTTTGTTGTGCCGCAGGGTGTGTGTGTGTGTGTGTGTGTGTGTGTGTGGTAGCATCATTGTAATGCAGCGCTATCACCTGGCGCTGAATTTGCTCAGTAGTTGCAATTTCACCTACAGCTTCAGCTCCAGTTTCAGTTTCAGTTGCAGCTTTCAGCTTATTTATTGCAGTTGAATTAAAATGAAAAACGTTTGTGTGCTGGTCGGTTGAAGATGAAGCTGAAGCAGAAGCTGAAGCTGGGCACAGTTCATGTTCATTTGCTGTGGCGCCACATGACGACACAAATGCAACGAGTTTCCGTTTACTAACGACAATGAAGAGTTTTGGAGTGGTGCAGGATGACGGGGGTAACTGAAGGATGTGGCCACGACTGGACGCACAAGGAGCAGCTGCAGCAGCAGCAGCAACTCAAGCAGTCATAAGCACGAATCATGAACACCTGCAAGTGAGCGGGCATTCGGGTTTCCGTTTCCGCTGCAATGTGTCGCCGCCATTATGCAAATGCTGCCATCTTTTCTACCCACCCCTCCCCCCCCCTCTACCTCCCGCTTACTTCACCCACTGCCTCTCCTTGACTGTGTCCAGCACATTTCATTGCATTCCATTGCAATCTGCATTTAAATGACCCAAGCGAGCTGAAGAGCTGAGATTTCATAGAGCAACATCGTCGTCGTCGTCGTCGTCGTCTTGTCGCATCATTTGCAAAATAATATTTAAGAAAATTTATATTTTTTATTTGCGTTAGCTGCAGCTGTGAAGCACCTGCAAAATTATGCATGGAACACACAGCACCCTTTTCCCTAAACCTACTTCCAACGCCATCCACTCCTACTCCACACTCTTCCCTTGGGAACTGAGCACATTTTGGTGCGTGCCTGTTGACTGAAATGAGTTTTTGCGTCCTTCCGTAATTGAAATTCCTTTTAACGCGGTGATTTTGATTTCATTTTTGGTTCTGGCCACTGGTCTCTGGCCAAGGTCCAGCCTGGCTTAGTTATTTGCTGAATTTTTTTGCGTTTTTGATTGATTGGAAAACTGTAATTTAAGCTTTGGATATGAAAGCATTCAAAGGCCAGCTTTGGAATGTATTGTTAAACTAACCTTATGAAAATATATAAAACTATCGATAGTTTATTAACTGTAGAAACAATACAATCTATAGTTTTCCCATTTCGATTTTCGAAAGAAATTGAAATCGTTATTGCGTTTTAAATATAAGTTTTCATACTTAACATTTATCTGCCTCAAAAGCACATCGTTTTTATAATTCAGAACAGCTAATAATTACGATACCTAATGATTTCATCGGATTCGAAAATGGGAACAGGTCTGACCATGAACTCGTCTCTATAAAGATTTTTGGAGCACATTACATATAAGATTTAAGCTTATCAAAGCCAATTGCAGGATTTAAGATATATACTATAATCAGCACTGTTCCGAATTCCTCTTGCGAATCAATTCCACAGTAATCTGTGTTGCATACTTTTTGGAGGACGATATAATGAAACAGCTTAGCTTTTTTCTAGATTCATTTAATTTGTACTCGCTCCTGAAAGTATGCTTTACACTTTTTTTGTGGAATTGATACGAGAGTAAAACGCAAAAACGCTGATAACTGTGCTGCTGAAATTTAATTTCAAATAGCTAAACTAATACACATTTTCAATAAATAATTGTACACTGCTTAACATCATTTAATTCTCATTAAATTTCAGTACATTTTGCCATAATTTTTGTAATACAAGCGAAAAGTTATAACAATTTGAACTTAAAGTCTTAAATTTAAGTTGGACTAAGCTTTGTTTCACGTAGCCTAAACTAATTTCACAGACGGCTAGAGAAAAGGCTGGTGGCATGTGGCATGTGGCAGCAGGCGGGTGGGCATGTGGCAGGTGGCGGTCCCCAGTCGTTTTCATAACTTTGACAAGGTAACAAACAGAGCCAGGAGACTGCTAATAAAGTTACACGTACTCGCACACACACATAGAAAGAGACGGGGCAACACATAGATTGTGTGTAACGCGTTTTGTTATGAGCCAGCATAACACCCGTTACGCTCCTCCCCCTCCCCGATACACACACACATTGCCCAAGAGAGTTGTTAACGTTTTTTCATCGCAGTGTTTACTCTTTTTCATCTTGGCGCCAGGACTCTAATGACAGGACCCCTGTTGCAGGCAGGCAGCCAGGCAGCCAGGCAGCGGCGATAAGCGACAATAAACATAAAAAAAGAAGGAAATTCAAGCCCCTCTGTTTCTACCCCACCCCGCTGCCCTCTTTTTCTCACTGCCTCTGTCTCTGTCCCTATCTCTGCAATCCCCGCATAATTTTAACAACCACACGCAGATTTTTGTCGAGCTTTATTTTTGCTCTCGTGGATTTTTCGGCGGATTTGCAACGCATCAACTTTGTTCATTTTTGTTAAATATTCTTCTTTTTTTTTTACGTGCAACGACTCGCTGATGAGACCCTCTGTCCCACCGTGCAACGCCTACTGCCACGCCGCCTCCTTGGGGCACGCAAATTAGTTCGCAGCGCAAATTCATTAATTGAATTATAATTTACAAGCACAGTTCTGCCATTTCCATTTCCATTTTCATTTCCACCTCCAACTCCTCATCCTGCCTGCGTGTGTTGCAAATGTGGAGCAAGTGAATAATAAACATGTCATATTCATCCGCACTGTGGGCCTGGGCGTAGGCGTGGACGTGCCATTGTAGGCGTATCTGTTGTATTCACCCTCAGTGGCCTCAGTGTTATGCAAACGCTTTTTTTTTTTTTATTCAACAGCAAAAAATTGTTAAGATACTTTTTTTTATATGCAGCTCACATTTCATATATATATCCTTTATTTTTTTCAACTTTATAGAAAGGATATTATTGAGTAATTATCCTCGACCTTATACAGTACTTAAATATATCAGGTCTTCATTTACAATTACCTTTCATTCCCAAACCATTTTCAATATTTCGTTAACAAATTTTTATACTTTTTTTTTAATTTAAGAAAGAAATAAGAAAAAAGCATATATTTCTGAAATGTCCGTCTGTCCGTCCGTCTGTATGAAAGCAGTTTTTTTCTTTAGTTTTGAAGTAAGAACAGATTAATTGATTCGGAACGATTGGGAATCTGTTCTATATATAATGTATATTTCATTCATTTTTAGTTAACATATATAAAGCTTACAACTAGTTTAAAGGGTATCAGCTAGTCGAGCACTCTCTGCAAAAACACACTTGTTTGCTTACCATGCTGAAATATTTTGTTAAAAATTTAATTTCATCTATTTATTTGCAATTGATTTTGGTTTTTTTTTTTCTGTTTGTTTTTGCTTTTCTTTTTTTGTCTTATGGTTTTGCATTGTGTTTCATTAAAAATATGAAAAATTGCTAGCCGCATGTTTTGTAAAGAAAATATTTATTAAAATGCAATTAATTGCAGCTCTTAACGAACATATTGTAAAACAGTTTGATTTAATTAAGAACATGAACGTGAATTGCAATCAAAAATTTTACGAACGAGCAAAATAAATGTGGCGTTTTTTTGTTTCATTTTAAAAAGCATGATTTATTAAAAATGCATTACTTTAAAATATTATTTATTTAATTAAACTGAAGTAATCGAAAAAAACAATAATGCAATTTTAATACTTAACCTGTTTTTAATGTGTGAAAGTTTAAACAGTTTTCTTTAAAGATTTAATTGCTGGAAATTTTCCAAAACTGAACATGTGGTTTTTTTTTAGGCAGAACGTTGGTACTGAGTTTGAAAGATAATAGAATAGTTGTAAATACAGTTTTCGACCACATTTCCGATCATCAAATAATAATTATATGCAGTTTCAACTAATTTTCAAACTGATCTGTGAAAATGACAAACAGAAACAGTTTTCCCAACCATTTTCGACATTGTATTCAAAATTTCACGTATCCCGATGGTTTCTCAGTTTTCGAGCTATAGTAATTAAACTTGACACAGATGCTTCTTCTTTCTTCAAACAGTACATATGTCAGAGTTGGCTAGATAGGACGAATATAACATATAGCTGCCATAGGAACGATCGGTTGAAAATAAGTTTCTGTATGAAAAACTTTTTTGTTTTTCAAGATAACTTAACGAAACGCACTTGACCTAAATTTAAAGATAGTTTTTACATCCTGACCAAATTTCATCAAAATCGGACGACTATATCTTATATATATAGCTGCCATAGGAACGATCGGTTGAAAATAAGTTTCTGTATAAAAAACTTTTGTGTTTTTCAAAATATCTCAACTAAACTCATTATATCTAAATTAAAATTTGATCAAAATCGGATCACTATACCTTATAGCTGCCATAGGAACAATCAGTTGAAAAATAAGTTTTCTCATGCAAATCTTTTCTGCAAGGGTATATATCTTCGGCGGGCCGAAGAGAACATTTCCTTCTTGTGATATACAAGATTGAACCGAGCATTTTCGAACCCATATGCCAAATTTTGTTAAATAAGCATGAGTTAAATTCAATTAGAGCAGGACCATTGAATTTAATATATTTAATAAGCTGACACTTGACATTTGGTATATGGGGATGAGGGGCTGTTGGGGGGATGTGCTCAAGTTCATGTTTTCTCGGATTATTAATAATTTTGTCAGATCGATTTCCGTAGCGTCTGTCAATTTGTCGCATCAGCAAAAAAGCGGCAAAAGGAAGAAGTTGACGCAAAAGGACCTCAGGCAGAGCAAAAGTTACAATCGAATGTCATGTCAATACAATTGCAAAAAGGAATTGGCAACACGCACACGCCACTCAACCAGACACACACAAGCATGCACACAAACACGCACACGCACACGCACACACACACACACACACACACACACACACACACACACACACACACACACACACACACACACAGACAGAGAACGAGACGAAGTTAACCAAGAATATGCTGCATCCTTCGTTCTGGCTGAGTTCGTCCTCGCCCGGCTGTTGTCATGTAGAACGTCAGCTTAACATGCGATCAGCGACAGTGAACGACAGGCGCAAGGACATGACTGAAGTGGCACGCCTCCTTACTTCCTTACTTCAACCACCCAAGGCATCCTTTCGTTAAAGGCGTTGACAGGCAGCAATTTGCAATTGCGGAAAATTATTTTCTCTTGAAAATTTGTTTGTCGCTCACTTTTGATGCGTGTTAACTGCCAAATCAATCGAGTCAAAGTGAACCAGCAAAAACGCATCCTGCGTCGCCCATTAAAAAGCAATTTAATTTACTAAAATACACACACACACACACACAGACTCTCACTCATCCACACAAGCTGCAAAGTATGCTACAAATTTTGAGCTCCACAAATTGTGAAACCAGATAAATTCCAATTATTAAAATCGAATTTGCGCAGCGGGCATACAAAATACATTGTTGGTTCTTGTAGGCGTCGTTATGTTGTGTTGTGTTGTGTTGTGTTGTGATGAAGGGGGCGTGGCTAGAGTGGACAAGTTATGCAGCATTAAGAGATGAGCACTTGTCGTGTCACGTCTTAAAAAAGCAGCTATTTAATGCCAAAAACTTTATCAAGAGTTTTGGTTAAAAACAATACCAAAAAGCAACATTTGTAATGGAAATTGTAGATATAGCTGTGTTTTTTTGCACTATCAGCATTATGGAAGCTGGAATCCGATTGTAACACCCGTTTCAAACTCCAGTTTCGAGTAGAAAGTAGAAAGTATCATACTTTTTAGAGCAGGCTAGAATAAAAAAACGTTCTTTTGTTGAACTTTAATTTAAGTTTTCAAAAAACCTACAATTATGCTTTATGTATATTTCTTTGGAATTACGTAAGTATAGAAATACCAAATTTCCTTTGGTACACCTCTATGTCCTTTTCAATAGCATCGATAGTAACTTATTTGTATCGAAGCTTTTATCGATATCGATACTATTGAACCGTTCTGTATTAGTGTAAAGCAAAACAGAAATATTGAATTATAAAATAAAATTATGTTGTTTTATTCAAACTTTATCGCTATAGGATGTTAACAACAAATAATTAAAGAAAACAACTAAATGATCAGGTCTGTTCCGAATTCCATTTTAAAATCAATTCCACAAAAAAATATGTGGCATACTATATTCTACTTCTATTCTATATATTCATTTAATTTTGAAACGAACCTAAAAGTATGCTGTAAATATTTGTATGCATTTGAATGGGAAGTGGAACTCAGAACAGTACTGTATATTTCAGTTCTTTAAGTAACTTTCTATTGCTTTTTGCGATACTATCGATAGTCAAAGCTATCACCATCGGCTGGCAGCATTATCTATGGTTTTTACAGCTTTAAACTGCCTTCCCGCTCTCTGCTTGTGCAGTTAGGCGCTCCTGTTAGCTTTTCCATTGTTGCACAACAATTTTATGAAACTCTAATTATGCAAAATACAGCGAGACAGCACAAAACAAAAAAAAGCAATTAAAACGAATTTTTCGTTGAATGTAACCCAAAACATGCACAAAACTCGCCCAAAATGCACCGAAAATTCATACAAATGCACAAATTATCAGATTGTTTGTGTTTTACTATTTTTTTTTGGGGGGGGGGGGGGGGGGAGTGCATACAACAGTAAAAGCTATAGATTTTTTTACTGCTGTTTTCTTGATATGCTTTCCAATTAATTTTGCTGTCGTCCAGTGTTGGATAACGTGTGCATATGCAGCTGTCAAGTGTCTTGAACAAAAAAAAAAGCACAAATTACCCTAGCGGATGCAAACGACACGCCCACACAGCCATCCCTAACCACCCACTTGTCCATTCCCCATTTCGTTTTCCCCACTTTCCCCCGTTATCCATTCTGTGCAATAAATTTGTAAAATTGCGAATTTTCTGCTTCAATAAATTGTCAAATCTGCAAATCAACAATAACTTAATCTATGGTGTTGTTAAAGCACTGCGTAAGTGTGTGTGTGTGTGTGTGTGTGTGTGTGTGTGTGTGTGTGTGTGTGTGTGTGTGTGTGTGTGTGTGTGTGTGTGTGTGTGTGTGTGTGTGTGTGAGTGTGTATGTGTATGTGTGTGCGTGCATAGGTGTGTGCGCTCTCTGGGTGCATGCACTACGTATACGTAATGTGCTGTTAACGGCTCATAAAATAGCACTTTAAAACGCGACTCGCCAGTTGCGCGACTCGAGCGCAGCAAAGGACAAAACAAAAACAAAAACAGGAAGTGTCAACTGCAACGTTGGATAGCAAACAAAAACAACAACAACAGCCAAAGCAACAACGGCCAAAACAACAACAATAATACAGCAAGTATGCAACAACAAAGAATCAACAATATTATCACGCAAGCAGTTCTATAAGTGGAACAGTTGAACTGGAACAGTGGTAATCTAGCAGTTTAATTGGAACAGTAGAATGGAGGCACTGATAGAGAAACCGTGATATTTGGAACTATGAAAACTAAAAAGAAATTTCAGAAACTAAAACAAATGTAAAATGAAACGTTTGAATATGGTTATCCCTCAAAATTAGTTGGTAATAACTGAACGAATTGAATTTGAAATAGTAAGATTTGGAATGGACCCATATTGTGATATAGGTCAGTAGAAATTGTATTTGGAAAAGTGAAAAATGAAAGAGTAACAACGAAATACAACAAAGTGGAACATTGAATGTTTGCAGCTGGTTGTAAAAAGATTTCAAATAAAATGAATTGAAACAATCAAGTATTTCGAAAATCAGTGAAATAAGTATTTAAAATACTTAACAGTGAAAAATTGAAGCCAAAAAGTTTAAAAACTAAATATTATAAGCTGTTATAGTATAATGTTGAGCCTAATGTTGATATAGTATTTCAGATAGTAGCTGAATGAAATGAAACACAATTGTAAAGATAATTTACTTATGAAAGTTGAAGAATTTATATATATATATATATAGAGACAAAGTATGTTGATAAACTGACATAAAAGCAAACAAAGTCTTTCAGCAGACATTTATTTGTAAATTCCATGCCAATACACATTTTTCAGACAAACAATGGCAGTGCAAAACACGAATTGAGCTTCTCCAATTAATTGTATACACTCACACACGCACACACACGCACACACACACACACACACGTATTGAATGACAAAAATGCTTTGCATATGCAACGAGTGCCATGTTAAAAAAAAGGTTTTTCATCTTTTCATATTTGCGAGAAATTTTGCTCATATTTGCGGCATATATATAAATAAATATTTGTATGCCCTTTACCCATGGAAACCGATTAAAAAGGGTATTCAGGCCTGTTCTGGTTTCCACTTTTTAATGAAATCCACAGAACTATGTGAAACATACTTTTAGGAGGCTTTGAATCAAATACTGCCTCTTAAAGGTATGCTACATTATTAAGCATGGAATCGTTTTGAAAGTGGAATTCGGAACAGGCCTGTTTATTAAGCTGTACTTGGCAGGTACATTCGCATCCAAACAACAGTTTTATTAAATATTATAAAAAATATCTGAAAAATGTCTTTAAACTTAAAGACTTTAAGCGCTAGAAACACCAAATGCATATACTAAATATGTAAGTTCTTGTATAATATAAAGCTTATCAGCTCTATTTTGAATTCCATTATCGAATCGATATCACAAAAATATGTGTAGCATAGTTTACAATAAAATTCTTTACATTTCTTGTTCGTTCTTATCATGTTTAGGCAATCCTAAAAGTTTGCATTCAGGCCTGTTCCGAATTCGCCTTTCAAATCAATTCCTTACCATATGGATGTGTAGCATACTTTTTAGCTGCAGGATATAATTCACAGCATACAATTTACTGTAAGTTCATGAAATATTTAGACAATCCTTAAAGTATGCTTTACATATTTTAGACGTTTTTATTTAAAAGTGGAATCCAGAGCAGACCTGATAACTTGTTTTTGTTTGATTCATTCGTAAGTTGAATTTGTAAGAAGAATTTCTTAAAAACGAGCCAAACTTTCTTATATATGTTTTTGATTATTGTTAGCATAAATTTCATAAGAATCGTATAATAAACATTGCAAAATGTATTTCGTTTTTTTTGTGTTGTCTGTTTATAGCCTGTCTACAGGGTATTTTCAGGTCAAGCATTCTAAAGTAAAGCAAGCTTGTTTAATAGGTTCATAAATGATAAATAAAAAATAAAAAAAAAAACAACCAAAGAAAAAAAGACAAAAATCACACACACACTCATAGACACACACACACACACACACACACACACACACACACACACACACACACACTCTCATAAAAAACGGGCATTTTGAAAACAAATATAAATAATGCCTATAAATAAATACAATGAAGAACAGCGAAGCGAGACATAAAGACACGACCCATTTAAGTTAAATGCGCACTCGGGCGCACTTCTTGCTATTGTTGCTGTTGTTGTTGTTGTTGTTGTTTTTGTTGTCAATATACCCTGTACTCATAATTCAAGATTGGCTCAATTGTCTATTCTCAGTTGCATACCAATATGCTGCTATTAGGTATTCAGGCCTGTTCCGAATTCCATATCCGAATCAATTCCATTACAATATGTGCTGCATACTTTTAACCGATAAAAATATATTAAAGCACAAAAATTAAAGGATTGTAGTATGCTCTAAAAAGTATGCTATACACTTTACTGCGAAAACGATACGAGAGTGAAATTCGGAACAGTCCTGATTAGCAACTTTCGTTAAGATATTGCAAATGGGAATTTCTCTTAAATGTTTCCATTATCACTTTTCTCAACACTTTGCTAATTGAATTCACTTGTATTTGATTAACTTGCCTTTGAGAAAGTATTAAAGTATCAAGAAAGTTTTGAACATTGAAAGAAATTTCAATTCCGCAAAATGTTGCCGAAAGTGGAAGCCGGAACAAGCTCTTGAATCTTTGAGTTATTTAAGTAATCGTTAACATAACACTGTTAAGATATATTCTAACATACAAATTAAACAAAGATTGACTTAATTTAACTTAGCACTGTTTACAGGGTATATGCAAGTCGAGCATGCTCGACTGAAACACATGTACTTGATGTTGTTTTGTAAGCTTTGGCGCGTTGTCATGAAATATGCATGCCATGAGAGGCATTAATTTTGCAATTTCATTGGCGCTTGTTATTATTATCATATTTTTTTATCATTCAATGCTCTGTTCCTTGCCGAAAATATGGAGTATATTAGTTGTGTACAATGTCTGCACTGTCTGTGCGTATAAACTCAACTTTCAAATGCAACTGATAATTATTATATGCTTAAAAGCGTAAACTTTTGTGCAAATTAAGCTAAAAACAGAGTATATAGCAGTCGGTAGCAATGCATTTTTGCTGTTATTTTTTATTTTAAGTATCGTATAGCGCTAAACGGTAACAAAAAATTGATATATTACACTGCTCTGTTACCGCCTTATAAATATGCAACAAATGAAATGGAATATCAAATGTGAGTTGAGCTACTGTTTAATATCAAATAAAATATTATATAATGCGCATGCTTTTGTGTAGCACTGTATAGAATCATTTTTATGCAAGACATATACAAATAATAAGCGGCTTTTCAATTTAATTATGTATTTTTTACATCCATTATCCATTGCGAATGTGTAAATAAACGCTTGAAATATTAAATCAGAATTTAAAAAATGTTTAAAATTTATAAAACGAATTTCAGCAAACATTCGAAAACTATTGTGTATCTTATTAATATTTCAGTTATTTTATATTCCAAATATGAGGCAAACATCGGCTTTATAAGAAAAGTATATTTAGTTTTCGACGGATATTATGACGGTTATGAAGATATAGTATAAATATATATGTATAACAAGGCTGAATGAAAACCGAACTCCATTTTCATTGAAGTTCATGAACTCAAGCCAGCGCTTCCACCGAACTATCGATATTGCCTTAAAAAATCGATCTTCGATCTTCTACGATACATCGACTAGAGACAGAATCTGGATTGAAATTCGTTTCCGATCTCGCCGAATCCGAAATGATGTTCTCGCAGGTTCCGAATTCCGTCAAAAATCCAACAAAAAAAAACATTTTGAGTCAAGTTTTCATTGAATTTTTCTTTTTACTTTTTTTTTTAATTTAACAACTAAAAAAACATAATTTTTTTAAGAGTGGAATGGCTGTAGACGTGGATTTAATGAATTTTGGCTTATGATGATATGATATGATAATGATATGATAATGATATGATAATGATATGATAATGATATGATAATTATATGATAATGATATTATAATGATATGATAATGATATGATAATGATATGATAATGATATGATAATGATATGATAATGATATGATAATGATAGGATAATGATCTGATAATGATATGATAATGATATGATAATGATATGATAATGATATGTCGTATAAGGTTTGAATTTTTGGTAATCAACGATATTATCATGCACTTTTGATGAGAAAATCTAAGAAATCAATGAAGATTTGCGGAAACGGAGAGAAATTGCGGAACTAGCGGAATGTTCAGGATAACAAAAGTGTCCCGCATCCGCTCAGCTTTCGAAAATTTTTTCCGAACCTCCTGATACCCGTTTGTTTGTAACATTTTCAAATACCTTATGGAAATGTGTGCTAAATCAAAAATAATTTCAATAAAATTTAATAAATTATGATTTAATTTTGAAGAACAAAAGTTTGAATAAATATGCTATCATCTATTTTGGAACAATTTAAGCGAGTATTTCAATAAATCAATCAATAAATGATTGACGCTGATTTGTAGTTAGTTCAACATCCGTTTTCTATATTTCAAATATTGTCAGTCACAAAATGCAATATTATTTTTCATCGTTGAGCCGCATAAATCAAAAAACACAAAGCCTGCCCACAACGGAGCGGAACTGGGAGCCGGGAACTGGTTCAGAGGATATGGACATGGACATGGACATGGACATGGACATGGACATGGACATGGACATGGACATGGAAATGCAACAACAAAAAAGCACAATTGCAATTAGCTGAATATTTCGTTGCTAATTAGTTGACGAGCCCCGGGGCATAATTATTATAAATTTTGCAATATTTTCTTTATATTTTGTTGTCGTTGTTGTTGGCGTGTTTTTTTTCTCTGCTTTGCGCTTTTAACCAGACTATTTTCAAACAAAAATCAATTAAGCCAACGCACAACGGGATTGTTGATGATTGTTTGGATTGTGATTGTGATTGTGATTGTGATGGATATATATTTTATGGATATGACATTACTGACCAAGCTCAATATGACCTGAATGCTGCTGGGGCATTATTCGGCTGACATTTTTGATGCTGCTTTGTTTCCGTTTCCGCTGTGCAGCGCCATATGACATTTGCACACACACACACACACACACACACACACACACACACACACACACACACAGACACATGCTGAGCACACAAAGCATTGCCTTTTGTACTATTTGTTGTTGATTTATAATTTTGCAATTGAATTGGCATTTCGTTTTTATACATATTCATATATATAACTCGTATATATATATATATATATATATATATCAATACACAGCACGAAATTCACTTAGTTATTAAAATATGATTGCAGCAGCAAACACATAAATAATCATAAATCCCGCTATAAATATGCGTATATTATGCTTAAAACGCGACGTTCGCAACTTTAAACTGACGACTGAAGGCAACTCCACAAAAATGCAGCTCACTTTATGCCATATATGTGTATATATAACATATATATATATATATATACATAAGTCACCCTAAATGCCAATTATGTATTTATGATGTTGATACACTTGAGTAGTTTAACCATGCGCACCTTATAAAGCAACTAGCAGAGAATTGGTCTTTAGCATGTTGAAGATATATGTATACTCTTGTTTCTATGGCAGCTATAAGTTATAGTTGACCGATTTGAATTTTGATCAACATGTGTTAATTGAAAAACAACAAAGCTTTTCATACAAAAACTCATTTTTCAACATATTGTTAACTAAAATATATATGCTTGTTGGATTTTGTTAAAATGTGCTCAGAAAGACACCAACTTTCTAAAACAAAGAATAAATGACTTTAATTGAGTTTTCTTCAAAAACATCAAATTTGTTCACACAAAAACTTATGATTCAACCGATTGTTCCTATGGCAGCTATATGTTATAATGGTCAATCCGTCAGATGTAACAAAAATATGCATCTGTGCCAAGTTTCATCAATATAACTTTCAAACTGAGAGACTATTTCGCATATAAACAGACGAACATACCAACTTTTGAGCAGCAGAAGAAACGGGTTTTGCCGGCAAATGCGAAAACGAATTTCGAAAACGAAATTACCATATCTTAACAAAATCGGAGATTTAAAATGTTCTCGAATGTTCTTTTTTAATTTTTGTTTAAACTTATCTTGAAATTTTGTTGGTTTTCATATTAAAAATAAAAATTTGTCATTTATCGAATATTTTGTAATGAATTTTATATATTCGAGGGCCTTCCAATGTGTGAAGCTTTGCGTTTGGTTCAATTACAATCTATATATTTGAATATCTGCTGGAAACGAATGGAAATCACGTTTTGTTCTTAAATCCAGTTTGTAATTGCAATTGCAGCTCTAAAGGCTTTAAATTAAAAGAAATTTTTGGTTAAAGATTTAAAAAAAAAATCGAAGCGACTTTATTTGAAAAGTATTCAAGCGCAACAGTGTTACACATTGCTTTTTTTGTTGATCATTTCATGACAATATTATTATACCCTAGGCAAGGGTATAATAAAGTATGCCTGTATATGTGTGTGCAATGGAGTGAAACAATAGATTGTATCAACATGACTTGATGATTGTCAAAAAGTAAAACTTGTTAAAGATTCATCAAAATTTGTAAAAATCTTATGCAAAGATTGAAATGACTTTTAACATTGCGCGCCTTGCGATTCAAACTTGCACATTAGCGCCATCTGTAGGCTGAAATAATCAAGTAGAAGGCAATTCAATAAAAGCAGATTGCTATATTATGCAGCAGACAGTTGCTAAAAGCTGACTGCTATGATATGCATCCAAAGCGTTGGCTTTGATAGTGTTGTTTCGTTCGCTTGAACTATTCACCCAACTGAACGAAAGAACTATGTGCCTGATTGTAGTTCATTTACTTCCTTCCTATTTGGCGGTCATTTGCATTTGAACGAACTAATCGACTGAATAAACAACAGAGTGTGCAATGGAATCGAACGAACTAAATGACTGAACGAACTCAACGAACTCAACGAACTATATCACCAATTAGTTTGTTCAGCAAAAACTACAAAAAATATAAATTATTTTGTTCACTGCTGAAAATAGAGTTAGAGAATGAAAATATTTGAGGCTAGGCTTTGTGACAATTAGATCATTGCTAATATCTAGATTCTAGATCAATGCTTGATAAGGTTTAAATGTTATAACTTATAAATACCTAGTAAAGCTGCTAATTAAATTTTTTATTTCTCCTGATGCCACAAAGCTGTTAAATTTTCATATAGATTTTTGAAACTGTTTGAATTTGATCGGTTGATAAGCAAAAAAGTGGTATACCACATTTTTGCGTGAATTTTTCCGACAGCATTTTACAATATGCGAGTAAGGACTTTAAATCTATGCTATTTTTGTATTATAGCTTGTCAAACCAAACCCGCAACTCACTTTGAACTTAACCGCAGATGAAGTGGTAATAGGCTTTTGTGTCATTTTAGTTCATGTGGAAATAGGCCTTTAATAGAGAGTCTGTTAAAATACAAGCAATAGCGATATATCGATTAAAGAACGCACATCACTAATTGCATTATCAGCTGTTTTGTTGTTTGGTTTATTTCCAACTGATAAGAAGCGACGCAATTAATATTGTTCAAAATATATAAACGCAATTAAGCTCAAAATGAGCGGCAACATACACGGCATCAGTTGGTTTCCCAACTTTCCGGACAAATTCGTGTCATGGGGCCAGGAAATCAGCTTATACGAAGTGCGCACCAAAGACGATATGCTACAAAAGAGTCGTCTGCCCTACATTCCCGTCAACTATTTGTCCAACGAGACACGCTATCAATATGCCCGCTGTGTGGCCGCCTCCTATCACAGCGAACAGCCGATCATTGCTGTGGGCCTGGCCGATGGCAAAATTGGTATATGCAATTTCCGGGACACCTACGACAGCAGCTGGGAGTACAGTAAGAAAAGCATGTTGCTTTGCTAACTTTAGTCTAACTTTCACTCTCTCTCTCTCTCTCTCTCTATCTGTCTTAATCCTTTGCAGCGCCGCGTCAGCAGCGCATGTGCACCTGCCTGGCCTGGAATGAGCTGGATGCCAATATATTGGCCATTGGACATGATCGACATCGCTCGGATTCATGCATTACCATATGGGACATTGAGCGTGGCGTGCCCAAAGAAACAGCCAGTTTCTTTGGCCTGGCTGAGGCATCCAATTCCCTCTGCTGGGATCACAATCATCGCGTACTTATCGCTGGCATGAGCCAGAAATTGATTAAACTCTTCGATCTGAGACGTAAGCGCAGCTTTAATTGTTTTAAACACATTTATAGAGGCATCCATGTATTACGTATTTTCGATCCATTTGTTTTGCTTAGTTTGCTCTTTTCGCTCAGCGCACTTTGATGCTTACGTTATGGGGCCCATTCACTTCGATCATAAAGTTTAGTGTTCATTTTTCACTTGTTGGCCAAGAGAGAGGGATATTGAGATATTTTTTATATGATGATGGCGCCCATTCACGGCGATCACGATGTGAGCGCGTTGCCATAAATGGGCATTAAAACTGTTTTTTTATCAATTGAATTGTACAGACTGCAATATTATACAAGTTCTCAGTTTTACAAAACTGTTTTTCAGAGAGCAACCTTAGCTGACAGTCGATACAAGTCTTTAGTTCGCGTTCCTATTAGCGTTTTTAGTCAGGCAGACATGGAGCTTTTTTTATAAGAAAAACGTTCAGCTCTTGCTTTATGGGGCCCATTCACGGCGATCATAATTGCGATCAAATTTTTGATACTTACAACATTATCATTGAATTATTAAGACTGCAACATTGAAATTTAGCTTAAAAGTTAGAGCGGTTTTTTAAATACATCATGGAAAAGCTGCATTAATATTAATTCTGAATGTAAAAATCAATCGAATTATTAAGAGTGCAACATTGAACTGGAGCTTTTCGAGTGATTGGTCAAGAGGGAGAGAGAGAGTAAGAGCTTTTTTATATAAAAAACGTTTAGTTCTTGCGTTATGGGGCACATTCACGGCGATCATAAATGCGATCATAGAAAATACAAAATGAGCCTAAAAATTATTTACAATTTTTTGATTGATTTTGTCAGCTTAATTAATTAAACTCTTACAGAGAGCAACGCCACCTGCCAGTCCATCCAAACGAAGACGGTGCAAGGCCTCTCCGTAGCGCCCAATGGCAACTATTTGTGCAGCTACGTGGACTCCATGATAATGCTGTGGGATTTGCGTGCGATTGAACGACCGTTGCGTCAGATACAATCCTCCAGGAATCACACACAGATTGGGTGGTGTCCGACGCGCACCTCGCTGCTGTCGTCGCTGCAGCGGGATTCGCCCTACATAACGCTCTATGATATACGTAGCGTAGATAACGAGTCCAGTCGGGAGGTGTACCATGTGAAGCGACAGATTAGTCCATTTCCAGCCAAGTATCAGCATAGTGGCAAATTTGCTGCCGTCAATTGGCTGTCCTGGCATCCGCGTGATTTTGAGCGCGCCTTGTTGCTGGCGGATGCATTAAATATTTTAGATTTTCGACTGCCCGCCAGTTTGCATACGGCGTATAGTAATCGCAGCAAGTTGCCGCTGCTGATGCAACGTCCGCTTTATGCGGCTGCAACGGCAACTGCTGCTACCAGTTCACCCACAACCAGCCAACCGGCCACGACGAGTAGCTGCAGCACAAACAGCGCGGGCAGCTCCCTCAATGAGTACAGCGTGGGTTCATCGTTGAGCTTTGATTTTCTGGAACGTGAGCTCTGCGAGGAGGATCTGCTGGAGGAGACGCGTCAGCGTGCTTTGCAGGATTACGGCATGAAGCCGGATAACAAGCGCTTTGCGGATCTGCAGCTAACTCCCTATTTGCGCAATGTGTGGACCACATTGAACAATGTTTATTGCGAGGAACGCTTGATGGGCTTAAAATCCACGCTGGGCATTAATCTGGGGCACACCTCGGAGGCTTTGATGGCCAGCTCACGCATTGAATCGCAGCTGCTGCAGTGGCCCGAGGGCATTAACAATTCCAACAAACTTGTTTCTTATCGGTAAGTCCTTGAATTAAGAAGTTAGGCTTGAATTACTTTCAGTTTTTGGGAATAATTAATTAATAAATGTAATTTAGGTTATCATTAACAATTTTAAGGATAAAACAAAGTTTGCATTGTTCAAAAAAGAGTATATTGAGTTTGTGAATTATTCGTCTGTTAATCATTAGTTTCCAATGAAATTATTCATTCATTATCAATACGTTTTCAATTAACATAAATAAAATTTCATAATCATAGCTTTTTTTTAAGTAAAATACAAATATTCATTGATTATGATTAGTTTTTTCAGTTTTGATGAATTTATTTAATCATTGTCATTATTATGTTTCAATTCACATTATTTATTATCATTACTTTTTTCAATTCTAATGAAATTAGTTTTCATTATCATTCCTTTTTTTTTAATTCAAACAAAATTATTTATTGATTATGATTAGTTTTTTAAATTTTAATGGAACTATTTGTAAATTATAATTAATGTTTTTCAGTTCTAATGACATTATTTATTTAATATCATTAATCTGTTCAAACCAAAATACAAATTTATTTGATTATCATTTCTATTTTTAATTGTAATGAAACTAGTTTGCCTCATTATACAATATTTTAAATCAAATGAAATTATTTAGTTTTTATCATTACTGTTTTCAATGTCAATGAAAATATTTTGTTCACTATCTTTACTTTTGCAATGAAAATGAAAGTCTTCTTATGAAATATCTTTATTTTCGGCATATACATATATAATCTCGTTAGGGCAAAATTTGGAAAGTAACAGCAACACCGTCACGAATCCGTGAAAGCGAGTGAAAACAAGATCTCTGCTGCTGAGAGCGTAAAATTATGTTCGTTGTTATTGTGAGGTAGGCTTTTCTTTTGTGCGTTCTCTTTGCTGCTGCGGTTGTCGTTATTATTTTGACTTTTTGTGAGTAATACTTTCAACATATTGTATTGCAGTGCACTTTTCTGCACAGGCTAGAAAGAGAGAGTGAGATCGCTGATATCTCTTTCAAGCATGGATATGAATAAAGCGGAAAATAATCAACATTTTTCATGTGTCCCAACACTCACTAATCCCTTTTCCATAATCATTATTTATTCCAATCTTAATCTTATTTTTTTGTTCGTTTTTAATCCTGCAGCAGCGAACAGCGCAACCTGGCGCTTCTGCTCTGCGGCTGGTCCTTTGAGCAGGAGCTGGATAGCTTCGTCGATGAGCTGTATGCGAATAAAGAGTTCAGTCGAGCGGCCATGATCTGTGTGTTCCACTTGAAGGTGCTTGCTGCGTGTAATATACTTTCACGGGCGGCGGATAAGATGCGTGATCCGAGCATGTATCGCATTACGGCAATTGCGTTGTCCAGTTTTAATGCGGATCGCTGCAGTTCAACGTGGCGCAATCAACGTTCGAGTGCAAATATGCAAATACAGGATCCACATTTGCGTGCTATATTCTCATTTCTGACCATGGAGAAGGATAATTTTGATGCAGTGCTCAAGGAGGAGGGCGTCTCGCTGGCGGATCGTGTCGCCTTTGCTTGTAAATATCTATCGGAGACAAAACTGGCGGATTATATAAAGCAGCGCATACAGCGTGCCATCGAATGTGGTGATCTTAATGGATTATTGCTGACGGGTGAATCCCTGGATGGCATTAATATACTGCAGGCTTATATGGATGCCAGTTTCGATGTTCAAACTGTTGCCTTGGTGGCCATCAATTACTTTCGCAACGAGCATTTTGCGGACAATCGCATACAGTACTGGATTGCCAGCTATTTGGACTATCTGAATAGCTGGGGTCTGTGGGAGAAGCGTGCGGAACTGGATATACAAATTGAGAATATTAGTGCCTCGGCGCGCAGTTCACGCACCGTTTATTTATCATGTAATTTCTGTGGCAAATCCGTGTCCAATGCATTGTTGGATGAGCCGCGTACGCGTAGCACAAGCACGAGCACAAACCGTTTATCTTCCTGCCCCAGCTGCCGCAAACCCTTGCCACGCTGCTCGCTCTGTCTCATGCACATGGGCACCATGATGAATACGAGCCCAGGTGAGGCAAATGCAACGGATCTGCAAACCGGATGGCAAATGAAGCCGTTCTCCAAGTGGTTCTCCTGGTGTCAGACATGTCGTCATGGCGGCCACACCGAACACATTATACAATGGTTCAAGTGGGTTTCATATATATTTAGATAGCAAAAATGTCTTTCTTAATACTTCTTTTTTTATTTAATTAGACAAAATTCCGAGTGCCCTGTATCCTCCTGCAATTGCCGCTGCTTTGACATGGATGGCACCAAGCCAAGCGCATTGCGTGATATATCCTAGCTGCTGCTGCAAGCCTTTTAACAACCAACTACAAACTGCAAAACTCAAATCAACACAAACAAAACGCCTACGCCATATGGTTCGCCTTAAACTGAAAAGTGTTCATTGTACTTAGACAACGTTTAATTAGTTTATTATGACCTACAGCTGTTAGCTGCTCAATTGCATTTTATACTTACATAGAACAAAACAAAATAAATACAAAAAAAAACTTAAAACTTACGCCTAAAAAAAATAAAAAAATAAAATATATATAAAACACCCATTTCAAACTTAAACAAAACGCGCGCTACAATTTATCCCGTTTTACAACACTAAATCTGCCATTCACTCGCTGCGTTGCCGATATCTGCGCTCGCCAGCTGTAACTATATATCGATACTAGCTATCGAAATGTATTCCGCCTCACACGTTTTTATAAGCACAGCGCAGCTAAACGTAAATTAAACTAGTTTGTTTGTTTTTTTTTTTTATAACTATGATAAACATTTGTGCTTCCATTGTCACACATATGAAATACATATCCACACAATAACTAAATTAAGAGTTATTCATAAAGTGACAAAACCAAGTAAGTGTAGGTATGTGTGTCCTGCATACTGTAATGGACGCATGCCTCTCGCGTTTGCTTTTTGCTGAACTTTTACTATCAGTTTTGCTGTGGTTTTTGCTATCCATTTTGCATTCTATTGCATTTCATAGCTCAAATTCAAATACACATGGTTATTATTGGTATTGGATTGCCAAAAATATACAAAAGATTTATGCGCATGTTTAATAATAGAAAAGCCGAACGTTTGATCTTTCTCCAAATACAAAATACCTTGCGGAGATTTAAATGACTGAAAACATGACGTCGATATTCATTTGTTGTTCAGTTCATTTTTATTTTAGCCGCACGCAATTTGAAACATTGCCAAGAATTTGAAACTCGCTTGCTGCCATTTTCACCGCGTGACCCTTTCAGCAAATGTGTGGCAAGAATTTGTTGTGGGCAAAACTTCCGTATGGGCATTATTTTTGTGATCTTTAATGCTTATCTCGCACTCTATTTCGGTTAAAAACGGCTACAACTACAACTTGCAGCGTAAGCGTTAACAAGAATAAACTTGTATAAGGCTTGACTTTGATTGCTTGTCTCGCTCTCATTCGTGGTGCAACTTGGTCCTTTTATTGAGCAACAACTACAACTTCAAATGTAAACAAAGTCAACAAACGGCTTATTATGTCATTTAACTAAATTTAGCGTTTAGCGCACGCAAAGCGCTCACTCTCGCTCTCTTTGACTGTCAAATATATATGTATGTGTATTTGTCGCACGCTTTTAATTGCCGTTGTCATTTGCACATTGTTATTCCATAATCCGTTATTTGCTTTATGCCCATTCACGTTTATGTTGTCTTTAAAAAGAGCCGGCAAAATAAACAATAAAATCAACACAGAAATGGAGAGTGGCGATAGAGAGAAAGAGAGTGAGAGAGAGCGGGCCCAACAGCTGACGCCATTGAAGCAAGCGGCGTCCGTTGAAGGCAACGAAAATTCAAATAATTGCAACAGTTATGCACATTGAGCGTCGCGTAGCAGACGAAGCGTCAAGCTTTCTGTCGACTTTTATAATTGTTTGCTCATTATAAAAATAAAAAACAAACGAAACAAAACAAAACGAAACGATGCATAAAGCAATAAAATTAAACGCTTGATTGAGCTTGAGCGTTTGTTAATAGAGAAAATAATTGATATACGAAACGAAGCGAATGAAACGATAATAAAAAACCTTTATCAGGTCAACAATTTGTGATAGTATTAATAATGGCATTCTTTCATTTATATGCAAATTGATAAATATTCAAAGTGCTATTTTGTTTTTGTTTATCAATTTTCGATAACGCATACGGCGTTATTCTTGCATGTAAATCTCAATTCTGCTTCTTGCTAAACCGGTCTTCGTTAAAAGCGCATAAACTCGTTTTAACTTAACGAAGGACAAATGATTTATGAAGAGCGCAAGCGAAAACTTAAAATTGTTGTATTTATTTTGCTCAAATGCGTTTTATTGTTTGTATTACGTGACACGGTGTGGCCTGCAAATGGAATTTATGATTTCTAGTCACTTTTCTCAAAACAAAAATGGTCTCATTTGTTTTTAATGTTTGAAAATTCAGTCATAAAAACGGTATTAAAAAAAAAAGTAGAAAAACAACAGAAAACGTATCGAAACAAGTGCAATGTGTATATGTAAGTATTTGCACAGTGTACATTTTCTATTTGTTTTGCTGCTGTCATTTGTATAGCTGTGTCTGCCAAAAATAAAACAAAAATATGGCATTTTTTTTTATTTTCTTTGTATATTTTGGTTAATAATTTTATAATAATATTTAAGGGATGGAATGTATAATGTTTACTATAAACTATGTTGATCCTCTTAGTCATTATTGTCAATTCCCAATAGTGCAGGCCCACTGTGCACGCAATGTGCCGTTAACATTTGACACTGAGAGACCTTGAGAGTAAAAAAAAGTTTTTTGCCTAATTTTGTTTGATCTCTGCTTGCAGTTTGACTCAAAGCTGCAACTTAAAGCTGCAGCTCTCGACTTGACAAAGCTAAAGAAGAAGAGCGGCTTCAACACACACACATATATACACACATATATACAAAATGTTGCGCAATACGCCTTTTGCCAGCACGCCCACCTACAAACTGTTGCTAGGCTTTGGTCTCTGCTCCTTGGGCAGCGCCATGCTCTATGCCTACTTCAAGACGCGCAATGATGACAAGCAGGAGGAAGAGGAGAATAAGAAAAGGTCACCAAATGCACAGCAGCAGCAACAACAGCAGCAACAAAAACAACAACAGCAGAAAGAAATCTGCTTGAAAATCATTGTGGACAATGATCATGTGCCGTTAATAATTGGACGCGGCGGTGCGAACATAAAGCAAATTGAGGAAAAGAGCGGCGCAAAGATAAGATTACGGTAAATATTTAACACCTTTTGGGCTTCAAAACAAATATGTTTTAAGAGAGGGGAGATAAAAGAGTTGGATTAAAGGTTAAAAACTTTTGCACACTTATTTAACATGAATCCTAGATTATAAATTAGTCAAAACATATTAATAAATGATCATACTGTCGCTTATTTTATATTCATTTCACACATTTCGCTGCATAACAAACAGTTTTAATAATTTCCTGGATATATGAGTCATCCCACAATAATAATAACGGTTTCGAAATTTATGAAGAGTTTTCGGAAACAATTCTGATAGTTTTTTTTCGAAAGCAAACTGATCTCTGCTTAAAATCTAGCTTTCCAATTGCATACGATATTAGTATGTATTATAATGCAATTAAATAAGTTTCGATGAGAGATGGAATCGGGTGACTTAGTTATCCCGAAATTTCAGCCGATCCCAATGTTTATCTCTTGCTATTCTATGCTCGTCTTTAGTATTAATATGTTTCTATACATTGGGGATGAAAATAATTATGAAACAATCGGCTAGTTCTATTATTGCTTTAACAAAATTCAAATCGATGATATTTCGATTAATTGTGTAAAATAAATCGATATTCAAAAGACAACCAATTTTTTTATTTATACAAATATCGATCCATTTTATAAAATCAAAAATAACAATGAAGTACCTATTGGACTTTTATATAATTTTATTACAACCTTTCCTCTTTCCTTTCGACTTTTTTCAAATTGCTCGCAATAAATTGTTCTTGTTCGATGATTTATAAAAAATATCGATAATCGATAATCGTAGCAACCTATAAGTATATATTTAAATCGATCGTAATTCAATTATTACCTTTAACCTATAATGTCAGATATGTTATTGATTTACATTTTTGTAACCACAGTGATAAGGACAGCTCTCAAAAGTTCTGCGACATAAGCGGTCTGCCCGATGCAGTTAAAACAGCACGTGTGATGCTCATCAAGGAGATTGAGCGTGCGCCAATTGTCAAAGTGGAGCTGCAGGTGCCGCAGCGTCTGGCCAACAAAATCAATGGACGCGGCGGCGAGATAATCCAAGACATAAGCCGCGCTTCGCTGGCCAAGGTCAGCATTGATCCGAATGGACGGAATGGCAAGGCCAAAATCAGCATTGTTGGTAATCAGAAGCAGGTGAACATTGCACGCAAACTGCTGGACGATCAAATTGAGGAAGATGAGCAACTGCGTCTGGCTGTCGACGAGGTGGAGCAGCGTCGCGAACCACGTCGTTCACCCACCAGCTTTAGTATAACCTCCAGCATGTACTCCTCGCAGACATCGCTCAGCTCTCAGCCGCCCAGAGATAAACTAATGTCCGCCCGTGGCGATGATAAGCCCATGGAGGTCTATGTTTCCGCTGTGGCATCGCCATCAAAGTTCTGGATGCAGCTTGTGGGGCCGCAATCAAAGAAACTGGATGATATGGTCACGGAGATGACCAGCTATTATAGCAGCGCTGAGAATCGCGCCAAACATGAGCTCACCGAACCCTATGTAGGTCAGATTGTGGCCGCTGTCTTTAAGTTCGATGAGAAATGGTATCGTGCCGAAATTGTCGATATTATGCCCAATCAGTACAATCCAAAGGAACAGGTTATTGATCTATATTTTGTGGACTATGGCGATAGCGAATATATATCACCAGCCGATATTTGCGAGCTGCGCACCGATTTCCTAACACTAAGGTGAGTATTTGGACTACTTCTGTTGTTAAATGATAAAAAAGCGAAAGGGAAAGGGTAGAGAAAAAGTTCCCTTTGTAAAATATAATAAAGTAGTTGTTATGATTTGATATCATTTATAAAGGAATTAGTTTGTTAAGCTGAGAAAAATAGACTGCCTTACAAGTTTATGATATCATACCACAAAGAAATACAATTTATAAATAGAAATTGTTATTTGATAAAATGATTTTCATTTAGTGTGATTTAATAGAATATTAAAAATATGATTCTGATTAACGAGTTTCTTATATTCCAATTCAGATTCCAAGCAGTTGAATGCTTCTTGGCCAACGTCAAATCAACTCTAACAGAAGATCCGAATACCTGGCAAAAGGCATCAATATGCAAATTTGAGGAACTCACTGAAGGTGTAACTTTTATTGGAGTCTCTTCTATTAAAGTCATTTAATAATCGAATTTCCAATTTAATTACATAGTTGCCCATTGGCGCAAGTTGATTGCACGCGTCATTACCTACAAGGAGCGTCCCAAGATCACGAGTAAGGCAGTTAATGCTGCCACAAGAGAGGGTACACCGCTGCCCGGCGTGGAGTTGTTTGATCCCACAGAGGGCGCTGAGCTGAACATTGGAGATTTGATGATAATGCAAGGCTTTGCATTACCACTGGATGATGCATATCCGGTGCGTTCACGTTCCAGTACGCCGTCAACACATAGCGATTCAACCATTGAGGAGCTATGTGCCACAAATACGCCACTGTTACCGTCCACCCCACACTCGCCCATGTCGCTGTCTATTATAAATGATGTGGAGAGCGTGGAGGACGCGCATTTTGCCGATCAGTTGCAACATTTGCAGCATAAACTCAATGGCAACAATGAATTTAGCAGCATCGATCCGGTCAAACTGACTCAAGATGATTTACAAAATAGAAATGTGCCTTCAAAGAATAGCACACACGGTGATGTGGCTCGTTAGGAGCTACTTTTCACCAAATACTAAACACAAAAAAACCACACACACAACCACACACTTAAACTTAGTTATTTTCTCGCCTTATTATTATATAATGTATCTAATATTGTTTAATTTGACACCAAACTGTGCAAAAAGGCAGCTCACTACTTGACGTGTATATACTATATAAAATGCGTAGTCTGTAAGCAATTTACTTTTAAGTAATTTGATGAAAATTTTGTTTGATTTGATTTAATTCATGTTCAAATTGGTTGTTAATTTATGGTGATTATATCATGCCTTCAAAATTATGAACAAAACTTAACACACACTTTTATTCAATTGAATTCAATACTTTATTTTTCTTGTGTATTTAAGATAAATGCCATGTTACTTAAGCTGAGTTTGAATATCATTTGCATCCTAAAGCAATTGTGTTCCTAAAAGGAGCCAATCCTATGAGATTTACGCAATTTTCATACTAGATCTGTTCCCATTTTTACATTCGCTAAAGTTTTTTCTTTACACTTTTTACTTGAGTTTGCGGATTGCATTAATTCAATTTCACGCAATCTAGCGAGTGTTTTAAAATGGGTACAGTTCCGTATGTCTAATATCTGAACTCAGCTTTAATGTTAGTTGAAGCGATTTATACATGTATATATACAATCAAGCCCAAAAATACAAAAAGCAACAAATTTACAATAGTGTGTATTCATATAAGTTCTTTTCCGTTTTTTACATTCGGTAGGATTGAGTAAAAGTGAGTTTACTATACAGCCCTGTTTCTGTTTTCATTCCGAATCGTTTACAACTTTTTGTTTAATTTTTTAAATGAAATAGCAATCGTTTTCCTATTTAAAGAGATTTTTTTCGAATATTTCTTCTTTTCTTTTTAAACCGAATTTACTATCAATATTCAAAATTTTGGACAACAAATAATTTCTTTTCCGAGTGTATTGATCGAAATCGGCCTAATAAACATTTTCATTTTTACTTCAGTTCGTGGACTGAATTCACGTGATTTTAAATTAAATATCAGTACAGTAGAGTAAAAATATAATGGAAATTCACTCCTCGCAATCTTGAATAGTTATATTAGTTCTGTTTTCCATTTTTACATTCGGAAGGACTATGTGAAAGTGATTTTACAATAAATGTCTGAATTTCTACTATAGTGAAAATGTAATCGAAATTCAATTTCTCGAAATCTTGAAAAGTTATATTAGTTCTGTTCCCATCCTTATATTTGGTAGGATTAAGTGAAAGTGATTTAACCATTAAAGTTTTCATATTTACTTTAGTTTGTGGATTGAATTCACCTGCTTTTAAGCTATATGTCAATACACTATACCATAGTGAAAATCTAAATTCAGTTTCTAGATATCTCGAATAGTTGCTAAATGGGAACAACTATGTTTGTCTAAAATCTCAACTCAGCTTTAATGTTAATTGAAACGATTTATATATTTATTAAGCACAAAAGAATACAGAAAAAAACACAAATTTACAAAAGATTGTGTACTTAAATCTATTACAGTCTCATTTATTCATAACATATATTATTATATTAATTCATAGTATGTATATATAGCATACTCAGATGAGTATATCGTTGGTCGTGTTTATAGCTATAGGTGGCAAGTATATAGCGCGTATCTGGCTGCGCAAGCGTGCAATTTCCATATCGTCACGTTCCATTTCACGTATTAGCTGCGAGAATTGTACAAGACCCTCGCGATTGCCTGGAAAGCCGTGCAACTTAATGACTTCCAGTTGGAGTGTCATTACCAATGGAAAGACGTGCTGCATCATCAGAATCATTTCCTTGCCAGCCGACGCTTTTGCTTCGGACAGTTTCTTAGAGTTCTCTGGCTGATTGACAGTGCGTATAATGTCCATAAGTATTTGTTTGGCGCTCTCATTATTAAAATTGCTCAGATAAGACATTGTACTGCAGTTTTTTAAGCCAAACAAAATTGTGTCTTTCCTACACACACACAACAACATACAATACACAAGCACACGCTCACCTTGCACTTTGACATTCACAAGTAAACAGTCATTCGCAGTGAAGCGTTGACAAACAGTGTTGCAAAGCGTGCAAAGCCCTTGAACAGCTGTTTCATCTGTGCATACAACTAGTTATATGGAATTTGGTGCAACAGCAGTGCACACGTTGACCTAAAAAAAAACTTGTCTCCTAATTAGCATATTTATTGCTCAGTTAATGGAGACAGGCCCAACTGGAGAGTATGAGAAATACTTAAATCGTGGCTTATGATTCAGTTTGGCGTGCACGACGTTGCTCAACACTAGACGAAAAATGTCACGTCGGAGAAACAGAAAAGACACAAATAATAAATTATAAAGCTCATTATGCGCAAGTATTTAAATAGTAATAATATCAAAGAAAATATGAAATCGTTTATTTAGTATGTGCTTTTAATTAATTCGACAAAACAAATAATCAACAGTAAATTGTATAGTTCTTATTACGAAAAATAGTAGATAATAAACAACAACGAAGAAGACGTCGCAGTTTTTTTTTATTGTTGCTGCAGCGCCAGTGTGGAAAACAAGAAGTGCAAAAAGTGCGAGAAAAGTAAAAGAAAAGAAGGAAAGAAAACGACAAACATATAGAAGCAGCAACCAATAGCAGTATAATAAAAACACACAAAGTAACAAACACAATAGCACAGGAACACACACATACACACACACAGGCACAAACACACAGCAGAGCGGAGGCAGGTGGCAGCTCAGTCAGCAATTGTGCCACACATACAAAAAAAAAAACACAAAAAAATACAAGAAAAAAAAAGAACAACAAATATAACTGGAAAGAAGCATAAACATAATAATGAATCGCAGTGACGGCTTGGTTAGGCGCGCTGTCAAGCCACGCGAGAATGGTGCCGAGGGGGGCGGCGCTGGCGGGGGTCTGAATGCGAATACGCCGGATGACAATCAGGATGCGCACGATGGCAACAAGGATCATGAAGATAATATTGATGATGGCGACTCAAAGGAGACACGATTAACGCTCATGGAGGAGGTGCTGCTGCTGGGCCTCAAGGATAAAGAGGTGCGTGCTGATAAGAACTGAAAGTCTTATAAGTTTTATCTCAGTTTTTGCTAAATTTAATTCATTTTACCTGTTGACAATTCGCATTTATCTTTAATTATTATTACACAAAACCTTTTAATTTTTTTTTATTGGTTTTATTTGCCTCTCTTTGTCATATACATACATACATACATACATATAAAGCTAACAGCGTCAATGCTCAAACTTTTAATAAGCAGCTTCCGTTATTGTTTTTTTCTATTTTGGCCTTTTCTCGCTTTTTCACTCTATTCGCATTCGCATTAAGCAAGCTTCCAATGGCTCATCTTCAGTTGAGTTTCCAATTGGAATTCCAATAGCTCATCTTAAGTTGAGCTTCCAATGGCTCAGCTTCCAATTGGCCTTCCCATGGCTCATCTTTAGTTGAGCTTTCAATGGTTCATCTTTAGTTTAGCATAAGCTTAGTTGTTGTTGCTGTTGTTGTTATTGCTGTTGTTGTCTGACTTTAAAGTGCATTGACGTTGACGTCTCTGCTGACGCCAACGTCAGCTGCACCTTCTCGTATTTGTTGTGCTTGTGCAATAAAGTTTAAACTCTGCTTTGCGTCACTTTTTGTACGTTGCAGAAACGTGTTTATCATCAATGTTGCTGTCATAAATACGCATTGGTCTTCTTATCAACGTTTTTGGTCAGAAACTAAAGCCAAACCGATTTGTGTTATGTGTCAAGTTCTTTCAATTTTAATTAATATTATTAAATATAATTGTTTTGTATGTCAAGCATAAATTATGTCATTAGCTGTTTTTAATTAATATTAAATATAATTTATATTAGTAAAAACAAAACAAAGCTTTCGTTAAGCCAAACAATTGCCTTAAAGCTGTGCAAGTTTAAATGAGCTTTGTGCTTTAAGCTGAGCTTGGAGAGAGAAAGGGAGAGAAAGCTGGCTTAAAAAATGAACTTTGAATTGAGCTCGCACTCAGACTTTTCCAGCTCCTTCCAATATTTCAGTCAATTTCAATTTTAAGAAACAGACAAGTTTGGGACAAGGAACTTTCCATTGCATTCAACTTGCACTCAAACTCTTCCAGCTGCTTCCAATATTCTAAACGACTTTGTTTTCTTACATTGCAACAAGTTTTGGTCGTTTTGTACTTATTCTGTTTATAAAGTGCCTGCTTAATATAAATTACATATAAATCTCGCTCATGTTTGTGCGGGGAGGGGGGCAGCTACTTCTGATTGTTATAGCTTCATATATGTATATGTATAGTTACCCGTATAGGGCCTGCAAATAATACTCGGCGATTGTATTTTATTTGTTTCTGTGCTTTATCTGCTCCCACTCGCTCTCGCTCTCTCTGTCTCCTCTTTTCCTCTGTCTCTGTTGGCGCTTTGAGTGGCAGCAAGTATATTTGCATTTACTTTTGCCCGCATTCTAGCAAACCACCCACCCACCCACAAACACTTCCAATAGTTGGCACACCCTTCCAGCTGCAAACTCTTCCAACTGTTGGAAATTTAAACGTGTCGTTTTCTGCTTTTTGACTCTGATCGTTTCCAATTGGAATGTTTACTTGTGCTTGTTGCTGCGTGCGCGGTCTTTTCTTATCAGCAACATTTTCTCATTTAGCTAATTATTCAAGGAAGTTGCAGACCCGTCCCCGTTGTTGCCCCCTTCCCTCTCTTCCGTTTTCATTACTTATCGCGCTAACGTCATTAAATGAATTGCTTCAAATGTTAAATACAAAAGAAACAAAAAAACAACCGTCCCCCAATTGAATTGATAAGAAACAAGACGTTTCTTTTCTACCTACAGCTCAAAATGACTCACATTTCAGTTTTATGTTTTTTTTTTATTTGGGATTATCAGTTTCATGTTTTAGTTACAATTGTATCAAATTAAATTGTACATGTTACAATTTTGTAGCTTCTTAAGTCGCCATCTTTTTGCGTTATGAAATACGCTTTTTAGCTTAAACAAATTCAACTGTTTAAACTTTAAACAGCTGTACAATAGTTTGGGGCATACGACATCACGATCTACACTGCTCGTAATATTCAGCTGGTACTTAAGAGCGTAAACCAATTGACGTAAAACATTTTTTAATTAACACAGTCTAACTACTCTATAACGATCACTCTCTTATAGTATTCTGAAACCTTGTAGATAGTCAAATTAGTATTATTTTTGTTTTTTTAATAGAGTCTTTTAATTATTCTTAATATCAAATAAAGCTGGCATCGAAATAGAAATAGAATCAGCTCAAAAATGATTTATATGAAAAACTTTTTGGTCTAAATCTAAGTTTCAGCACGTTTTAAGCTTGTTGATAACATTTTTTCAAAATCGGACCACTATATCTAATAGCTGCCATAGGAACCATCGGTTGAAAAATAAGTTTTTGTATGAAAGCTTTAACAAAGGTTTTTTTTAGTAACGCTTTTCAACTTTCTATGAAAGTGATTCGAGAGTCGAATTTCAGAACATGCCTTATAAACTTTGCTTTACAATTTTAACTAATTACCGCATCAAATTAACAACTCTTTTGATTTCAGTAATTACAAAACTAGCCAGATTTTAAATGAATTTTCCTTACTTAGTGTAAAATATATGTTTTTTTTCAATAGGGTTACACATCGTTCTGGAATGATTGCATATCAAGCGGCCTGCGAGGATGCATTCTCATTGAGCTGGGGTTGCGCGGACGCGTGATGATCGAAAAATCGGGCATGCGACGACGTGGCTTGTGTACAAGGTATGTAAAGTTTATATTTGTGTTTATATAAATATCATTTCCAAAGCATAAACATAATACTATTACTCATTGTTTTATAGAAAACTAATATTGAAATCGGATCAGCAGACTGGCGATGTTTTATTGGATGAGGCGTTGAAACACATTAAGGAAACAGATCCGCCAGAGACGGTGCAAAGCTGGATCGAATATCTGAGCGGTGCGTGCGTTTGTTACCTTTGTTACTAAACTTAAAATTGATACCTAAACATAACAAACAATTTCCAATTTGTTATAGGTGAAACTTGGAATCCATTGAAATTGCGCTACCAGCTAAAAAATGTGCGCGAACGTCTGGCCAAGAACCTCGTGGAGAAGGGTGTGCTCACAACGGAAAAGCAAAATTTTCTTCTTTTTGATATGACAACACATCCGCTCAGCGATAATGTTGTCAAGTGCCGTCTGGTCAAGAAGGTGGGTTAGGGTTAATTATGATTGCTTACATTTAGTGATGGCGCGATTAGCTTAAAACTTAATTGTAGCGCAAAAGCATCTTAAAATTCCACAACTTAAACGTTGTTTAGACGAAGCATTTCCTGAGTGTTATTTCATTCATTTTGATCTTGCATCGCCTTATTTTGTCCGCAATTTCGTTTCGAGCTACTTGCACAGCAACAGAAATGTTTCTATTCGGTGCACGAAGCCATTCAAGATTATCAATAAGTATTGTGCAATTTCACGAATTGGCAGATACATTTTAAAATAGATCTTGTTGTGTTTGAAATATGAGTCGCAATCGCTTCTTTTTTACTGAATATTTTACATGAAAGCTTCGGTGCATAAAGTATTTTCGAGAAAGCTCTTGCACGCAAATTATATTTCAAGCAAGAATTACATCGTCTAAACACTATTCAGCTATTTCATAAAAATTCAATAACAACAAAAATTAACTATCAAATATGACAAGCAAGCATTTAACCTAGCTTAACTGTTAATATTCAAGTGCAAAGTCAATGGAAATCTCGTAACGTTCGCGATGTAACGTTCGCGATAGTTGAAAACTTTCTTTTAAAAAAAAACTACGAATTATTTCAAAATAAGTAAATATTGAAAACTACATTATTTCTTTGTTTTCTACATATTCTGAAAACGTTAAAGCTATGGAATTTGACTTTTGCATTGAAAAATAGTGCACGTAAAAAGTGACTAAGCCACAAAAAAAATTTAAAAAAATATGTTTTTGTTATTTTATTTTTAATGTAAATGTTTACGAAAGTAACGTTTGTGAACCTGGAAATGCCCATATTTCAAATAATTAAATAGCATATTTTACAACTCGGTAAATACACATAGCTTATTCCAATTGAAAATGAGGATTAATGGGTTAATCAATTGCAATTTATTATTGCTTGGTTCAATTAAACATATGTATGTTTTTTATCTCAACTGCTCAAGGCTCAAAGCATAGCAGTAGCGTTTTGAGTAGAGCTTTTCAAAACCAAAAGCTCACTAATACATGTATTTTTATAAATACAATTGTAGTTGTGACATACATATACTCATATTGTTTTAATTGCCTTTTCAGATTCAGGATTCGGTGCTTTCCAAGTGGGTGAACGATGCCCAGCGCATGGATAGACGTATGCTGGCGCTTATATTTTTGGCACATGCCAGCGACGTCATCGAGAACGCGTTTGCGCCGCTGAACGATGATGATTATGAGGTGGCCATGAAACGAGTACGCGAACTGCTCGATCTCGACTTTGAAACGGAGGCGGCTAAGCCGAATGCGAATGAGATACTTTGGGCTGTTTTTATGGCGTTTACGAAATAGGGCAATACGGCCAGCTACACAACACTATCCCCCTTCCCCAAAATACGGCTACCATAACACTCAACAGCACACACACACACACTACACACGCACTACGCACACACTACACACACTCGCATACACACACAAGTACACGGTGACAACTTTTGGCTGCTTCTTTTGCAAACAGCAACGAAATCAGATTTCCTTCAGTTAACTTTTATATATGACACAGTATATTAAAAAGGCGCTGGCTAAGGCAAACATATAAATATATAATTATAACATGCCCGCCTTATGTCAATATCACCAACAACAACAACAACAACAACATAAAAAGGAAGAAAGAGTCAAATTCATTCGTTTGTATTTTGTTTTTATTAAACTACTTTGCAATTGATTTCAATAAACGAAATGCTATAGCTAATAGTTGAATTTAAATGACGAACTTTCTTTGCCGTATTATTCCAAAAAATTGTGTTCTGCGCTCGGCATGCGAATAAAAAAAACAATATCAATCAAAATTATAATCCAAATCGTCGATGTCTAAACATTGTAATTAAGTTGTAAACTAAAAAAAAAAAACAAAAAAAACGAAAAAAAAGAAACAGAAAATAGATAAAAACTATATAAAACATTTTGAGCTGCGACAGAAATTTTTTTTGTAATTATATAAACTTAACATTAATTGTAAGATCTAACTTTGATGCATACACATTATAGATCTGTTTTTAACTGTGTGTTATCTCTGTTCCGATTTAATTCAAATTAAGTGAGATCGACGCCTGTTTTTTAAATTGTTCATTTGTGATTTGGATAAATAGTTGAGCAACAACAACAACAAAAACAAAAACACACATTCACACAGACAACACAACCAATATCACACACACAAAAAAACACACACACACACACACACAGAGAGTGAGGAGCAATCTTAGGCAATGTTTAATTAATTGTTATGAATTTCGGGAACATTGAAATCGTAAAAAACATTTTCTAAACATACAACAACAAAAAAATATATAAGAAAAAGAAAAAACACGAGAAAATAAAACAATCTACAAATTTATGTAAATGTAAAATGTGCACGTCAAATAATAATAATTCTAGATATTTAAAGGCCTAATAAATACAATACAATATATTATACATATATACAATACCTTATATTCAATGTGTTCTATTTGAGTTAAGTTGGTTTCAAATAATATCTCACTTCTGTGTTTCGTGAACATGGTCTTAGATAATCCTTTAACCGATGTTTTGGCTCGAAATGATCTTTCTATGCTATTAAGAACGCATAACTTGGTCAAAACTGATTCGATTTATGTGTGAAATGTCTTTTTGGTCTATGTTTAACCCCTAGACTGATTTTGCATTCAAATTTGATTGATTTCTGAGGAAAAACATGTAGCTATTACGTAAAATTACCATATCTTCCAATTATACATTTAAAAACAAAATTCTTCGTTAATAACATATAAAGTCTAGTTTTTATACTTTCAAACATTTGCGAACATCATAATTGGTATTAAACACTATTTCACTATTTCTTTCGACTTGTAACAAACACAAAATACTTTTCTTAAATATCGAGTTTTCATAACTATGTCAAAACTACACCAATTTCCATGCGAAATGTTTTTTTTTTTATACTATTTTCAATGTTACATTGATTTTACGATAAAATTTGACTGAATTTGCAATTGCAATACCTTTAAGGATCCTAACTCCATACAAAATATTCTTCCTAGGTTTTTAGCGAGGGATTGTGGCTATGTCATCCATAGGATATAGTGATCCGATTTTGATATCCTTTTGTAATTGGTAATTTTGGTAGAGTTATCTTGAAAAATAACATTTTCAAATGGTCATAATCATGCCATTGAAAATACTCATCTAAAATTTGAAGCAGACATAGCTTTGACAAAATTAGTCAGTTATAATTACTGTTTTTAATTAATTGCTGCTCTTAAATGATTGTGGCTTGTTCTACTGATAAGGTACTTATCAATCTGTTTTTATCAAACATCAAAAACCGTTTTATTTTTTTTGTAATAAAGATTTTTATTTAATTTTTCAATAAATGTTTTTGCACATTGTTTTTGGGTTCATATACCAAGTAAAATTATTATAATTCTCGCAGGAAACAATTATATATTTAGAATATTATATTAATCATCTGAATTTCGATACACAAAATACAATAAGAACATAATAAAATAGATAGTACACCAACTAAACGCATAAAATAGTTTTTTGCAAATATCGATTTTTGTTTGTTTATCATTTTTATTATAATGCTGGATGCTAAAAAACATTTAGTTACATATTTTTAATGTTTGTGTTGATACAGGTAACTATATTGAACATCTAACTTCATCGCCTCAGGCATATAAGTTCACATATTGTTTTTAACTAGGGGAATTGTTTCTTCTGTTTGCTGTAGCGCTTACATTTTTTTAATTTTATTAAAAATATGCACGGAATTGAAATAAAATAGAATGTAAAAGAAAAGATAATAGAAACAAAATAGAATAAAATATATATATTTGTCTAATTGCGGGTTGCTGTGTTTAACAAATGTTGAATAGCACAGGAATATACAAACATACACACACACACACACACACACACACACACACATAAAAAAAGGCATATCAAATACTTAGGATTGACAGAGAAAAAAAACATGCAAATTATGAAAATTTTAATAAAAATTAATGGAAGATTTCTAACGCACGCAAAATGAAGTCGCTGCTGTATATATGTATATCTGTATGTATTCGTATATATATATATATAATTGAAATTAGTTTTTTTTTTTTGTTATCTGCACTAAATATGCTATAAATATGCCAGGCGCGCGATCTCTCTTATCTAAACCGACGACTGCTCAGTGAGAGGCGACGCATGCGCGCCCGATTCTGTGAGTAGCTGCTGGACCACCGATCATCGGATGCGATGCTGCTGGCAGCCGGCAATTTGTACTTGTAGCTGCCTGCGTGCTAACTTAACAGATCCTTGATCTCCTTGTGCATGTGGCAAAGGAAATCCACATAGCTGGCCGAACCATCAGTGCCCCGATCCTCAATGAGAAAGTGTCGAAAGACGCTCTCCAGCTTATCGTTTTGTCGCACACATGTCACCTGCAAATAGTTTCACAAATTAGTTGTTTAGTTGTCCGAAAAAGTAAATTCATTCCAATAACTTACCCGCATATAGCGTGTGCGCTCCTCCATAATCTGATCGAGAATATCAGTAACACGACGCGCGAGTGGCGTATCTGAGGAGATGGCGAAACGCTCGGCATTCACCTGTTGCGTGCATTGGACGCCAAACAGCGGCTGTACAAAGTTTTGCGCCAGCGCTTGGCCCAGCCAGATAAATAGATGCACACCGTTCTCAAGTATATAGGCGCCATCTTCTGTAATCTTCTCATGTGTGCAGCGCACGGGCGTTGGCAGCGATGTCTCATCGGGTTCCACGTTGTGTATAGGAATGAAGCGTGGATACAAAAAGTTCACCGACATATTCAAATCCATGGCCAGCACAAATTGTATGATATAGGAGCGATCATCTAGTGTCATATCGGAGCCACCAGATATGGCATCGTTTTTCAGCAAACAGGATGAATATAGCGGTAATAGTTTGAGGCACTCGGGCAATATCAGTTGGCCAGCGGATGTGGGCGATGTGCAATGCTTGCGATAGCAGGCCAATATCTGGGCCGATCTTTGTATTAGATTATCCTTGACCTGCTTGGGTGAATGCTCCATTAGTTTGAAGCATGCCTGCTTGGCAAAGAACAACATCATTGCATCTAAATCGCAGCTCTTGAACACATCCGCAATGGTAACGGTAACGCTTAAAGCTAAATTTAAAATGCGCAGTCTGCGTTGGCCGCTGCAGGATGTATAAAGTAGGGCCACCTGGATATAGACATTCTCCTCCGGCGCCAGTTTATCATCATGCTTGATCTCAATGCTGACGGATTTGGTAGCATCTGTTTGGATAGAGTAAGACCAGTTAAATGTCAGTTAAAGTTCGATTTATAATTCCCTCATAGAAACTTACCAATGCTGGCCAGCTCCACATCGGTCGTGTTGGACATGTAGAAGTGTCCAAAGAACTCGGTGGGACGTATGCCCGCCGAGGTGCGTACACGCATCACAGCATCAAAGGCAATTGGACGCGATACGTTCTTAATTATGTCCTCGATGAGACGCTTGCCATCGAGTTCCGCTTGGAAATAGGTATACTTGTAGACCTCACCGCCCGTCAGACGTGCCACTTGACCAATTGTGGCAATGTCAATGTACGCATTGTTGAACACAAACAAATCGACGGAGCAGCCCTGCTGTACGCATTCCTGTCCCAGCTGATTGTAGGCTGTTGTTTGTGGCGTTAATACCGTCTTCTCCTTGTCCGTGCCCAACAATTTGCGATCATCGCGATTCTTAAGCTTGCCCGGCGCCTCAGCAATGGGCAGTGTTGAATTAAACACCAACAATTTGCCAGCAGCATTGGATGCCTTTAAAGCCTCCAAGCCCGCCTGTATGGCCGGATAGAGTATAGTTTCCGTTTCCTTGGTATCTACAAACATGCGCGGTATTTCGTCCATTAGTGCATCAATAACCGCTGCCGATTCCTCCGGATGGCATAGAAAACCATCGAGCAGCGGCATAAACATCTCCTGCACATCGCCCACAACCATCATCTGTGGCTGGGCCAGGCTGCTCTTAATATTGTAAAAGTGCACGGTGCTATTGTAGGTGATAAAACCGACGCGCACCTTGGACTTATCCTGTCCCTGATCCACCGGCAGATGCTTGAGTATATGCTTGATCTGTGAGCAAAGCAAATGCACCAAACCGGACTTGATCGTATTGTACGAGACGTCTATAATGAAAATAAACGCTGGCACCTCCGGCTGCGTGTTGTTCTGTGCAATAAATAAAGATTCAAATGTAAGATTGGATTATCTACATATATAAAAGCAGGCAAATAGGCTAATGTTAGAAGTTTGAAATTTGTACAATAGTCATCATATAGGTAGAAAATGAGTATTAAGAAAGGATTATGGAAAATTCTGTTTGTATGTGGTTGAAAATTGACTTGCTATATTATAAAAGAGTTCAACCTGACAGCCCTAACTGTAAGAGTTAGATAACTGACTTTTCAATAGTAATTTCATCTTATGACGTATAAAGTTGAAACTTACGCGACAATAATCCTTGGTAGCTACGAACTCATAGGTACCCAGCAGCAGTTCGGGTCGCTCGTGCTTATCCACACGCTGTCCGGTGTGATCCAAATGCTGATAATAGTCCGGATGCACTATTGAGAAAACAAATTGCATTATTTTAAACTAAGCGATTGTTATAGTTCTTAAGCAAACTCACCTTCCGTGGACACCTTGCACATGAGACACTGGAAGCGTCGTCCTGCATCGACAAACTGCATATTGGGCGACATGTAGGCCTTGCAGCGATTGCAGCGTATGGGACCCATGTCACCAAAATTAACAATTGGTGGCTCCATCTCACCCTGAGCGAGACGTGCCAGCGGTGATATGTTCAGCGTTAAAGGCAGTGCCGTTGTCTTGAGCAGATCAGGTGTATTGGGTATGCAGTAGAGCGAGGAACGCATAAAACGTGGCGATGAGTTGCCCTGATCGTGCACCACAAATTTGGTGGTTACCAGCGGTGGCAATAAGCCCGGCTGATTGGTGACAAATGGTCCACTCGCCGTCTGTTGATTCTCAATCATGACCTGTATGGGATTTGGCATCTGGTCGGGATCAAGACGACGCGGTGGCGGTGCCTGTTGATACATGTTACCAGCACCCGGCATGGGTGGTTGCTGTGAAATGAAATGACGATGATTAAAAGTCGGACAATAGGAGTATTATTATGCAGCAGTTTTTACATTAAAGCCAGGACGCGCGCCTCCAGCGCCTGGTTGACCTGGATAGCTGCCAGGCTGCGGCGGATAGCCGGACATGGGCTGCTGCTGCTGCGCTTGTTGTCCAACCTGTGGAGCATAGCCGGGCATGGGCTGATAACCAGGCATGGGTGGCTGCTGTCCCGCCTGTGGTGGATAACCGAGACTTGGCGGCGGCGCTGCTCCATATTGTGGCACTGGCGGTTGTCCAGGAAGCGGTGGCGCGCCTGGATAGCTTCCAACTGGTGCTGCACTTGGTAGTCCGGCATAGGGCTGTCCTGGAAAGCCGCCAGCCGACTGTGGTGGCATACCGGGTTGCGGTGGCATGCCGGACTGTGGTGGCATGCCAAACTGAGGCGGCATGCCGGATTGTGGTGGCATGCCAGGCTGTGGTGGCATGCCAGAGTGAGGCGGCATGCCAGGCTGTGGCGGCATGCCAGGCTGTGGTGGCATGCCAGGCTGTGGTGGCATGCTTTGCTGTTGAGGCGGCATGCCAGGCTGAGGAGGCATACCTGACTGAGGAGGCATACCTGACTGAGGAGGCATGCCAGGCTGTGGTGGCATGCCGGACTGTGGTGGCATGCCAGGCTGTGGTGGCATGCCCGGCTGCACGGGTCGTCCATATGCGCCTGGTGGAGCTGGCTGCGCTGCTGCTGCTGGCTGTGCAGCGATAGAATTTGTGCCCGACAGTGGTGGCTGCCCCAGCATTGCAGATTTGGGTGGTGGCATGTGTGGCATGCCGGCTAAATTGCCGCTGTTAAGTGTCATTGTTTGCGGCATAGATGATGGCGCCGCTGATGTGGCCGGATACATTGTGGGTGGTGGTGGTGCAGCAGCGGCGGCAGAAACGGGTGGAGCCGGCGATGGTGCAGCCGAGCCATTTGCATAGGCAGCTGCATAGGCATTGTTGTTGTTATAGTTTGGCTGCGATGTGGGCGGCGACGCCGGGTTCGAGTTAAATTGATTGTACTGCGGCGCTGGTGGTGCAGCAGCAGCAGCTCCAATTGCAGCAGCTGTGGGCATGGGTGGCAGCGGTAGCTGTGCGGGCTTTAGGGGATTACCGCTGACATTCAAGCCGCTCATCGACGTGGCCAGCAGCTTTAGAGAAAGAGAAAGATAGATAGAGAGAGTGTGAAGAGTAGAGCGAGTTGTTCGTTAGTACAGGCTAAATCAATTTTAATAATGTGCGTGCTCTTATCAGGCTGCCTTCCATTATGAAATGTTAGTTGACCTCTTTAAAACTAAACTTAAGAAAATACAAGAAAAACGGTTATCAGAGCAACGAACGTTGAATACACTGCTCAGTGTAGAAATATGATACTGATTTAATACACTTTGTGTGCAAGCGTTACAAAAGTAGAGAGGCCCATTCACGGCGATCATATCGATGTAGTAATGGTAACAGTAAATGTCAACTTTTTAAGCTGAGCTTAAATTTGAGCTTTTAATTTAATTCAGCCCAGCTGAATAAAGTAGTCTAAAATGCAAGGAAATGCATTCATGGCGATCATAAACGAACACTCAATGTTAAACAACCAATGCTTTTGCTTTGTTTCGATGAACGTGAATGGGAAACGTTTTTCAGATGAACTTTAATCTGAGCTTTTGTGCAAAAGCTCGCTCAAAATGCCTAAACGTTAAGCCAGGCTCAAAGCTTTTTTTAAACTACTCAAAAGGATGCACTCAAATAAAACAAAAAAAGCTCTTTGTTGAATTGTTGAGCTGATGTTATTTTGCTCGAATGCTTTTGAAAAGCACTCAGGTTTAAAAGCTCACGTTCACGCTCACCTGCTGATAGTTGCCATTCACATAGGGCTGTTGAGCTGATGACACTGGAGCGCCATATTGTTGTTGTTGTTGTGTTGGTGGCGCTGCTTGTTGTTGTTGGTGCAGCTGCGTTGGCTGCTGCTGCGGCTGCTGTTGTGGTGGCCAGCCCGTTGCGCCCCGAGCACCACCAACGGGCGGCGGCGCTGCATATTGTGGTTGCTGCTGCTGCGGCGGCGACAGCGGCGGCGGCTGCTGCTGGAATTCCGTAGGCGGCACACCATACATATTGGGATTCATTGTTTATAATGTGTTGTCAGAATTGAGCACATACAAAATTGTAATAACAACTTTCACACAAAACACTCAAATTGCAGCTCAAAGTTCGCGTTTACCGTTCCCCGTTGCCCACAAATTCAAACACTTTCCAGTCGTTGTTGAGTCAAATTACAGTGCTTAATGTGTTCGCTGGTTGCTGTGGTTAAATTGTTTAGCAGCTTTAACTAGTTGGGAACGCACAGGTAACGCAGTTTTCAATAAAAATTCCAGGCAAAAGCCAACTTCCACGTCAGTTCGCTAATTCGATATTTTTTTTCTGCTGCTGCTGCTTGTTGGTTGCATTTGACAGTTTGCCACGTAAAGTTGTCGCCTGTGCGACATATATCGATAACTTGTAAATTGATTGCGCACGACTGTTGATTTCGATATTTCTGGCGATTTATTTGAAATAGAACTCATTAGCTATTCAGCAATAGAAGTATTAAAGTAAATCTTTGGATCAACGCACTTCATTTAAGTGCAAATTTCTTATATATATAATTAGCAAATGTTGAATTATAACAGTAAGAAATCGTTTTTTTTGTTACGTTTAATTATAATTATTGAATACATCGATAGTTATCGAACGCACAGCTGTGCTAACATTTACAGAGCACTGTTAATACAGCTCTGTTCTATTTTATATTTGTTCTTCTCGAAACGTACGACTGACTGTATGCCTTCGAAAAATCGCAGGCCCGTATGTCGCTCAATTTCTGCAATATCACAGAGATAATCGGTTAATTCGCTGCTGCTGCAAGTGGTGCTATTTTTATTATCTATCATATAGCCCTCCATATACGGGGTATATCCTGGATCCTTTGGATCAATGATGAGCACCTTAAAGTAATGCGAAGGCGTTGGCACTGGTAACCAATCGACAATTTGATATTCCAATGTCCAGTTCGATTCCGGGTGACAGGTTGGTAAAAACATTGGACCCGTATATACATACACTGAACCAAATTTCTCCGTCATTTCGGAGACATGCTGTTCCAGCTTACGCCAAATTCCGCGCCTAAATGCCTTGCATACTCGCGTCGCCCCACAGCTGAGCACAAACACATCATTGTAGCGAAGTTGCAGTGCATCGCCATCGCCATCTGTGGTTAGCTTCTTGTAGTTGCCCTTTAGATGCTCGCACATCCATTTTGGAGCATTTGTGCTCAAATCCTGTGAAACAATATAGTCCTTGTGTACATATAAATTTTCACTGCTGGGCAGCCCATACTTGACAAGATCTAAGAGATCTGGCGAATACGTTGTCGTATTGCTAACACAAAAGAAATTGCTAAACGCATCCAAAATTGGAAAGATCACAAAGTCGCGTAGCTTATCTCCGAAACGTGGTGTACGTTTCCAAAGGCGCGCTTCATGATCTGTTCTAAATGTGGACAACTGAAAAAAAATAAATATATATTGCAGTCAGTTTTGCCCATTTTTTTCAGTTAATTATACTTACAAGCGGATAAAACTTCTGACGATGATAAAATACATAAGGATCGCTCCGTATCAGGCAAAACAGTCTACGTATTGTCATTTCCTCTTGAATGTAGGAGCCGCACATAATTCCTGTAAAGCCTGCCAGAGCAATGAACGCACATTGTTGGACTGCTGGAACTTCTGGAGCTGACATTTTACTAGGTTATTCCAAGAACTAAGCTAAGTATATATAATACATATATATTAAAGACGTCTTTTAACTTTTAATTTTGTTTTAGTCTTTACTACAGTAACTCTTAAAAAACATGTGAAGCACTTAAAGATTTTATTATGAATGTACAAATTATCAAAGGCCTACTTACAACGAAATATGAAAATTTAGATATCAACATAAGGCCTACTTACAACATATGTTGATATCTAAATTTTAATTTTCATATTTCGACCGATTTTTCAAATGGCAGTGAACCGATTTTGATGACATTTTGTTAGGAGTTATATATAGTTGCAAAAAAATAAATATGCTAGATTTTTTTCGACACCATAAAAAAAATATTTATTCAAAATCTTTTGTCAACGTCGAAAAGAACATGTTTCCAACAACTTGTTGAAATTTTCAAATGTTATTTTTTTCAAAGTAACTGGCGAAGGACATCATATCTTGAGACGGGTTCATCTTAAATCAAAAACTACAAAAAATACCGTTAGTATATTGTATTGCTTAGTCGAAGAACTTGTAACAATTTAGATTTAAAAAATTTTCAAATAAATTTGGTGTTGGTCGGATTAATAGTTTTTTAGTAAACGTATCCACAGCAAAGGTAATTTAAAAAATACAAAATTCTGAGATAATCGGGCTTAAAGTTTCAAGAGTGTTTCCGTGTGCTATGCAGGTAGTGCACTACAAATAGCTAAAACTTCGGTTCTAATGCTCTGCTTGTTGGTTGCATTTGACAGTTTGCCACGTAAAGTTGTCGCCTGTGCGACATATATCGATAACTTGTAAATTGATTGCGCACGACTGTTGATTTCGATATTTCTGGCGATTTATTTGAAATAGAACTCATTAGCTACTCAGCAATAGAAGTATTAAAGTAAATCTTTGGATCAACGCACTTCATTTAAGTGCAAATTTCTTATATATATAATTAGCAAATGTTGAATTATAACAGTAAAAAATCGTTTTTTTTGTTACGTTTAATTATAATTATTGAATACATCGATAGCTATCGAACGCACAGCTGTGCTAACATTTACAGAGCACTGTTAATACAGCTCTGTTAAAAAAGTGACGGTTATATTTTGAAAATAGTATTTTCACCGCTCCAATCAATTAACATACAAGAATGACTTTTCAAAGCGCTGAAGTTTAATTACATAACTCAGGTTCCTGCCGAAATCTGCTCGTTGCCTGTTCTATTTTATATTTGTTCTCGAAACGTACGACTGACTGTATGCCTTCGAAAAATCGCAGGCCCGTATGTCGCCCAATTGCTGCAATATCACAGAGATAATCGGTTAATTCGCTGCTGGTGCAAGTGGTGCTATTTTTATTATCTATTATATAGCCCTCCATATACGGGGTATATCCTGGATCCTTTGGATCAATGATGAGCACCTTAAAGTAATGCGAAGGCGTTGGCACTGGTAACCAATCGACAATTTGATATTCCAATGTCCAGTTCGATTCCGGGTGACAGGTTGGTAAAAACATTGGACCCGTATATACATACACTGAACCAAATTTCTCCGTCATTTCGGAGACATGCTGTTCCAGCTTACGCCAAATTCCGCGCCTAAATGCCTTGCATACTCGCGTCGCCCCACAGCTGAGCACAAACACATCATTGTAGCGAAGTTGCAGTGCATCGCCATCGCCATCTGTGGTTAGCTTCTTGTAGTTGCCCTTTAGATGCTCGCACATCCATTTTGGAGCATTTGTGCTCAAATCCTGTGAAACAATATAGTCCTTGTGTACATATAAATTTTCACTGCTGGGCAGCCCATACTTGACAAGATCTAAGAGATCTGGCGAATACGTTGTCGTATTGCTAACACAAAAGAAATTGCTAAACGCATCCAAAATTGGAAAGATCACAAAGTCGCGTAGCTTATCTCCGAAACGTGGTGTACGTTTCCAAAGGCGCGCTTCATGATCTGTTCTAAACGTGGACAACTGAAAAAAAATAAATATATATTGCAGTCAGTTTTGCCCATTTTTTTCAGTTAATTATACTTACAAGCGGATAAAACTTCTGACGATGATAAAATACATAAGGATCGCTCCTTATCAGGCAAAACAGTCTACGTATTGTCATTTCCTCTTGAATGTAGGAGCCGCACATAATTCCTGTAAAGCCTGCCAGAGCAATGAACGCACATTGTTGGACTGCTGGAACTTCTGGAGCTGACATTTTACTAGGTTATTCCAAGAACTAAGCTAAGTATATATAATACATATATATTAAAGACGTCTTTTAACTTTTAATTTTGTTTTAGTCTTTACTACAGTAACTCTTAAAAAACATGTGAAGCACTCAAAGATTTTATTATGAATGTACAAATTATCAAAGGCCTACTTACAACGAAATATGAAAATTTAGATATCAACATAAGGCCTACTTACAACATATGTTGATATCTAAATTTTAATTTTCATATTTCGACCGATTTTTCAAATGGCAGTGAACCGATTTTGATGAAATTTTGTTAGGAGTTATATATAGTTGCAAAAAAATAAATATGCTAGATTTTTTTCGACACCATAAAAAAAATATTTATTCAAAATCTTTTGTCAACGTCGAAAAGAACATGTTTCAAACAACTTGTTGAAATTTTCAAATGTTATTTTTTTCAAAGTAACTGGCGAAGGACATCATATCTTGAGACGGGTTCATCTTAAATCAAAAACTACAAAAAATACCGTTAGTATATTGTATTGCTTAGTCGAAGAACTTGTAACAATTTAGATTTAAAACATTTTCAAATAAATTTGGTGTTGGTCGGATTAATAGTTTTTTAGTAAACGTATCCACAGCAAAGGTAATTTAAAAAATACAAAATTCTGAGATAATCGGGCTTAAAGTTTCAAGAGTGTTTCTGTGTGCTATGCAGGTAGTGCACTACAAATAGTTAAAACTTCGGTTCTAATGCTCCGATTGTTATGAAAATTTGTGCGAGGGTATATATTTAAAGAAATTTTTTTCTATTTTTTCATCCACTGCAACTGTATATAACCCCTTAATGCTAAAACTTAAAATTGGTAAGTTTGTTCAAATTTTCTTGAAGGTTATAAAAATCCAATGGTCATTATAATTATTAACACTTAGATTTAAGATGAATAATTAATAATTTTTATTTGAACCAGTGCAATGAAAGCTAACTGTAACTAAACTTTAAAAGAGCATCAATCGGTTAAACTGCATTTAAAAACAGGTAAACCTAGTCGAAAACGATATGATGTTAATCCAGATTTTGGAGATGAATGGAAATTTGCAATATTCTTGGAACCATAAAACGTATACAAGGAATTTTCGTAATTTAAAATTTGTATATTATTTTTCAAACTATTAAGTTTAATTTATTGACAAACTGATCAATTTAGATGAATTCCCGAAAAACCTGAGATTCGCTTGGATAGTTGCTGCCAAAGATAGCACTTCTACGCAGGCCATCAAAGAAATGAAGACCCGCATAATGCTCAATCTCACGGATATCACAAAGAAAGGTGCGTAGTTTAAGTTTCGCTGAAATGGGTGCATTGGGCAGCACATAGGCCTCCATATAGGGTTTACCCAGCGGTAGCTTTGATTCCACCATGATCACTTTAAAAAAATGGGTGGGCACTGCAACCATATTCAATCCAATCATATCATATTCGACGCTCCATTTGCCATTACTCTGTGGCCGTGGCTTATAGAGTGGACCAGTGCACACATAGACCGAACCATAACGTTCTATAAGATTCCTGACATAGTTCTCCAGTTTATTCCAAGCACCACTATTAAAGCCCTGACCTATTTGGGGTGCTATGTTGGTCAAAAAGAATGTATCATTACAGTGTATCTGTTGACCACGATGATTTCCCGCTGCCGCCAAATGTCCACGATCGAAACCCGAGTTTCTATAATCTGCAAGTGTTGCACGAAAATTCGACGGTACACTCAGATCTGCACGATAATTGGCACGGGTGCGTCTCACACCACGCGTTCCATCTATATTCGCCAGCTGCAAATGCTCGCAGACCCAATGTGCAACACGATTGCGACGATCATAGGAAAGCACAAAGTCCCTATAAAGTCTTATATCATCCAAGCCTGGAAAACCATATTTCATTACACGCTGCACTTGATGCGATGCTTCATTTTGAGTATTGAAGAAGCAAAACTGTGAAAGAGTTTGAAATCTCTTGAAGATTATATTTTAATTTATTTGTTAAAAAAAAAATGTAGAAATAGCCAATTCTAAGTTACTTTTAAGAAGAAACCATGCTCCTTAAACTAATTCCTAGCCCTGGTTTCTTTATTTACATTTTTTATTGAAGAAAGCTTTGAAAAGAAAGCAAAGTTTTCTACTATTAGATTTACTTTCTTACCGCGTCAAAGATCTTAGCATTAATATAGTAGGCATATGGATCTTGTTCGATTAGCTCTTGCAGCAGCTGTGTTGCATGTTTGTGTTGAAAGTAAACGCCTGCCACAAAACAGCCAGCTGCAGTTACCAAACCTAAAGACACGCCCAGCAGCAGCTGCCAAGAGCGGCTCATGTAAACGAACTATGCCAAAAACTAACAAAAATCTAGTTTAAAAGTAGCTAAAAATTTCTTTTGAAAGTGTATACAGTGTCTACTTTGTAATTCAAAACTATTTTGAATTCTCTGCAGGTCTTCAAAAGCTTTAACGAAATAATTTCTCCGATAAATTATAGTTTTACATTTTTTTAACATATTGCAAAAGTGTATTTTCATTAAATCTTCAAGTTTTTACTTTTGTCAGTAAGTAGTATTCAATAAATTAACTTCGTTATAAAATTTCGTTCTGAAAATTTTCAAGAAATTTTAATTCCGCAAAAAGTTGCTGAATGTGAAAACAGAAACAGGTCTGTGAATTGTTGTAGTAAATTGGTTAAATAACCTTAAGTCTTTATTATAGCTTTGAGTACAAATTCTTAACTTTACTCTTTTAGATTGTGTTCATTACAAAAGATAGTTTTAATTGTTTTAAAACATTAAGCGAAATGAAAAAAATTATGAACTTTAAAAAGATTGCATGTAAAAATTCAAAATTAAATTGAAAGGAACAATTAAATTGAAATGAAAAAATGATTTACTTTAAAAAAGAATGCATGTAAAGCGCAAACGATCTCCGGTTTATAAATTGATTAAATTGAATGAAAGTAAGTATGTAAAGCAGAAACTTTAAAATTAAAACTAAATTGAACTTCGCTTTATACTTTGTACAGATCGTTTATGTAATTAATGTACTCCTTATCAAGAAAGCTGTACTCATTGTTACCCACATGACGATTAAAGCGTACACAATTGTTCCTTATACGGAACACGTAGGCGGTATATGGAGAGTCCTCTCCCGCCATTATAAAGTGAACATCCCCGAGGAAATTATGCAACAGCTGTAAACGTGCCTGCAATTTAAGTTCATGTTGCTGAAACTAAGCAAATAGATTGTTTAGCGTTATTTGGACATGTATCAAATAAGTATTTTTGAAAATCTTACCTTATGCAGCTGAGCAATACTAAAGGTTTCAATGCGCTCACTCACGATACCATCTTTGTCGAAATAGGCCAATCTTAACTGCTTTATGCCAGTTAGATGGGCTTGAAATAAATATGACTGGGCCCGGAAATTCTTACGCCAATCATAGTTTTTGTATCTCTTACTGATTACTTTAACCATGCTGAAACGTAGTTGTTGTAACACCTCAGGATCATTGCTGTTTAAATTAGAAAATAAATTGTATTAATATACTATATTAATTGTTATTTTCGGCATATCGAAGATATATGTATACTCTTGCAGGGATCCTAATAAACATTTATCTGAAAACAAATCTAAAAGTAGAATATATGTATATAACCTTGCACAAAAGTTTTCTATATACTATCTTAATGGTAACAGTAAATGTCAACTTTTTAAGCTGAGCTTAAATTTGAGCTTTTAATTTAATTCAGCCCAGCTGAATAAAGTAGTCTAAAATGCAAGGAAATGCATTCATGGCGATCATAAACGAACACTCAATGTTAAACAACCAATGCTTTTGCTTTGTTTCGATGAACGTGAATGGGAAACGTTTTTCAGATGAACTTTAATCTGAGCTTTTGTGCAAAAGCTCGCTCAAAATGCCTAAACGTTAAGCCAGGCTCAAAGCTTTTTTTAAACTACTCAAAAGGATGCACTCAAATAAAACAAAAAAAGCTCTTTGTTGAATTGTTGAGCTGATGTTATTTTGCTCGAATGCTTTTGAAAAACACTCAGGTTTAAAAGCTCACGTTCACGCTCACCTGCTGATAGTTGCCATTCACATAGGGCTGTTGAGCTGATGACACTGGAGCGCCATATTGTTGTTGTTGTTGTGTTGGTGGCGCTGCTTGTTGTTGTTGGTGCAGCTGCGTTGGCTGCTGCTGCGGCTGCTGTTGTGGTGGCCAGCCCGTTGCGCCCCGAGCACCACCAACGGGCGGCGGCGCTGCATATTGTGGTTGCTGCTGCTGCGGCGGCGACAGCGGCGGCGGCTGCTGCTGGAATTGCGTAGGCGGCACACCATACATATTGGGATTCATTGTTTATAATGTGTTGTCAGAATTGAGCACATACAAAATTGTAATAACAACTTTCACACAAAACACTCAAATTGCAGCTCAAAGTTCGCGTTTACCGTTCCCCGTTGCCCACAAATTCAAACACTTTCCAGTCGTTGTTGAGTCAAATTACAGTGCTTAATGTGTTCGCTGGTTGCTGTGGTTAAATTTTTTAGCAGCTTTAACTAGTTGGGAACGCACAGGTAACGCAGTTTTCAATAAAAATTCCAGGCAAAAGCCAACTTCCACGTCAGTTCGCTAATTCGATATTTTTTTTCTGCTGCTGCTGCTTGTTGGTTGCATTTGACAGTTTGCCACGTAAAGTTGTCGCCTGTGCGACATATATCGATAACTTGTAAATTGATTGCGCACGACTGTTGATTTCGATATTTCTGGCGATTTATTTGAAATAGAACTCATTAGCTACTCAGCAATAGAAGTATTAAAGTAAATCTTTGGATCAACGCACTTCATTTAAGTGCAAATTTCTTATATATATAATTAGCAAATGTTGAATTATAACAGTAAGAAATCGTTTTTTTTGTTACGTTTAATTATAATTATTGAATACATCGATAGTTATCGAACGCACAGCTGTGCTAACATTTACAGAGCACTGTTAATACAGCTCTGTTAAAAAAGTGACGGTTATATTTTGAAAAAAGTATTTTCACCGCTCCAATCAATTAACATACAAGAATGACTTTTCAAAGCGCTGAAGTTTACTTACATAACTCAGGTTCCTGCCGAAATCTGCTCGTTGCCTGTTCTATTTTATATTTGTTCTTCTCGAAACGTACGACTGACTGTATGCCTTCGAAAAATCGCAGGCCCGTATGTCGCTCAATTTCTACAATATCACAGAGATAATCGGTTAATTCGCTGCTGCTGCAAGTGGTGCTATTTTTATTATCTATCATATAGCCCTCCATATACGGGGTATATCCTGGATCCTTTGGATCAATGATGAGCACCTTAAAGTAATGCGAAGGCGTTGGCACTGGTAACCAATCGACAATTTGATATTCCAATGTCCAGTTCGATTCCGGGTGACAGGTTGGTAAAAACATTGGACCCGTATATACATACACTGAACCAAATTTCTCCGTCATTTCGGAGACATGCTGTTCCAGCTTACGCCAAATTCCGCGCCTAAATGCCTTGCATACTCGCGTCGCCCCACAGCTGAGCACAAACACATCATTGTAGCGAAGATGCAGTGCATCGCCATCGCCATCGGTGGTTAGCTTCTTGTAGTTGCCCTTTAGATGCTCGCACATCCATTTTGGAGCATTTGTGCTCAAATCCTGTGAAACAATATAGTCCTTGTGTACATATAAATTTTCACTGCTGGGCAGCCCATACTTGACAAGATCTAAGAGATCTGGCGAATACGTTGTCGTATTGCTAACACAAAAGAAATTGCTAAACGCATCCAAAATTGGAAAGATCACAAAGTCGCGTAGCTTATCTCCGAAACGTGGTGTACGTTTCCAAAGGCGCGCTTCATGATCTGTTCTAAATGTGGACAACTGAAAAAAAATAAATATATATTGCAGTCAGTTTTGCCCATTTTTTTCAATTAGTTATACTTACAAGCGGATAAAACTTCTGACGATGATAAAATACATAAGGATCGCTCCGTATCAGGCAAAACAGTCTACGTATTGTCATTTCCTCTTGAATGTAGGAGCCGCACATAATTCCTGTAAAGCCTGCCAGAGCATAGAACGCACATTGTTCGACTGCTGGAACTTCTGGAGCTGACATTTTACTAGGTTATTCTAAGAACTAAGCTAAGTATATATAATACATATATATTAAAGACGTCTTTTAACTTTTAATTTTGTTTTAGTCTTTACTACAGTAACTCTTAAAAAACATGTGAAGCACTTAAAGATTTTATTATGAATGTACAAATTATCAAAGGCCTACTTACAACGAAATATGAAAATTTAGATATCAACATAAGGCCTACTTACAACATATGTTGATATCTAAACTTTAATTTTCATATTTCGACCGATTTTTCAAATGGCAGTGAACCGATTTTGATGAAATTTTGTTAGGAGTTATATATAGTTGCAAAAAAATAAATATGCTAGATTTTTTTCGACACCATAAAAAAAATATTTATTCAAAATCTTTTGTCAACGTCGAAAAGAACATGTTTCCAACAACTTGTTGAAATTTTCAAATGTTATTTTTTTCAAAGTAACTGGCGAAGGACATCATATCTTGAGACGGGTTCATCTTAAATCAAAAACTACAAAAAATACCGTTAGTATATTGTATTGCTTAGTCGAAGAACTTGTAACAATTTAGATTTAAAAAATTTTCAAATAAATTTGGTGTTGGTCGGATTAATAGTTTTTTAGTAAACGTATCCACAGCAAAGGTAATTTAAAAAATACAAAATTCTGAGATAATCGGGCTTAAAGTTTCAAGAGTGTTTCTGTGTGCTATGCAGGTAGTGCACTACAAATAGCTAAAACTTCGGTTCTAATGCTCCGATTGTTATGAAAATTTGTGCGAGGGTATATACTTAAAGAAATTTTTTTCTATTTTTTCATCCACTGCAACTGTATATAACCCCTTAATGCTAAAACTTAAAATTGGTAAGTTTGTTCAAATTTTCTTGAAGGTTATAAAAATCCAATGGTCATTATAATTATTAACACTTAGATTTAAGATGAATAATTAATAATTTTTATTTGAACCAGTGCAATGAAAGCTAACTGTAACTAAACTTTAAAAGAGCATCAATCGGTTAAACTGCATTTAAAAACAGGTAAACCTAGTCGAAAACGATATGATGTTAATCCAGATTTTGGAGATGAATGGAAATTTGCAATATTCTTGGAACCATAAAACGTATACAAGGAATTTTCGTAATTTAAAATTTGTATATTATTTTTCAAACTATTAAGTTTAATTTATTGACAAACTGATCAATTTAGATGAATTCCCGAAAAACCTGAGATTCGCTTGGATAGTTGCTGCCAAAGATAGCACTTCTACGCAGGCCATCAAAGAAATGAAGACCCGCATAATGCTCAATCTCACGGATATCACAAAGAAAGGTGCGTAGTTTAAGTTTCGCTGAAATGGGTGCATTGGGCAGCACATAGGCCTCCATATAGGGTTTACCCAGCGGTAGCTTTGATTCCACCATGATCACTTTAAAAAAATAGGTGGGCACTGCAACCATATTCAATCCAATCATATCATATTCGACGCTCCATTTGCCATTACTCTGTGGCCGTGGCTTATAGAGTGGACCAGTGCACACATAGACCGAACCATAACGTTCTATAAGATTCCTGACATAGTTCTCCAGTTTATTCCAAGCACCACTATTAAAGCCCTGACCTATTTGGGGTGCTATGTTGGTCAAAAAGAATGTATCATTACAGTGTATCTGTTGACCACGATGATTTCCCGCTGCCGCCAAATGTCCACGATCGAAACCCGAGTTTCTATTATCTGCAAGTGTTGCACGAAAATTCGACGGTACACTCAGATCTGCACGATAATTGGCACGGGTGCGTCTCACACCACGCGTTCCATCTATATTCGCCAGCTGCAAATGCTCGCAGACCCAATGTGCAACACGATTGCGACGATCATAGGAAAGCACAAAGTCGCTATAAAGTCTTATATCATCCAAGCCTGGAAAACCATATTTCATTATACGCTGCACTTGATGCGATGCTTCATTTTGAGTATTGAAGAAGCAAAACTGTGAAAGAGTTTGAAATCTCTTGAAGATTATATTTTAATTTATTTGTTAAAAAAAAAATGTAGAAATAGCCAATTCTAAGTTACTTTTAAGAAGAAACCATGCTCCTTAAACTAATTCCTAGCCCTGGTTTCTTTATTTACATTTTTTATTGAAGAAGGCTTTGAAAAGAAAGCAAAGTTTTCTACTATTAGATTTACTTTCTTACCGCGTCAAAGATCTTAGCATTAATATAGTAGGCATATGGATCTTGTTCGATTAGCTCTTGCAGCAGCTGTGTTGCATGTTTGTGTTGAAAGTAAACGCCTGCCACAAAACAGCCAGCTGCAGTTACCAAACCTAGAGACACGCCCAGCAGCAGCTGCCAAGAGCGGCTCATGTAAACGAACTATGCCAAAAACTAACAAAAATCTAGTTTAAAAGTAGCTAAAAATTTCTTTTGAAAGTGTATACAGTGTCTACTTTGTAATTCAAAACTATTTTGAATTCTCTGCAGGTCTTCAAAAGCTTTAACGAAATAATTTCTCCGATAAATTATAGTTTTACATTTTTTTAACATATTGCAAAAGTGTATTTTCATTAAATCTTCAAGTTTTTACTTTTGTCAGTAAGTAGTATTCAATAAATTAACTTCGTTATAAAATTTCGTTCTGAAAATTTTCAAGAAATTTTAATTCCGCAAAAAGTTGCTGAATGTGAAAACAGAAACAGGTCTGTGAATTGTTGTAGTAAATTGGTTAAATAACCTTAAGTCTTTATTATAGCTTTGAGTACAAATTCTTAACTTTACTCTTTTAGATTGTGTTCATTACAAAAGATAGTTTTAATTGTTTTAAAACATTAAGCGAAATGAAAAAAATTATGAACTTTAAAAAGATTGCATGTAAAAATTCAAAATTAAATTGAAAGGAACAATTAAATTGAAATGAAAAAATGATTTACTTTAAAAAAGAATGCATGTAAAGCGCAAACGATCTCCGGTTTATAAATTGATTAAATTGAATGAAAGTAAGTATGTAAAGAAAGCTGTACTCATTGTTACCCACATGACGATTAAAGCGTACACAATTGTTCCTTATACGGAACACGTAGGCGGTATATGGAGAGTCCTCTCCCGCCATTATAAAGTGAACATCCCCGAGGAAATTATGCAACAGCTGTAAACGTGCCTGCAATTTAAGTTCATGTTGCTGAAACTAAGCAAATAGATTGTTTAGCGTTATTTGGACATGTATCAAATAAGTATTTTTGAAAATCTTACCTTATGCAGCTGAGCAATACTAAAGGTTTCAATGCGCTCACTCACGATACCATCTTTGTCGAAATAGGCCAATCTTAACTGCTTTATGCCAGTTAGATGGGCTTGAAATAAATATGACTGGGCCCGGAAATTCTTACGCCAATCATAGTTTTTGTATCTCTTACTGATTACTTTAACCATGCTGAAACGTAGTTGTTGTAACACCTCAGGATCATTGCTGTTTAAATTAGAAAATAAATTGTATTAATATACTATATTAATTGTTATTTTCGGCATATCGAAGATATATGTATACTCTTGCAGGGATCCTAATAAACATTTATCTGAAAACAAATCTAAAAGTAGAATATATGTATATAACCTTGCACAAAAGTTTTCTATATACTATCTTAATGGTAACAGTAAATGTCAACTTTTTAAGCTGAGCTTAAATTTGAGCTTTTAATTTAATTCAGCCCAGCTGAATAAAGTAGTCTAAAATGCAAGGAAATGCATTCATGGCGATCATAAACGAACACTCAATGTTAAACAACCAATGCTTTTGCTTTGTTTCGATGAACGTGAATGGGAAACGTTTTTCAGATGAACTTTAATCTGAGCTTTTGTGCAAAAGCTCGCTCAAAATGCCTAAACGTTAAGCCAGGCTCAAAGCTTTTTTAAACTACTCAAAAGGATGCACTCAAATAAAACAAAAAAAGCTCTTTGTTGAATTGTTGAGCTGATGTTATTTTGCTCGAATGCTTTTGAAAAGCACTCAGGTTTAAAAGCTCACGTTCACGCTCACCTGCTGATAGTTGCCATTCACATAGGGCTGTTGAGCTGATGACACTGGAGCGCCATATTGTTGTTGTTGTTGTGTTGGTGGCGCTGCTTGTTGTTGTTGGTGCAGCTGCGTTGGCTGCTGCTGCGGCTGCTGTTGTGGTGGCCAGCCCGTTGCGCCCCGAGCACCACCAACGGGCGGCGGCGCTGCATATTGTGGTTGCTGCTGCTGCGGCGGCGACAGCGGCGGCGGCTGCTGCTGGAATTGCGTAGGCGGCACACCATACATATTGGGATTCATTGTTTATAATGTGTTGTCAGAATTGAGCACATACAAAATTGTAATAACAACTTTCACACAAAACACTCAAATTGCAGCTCAAAGTTCGCGTTTACCGTTCCCCGTTGCCCACAAATTCAAACACTTTCCAGTCGTTGTTGAGTCAAATTACAGTGCTTAATGTGTTCGCTGGTTGCTGTGGTTAAATTGTTTAGCAGCTTTAACTAGTTGGGAACGCACAGGTAACGCAGTTTTCAATAAAAATTCCAGGCAAAAGCCAACTTCCACGTCAGTTCGCTAATTCGATATTTTTTTTCTGCTGCTGCTGCTTGTTGGTTGCATTTGACAGTTTGCCACGTAAAGTTGTCGCCTGTGCGACATATATCGATAACTTGTAAATTGATTGCGCACGACTGTTGATTTCGATATTTCTGGCGATTTATTTGAAATAGAACTCATTAGCTACTCAGCAATAGAAGTATTAAAGTAAATCTTTGGATCAACGCACTTCATTTAAGTGCAAATTTCTTATATATATAATTAGCAAATGTTGAATTATAACAGTAAGAAATCGTTTTTTTTGTTACGTTTAATTATAATTATTGAATACATCGATAGTTATCGAACGCACAGCTGTGCTAACATTTACAGAGCACTGTTAATACAGCTCTGTTAAAAAAGTGACGGTTATATTTTGAAAATAGTATTTTCACCGCTCCAATCAATTAACATACAAGAATGACTTTTCAAAGCGCTGAAGTTTACTTACATAACTCAGGTTCCTGCCGAAATCTGCTCGTTGCCTGTTCTATTTTATATTTGTTCTTCTCGAAACGTACGACTGACTGTATGCCTTCGAAAAATCGCAGGCCCGTATGTCGCTCAATTTCTGCAATATCACAGAGATAATCGGTTAATTCGCTGTTGCTGCAAGTGGTGCTATTTTTATTATCTATCATATAGCCCTCCATATACGGGGTATATCCTGGATCCTTTGGATCAATGATGAGCACCTTAAAGTAATGCGAAGGCGTTGGCACTGGTAACCAATCGACAATTTGATATTCCAATGTCCAGTTCGATTCCGGGTGACAGGTTGGTAAAAACATTGGACCCGTATATACATACACTGAACCAAATTTCTCCGTCATTTCTGAGACATGCTGTTCCAGCTTACGCCAAATTCCGCGCCTAAATGCCTTGCATACTCGCGTCGCCCCACAGCTGAGCACAAACACATCATTGTAGCGAAGATGCAGTGCATCGCCATCGCCATCGGTGGTTAGCTTCTTGTAGTTGCCCTTTAGATGCTCGCACATCCATTTTGGAGCATTTGTGCTCAAATCCTGTGAAACAATATAGTCCTTGTGTACATATAAATTTTCACTGCTGGGCAGCCCATACTTGACAAGATCTAAGAGATCTGGCGAATACGTTGTCGGCATGCTAACACAAAAGAAATTGCTAAACGCATCCAAAATTGGAAAGATCACAAAGTCGCGTAGCTTATCTCCGAAACGTGGTGTACGTTTCCAAAGGCGCGCTTCATGATCTGTTCTAAATGTGGACAACTGAAAAAAAATAAATATATATTGCAGTCAGTTTTGCCCATTTTTTTCAGTTAATTATACTTACAAGCGGATAAAACTTCTGACGATGATAAAATACATAAGGATCGCTCCGTATCAGGCAAAACAGTCTACGTATTGTCATTTCCTCTTGAATGTAGGAGCCGCACATAATTCCTGTAAAGCCTGCCAGAGCATAGAACGCACATTGTTGGACTGCTGGAACTTCTGGAGCTGACATTTTACTAGGTTATTCCAAGAACTAAGCTAAGTATATATAATACATATATATTAAAGACGTCTTTTAACTTTTAATTTTGTTTTAGTCTTTACTACAGTAACTCTTAAAAAACATGTGAAGCACTTAAAGATTTTATTATGAATGTACAAATTATCAAAGGCCTACTTACAACGAAATATGAAAATTTAGATATCAACATAAGGCCTACTTACAACATATGTTGATATCTAAATTTTAATTTTCATATTTCGACCGATTTTTCAAATGGCAGTGAACCGATTTTGATGAAATTTTGTTAGGAGTTATATATAGTTGCAAAAAAATAAATATGCTAGATTTTTTTCGACACCATAAAAAAAATATATTATTCAAAATCTTTTGTCAACGTCGAAAAGAACATGTTTCAAACAACTTGTTGAAATTTTCAAATGTTATTTTTTTCAAAGTAACTGGCGAAGGACATCATATCTTGAGACGGGTTCATCTTAAATCAAAAACTACAAAAAATACCGTTAGTATATTGTATTGCTTAGTCGAAGAACTTGTAACAATTTAGATTTAAAAAATTTTCAAATAAATTTGGTGTTGGTCGGATTAATAGTTTTTTAGTAAACGTATCCACAGCAAAGGTAATTTAAAAAATACAAAATTCTGAGATAATCGGGCTTAAAGTTTCAAGAGTGTTTCTGTGTGCTATGCAGGTAGTGCACTACAAATAGCTAAAACTTCGGTTCTAATGCTCCGATTGTTATGAAAATTTGTGCGAGGGTATATACTTAAAGAAATTTTTTTCTATTTTTTCATCCACTGCAACTGTATATAACCCCTTAATGCTAAAACTTAAAATTGGTAAGTTTGTTCAAATTTTCTTGAAGGTTATAAAAATCCAATGGTCATTATAATTATTAACACTTAGATTTAAGATGAATAATTAATAATTTTTATTTGAACCAGTGCAATGAAAGCTAACTGTAACTAAACTTTAAAAGAGCATCAATCGGTTAAACTGCATTTAAAAACAGGTAAACCTAGTCGAAAACGATATGATGTTAATCCAGATTTTGGAGATGAATGGAAATTTGCAATATTCTTGGAACCATAAAACGTATACAAGGAATTTTCGTAATTTAAAATTTGTATATTATTTTTCAAACTATTAAGTTTAATTTATTGACAAACTGATCAATTTAGATGAATTCCCGAAAAACCTGAGATTCGCTTGGATAGTTGCTGCCAAAGATAGCACTTCTACGCAGGCCATCAAAGAAATGAAGACCCGCATAATGCTCAATCTCACGGATATCACACAGAAAGGTGCGTAGTTTAAGTTTCGCTGAAATGGGTGCATTGGGCAGCACATAGGCCTCCATATAGGGTTTACCCAGCGGTAGCTTCGATTCCACCATGATCACTTTAAAAAAATGGGTGGGCACTGCAACCATATTCAATCCAATCATATCATATTCGACGCTCCATTTGCCATTACTCTGTGGCCGTGGCTTATAGAGTGGACCAGTGCACACATAGACCGAACCATAACGTTCTATAAGATTCCTGACATAGTTCTCCAGTTTATTCCAAGCACCACTATTAAAGCCCTGACCTATTTGGGGTGCTATGTTGGTCAAAAAGAATGTATCATTACAGTGTATCTGTTGACCACGATGATTTCCCGCTGCCGCCAAATGTCCACGATCGAAACCCGAGTTTCTATAATCTGCAAGTGTTGCACGAAAATTCGACGGTACACTCAGATCTGCACGATAATTGGCACGGGTGCGTCTCACACCACGCGTTCCATCTATATTCGCCAGCTGCAAATGCTCGCAGACCCAATGTGCAACACGATTGCGACGATCATAGGAAAGCACAAAGTCGCTATAAAGTCTTATATCATCCAAGCCTGGAAAACCATATTTCATTATACGCTGCACTTGATGCGATGCTTCATTTTGAGTATTGAAGAAGCAAAACTGTGAAAGAGTTTGAAATCTCTTGAAGATTATATTTTAATTTATTTGTTAAAAAAAAAATGTAGAAATAGCCAATTCTAAGTTACTTTTAAGAAGAAACCATGCTCCTTAAACTAATTCCTAGCCCTGGTTTCTTTATTTACATTTTTTATTGAAGAAAGCTTTGAAAAGAAAGCAAAGTTTTCTACTATTAGATTTACTTTCTTACCGCGTCAAAGATCTTAGCATTAATATAGTAGGCATATGGATCTTGTTCGATTAGCTCTTGCAGCAGCTGTGTTGCATGTTTGTGTTGAAAGTAAACGCCTGCCACAAAACAGCCAGCTGCAGTTACCAAACCTAGAGACACGCCCAGCAGCAGCTGCCAAGAGCGGCTCATGTAAACGAACTATGCCAAAAACTAACAAAAATCTAGTTTAAAAGTAGCTAAAAATTTCTTTTGAAAGTGTATACAGTGTCTACTTTGTAATTCAAAACTATTTTGAATTCTCTGCAGGTCTTCAAAAGCTTTAACGAAATAATTTCTCCGATAAATTATAGTTTTACATTTTTTTAACATATTGCAAAAGTGTATTTTCATTAAATCTTCAAGTTTTTACTTTTGTCAGAAAGTAGTATTCAATAAATTAACTTCGTTATAAAATTTCGTTCTGAAAATTTTCAAGAAATTTTAATTCCGCAAAAAGTTGCTGAATGTGAAAACAGAAACAGATCTGTGAATTGTTGTAGTAAATTGGTTAAATAACCTTAAGTCCTTATTATAGCTTTGAGTACAAATTGTGTTCATTACAAAAGATAGTTTTAATTGTTTTAAAACATTAAGCGAAATGAAAAAAATTATGAACTTTAAAAAGATTGCATGTAAAAATTCAAAATTAAATTGAAAGGAACAATTAAATTGAAATGAAAAAATGATTTACTTTAAAAAAGAATGCATGTAAAGCGCAAACGATCTCCGGTTTATAAATTGATTAAATTGAATGAAAGTAAGTATGTAAAGCAGAAACTTTAAAATTAAAACTAAATTGAACTTCGCTTTATACTTTGTACAGATCGTTTATGTAATTAATGTACTCCTTATCAAGAAAGCTGTACTCATTGTTACCCACATGACGATTAAAGCGTACACAATTGTTCCTTATACGGAACACGTAGGCGGTATATGGAGAGTCCTCTCCCGCCATTATAAAGTGAACATCCCCGAGGAAATTATGCAACAGCTGTAAACGTGCCTGCAATTTAAGTTCATGTTGCTGAAACTAAGCAAATAGATTGTTTAGCGTTATTTAGACATGTATCAAATAAGTATTTTTGAAAATCTTACCTTATGCAGCTGAGCAATACTAAAGGTTTCAATGCGCTCACTCACGATACCATCTTTGTCGAAATAGGCCAATCTTAACTGCTTTATGCCAGTTAGATGGGCTTGAAATAAATATGACTGGGCCCGGAAATTCTTACGCCAATCATAGTTTTTGTATCTCTTACTGATTACTTTAACCATGCTGAAACGTAGTTGTTGTAACACCTCAGGATCATTGCTGTTTAAATTAGAAAATAAATTGTATTAATATACTATATTAATTGTTATTTTCGGCATATCGAAGATATATGTATACTCTTGCAGGGATCCTAATAAACATTTATCTGAAAACAAATCTAAAAGTAGAATATATGTATATAACCTTGCACAAAAGTTTTCTATATACTATCTTAATGGTAACAGTAAATGTCAACTTTTTAAGCTGAGCTTAAATTTGAGCTTTTAATTTAATTCAGCCCAGCTGAATAAAGTAGTCTAAAATGCAAGGAAATGCATTCATGGCGATCATAAACGAACACTCAATGTTAAACAACCAATGCTTTTGCTTTGTTTCGATGAACGTGAATGGGAAACGTTTTTCAGATGAACTTTAATCTGAGCTTTTGTGCAAAAGCTCGCTCAAAATGCCTAAACGTTAAGCCAGGCTCAAAGCTTTTTTTAAACTACTCAAAAGGATGCACTCAAATAAAACAAAAAAAGCTCTTTGTTGAATTGTTGAGCTGATGTTATTTTGCTCGAATGCTTTTGAAAAACACTCAGGTTTAAAAGCTCACGTTCACGCTCACCTGCTGATAGTTGCCATTCACATAGGGCTGTTGAGCTGATGACACTGGAGCGCCATATTGTTGTTGTTGTTGTGTTGGTGGCGCTGCTTGTTGTTGTTGGTGCAGCTGCGTTGGCTGCTGCTGCGGCTGCTGTTGTGGTGGCCAGCCCGTTGCGCCCCGAGCACCACCAACGGGCGGCGGCGCTGCATATTGTGGTTGCTGCTGCTGCGGCGGCGACAGCGGCGACAGCGGCGGCGGCTGCTGCTGGAATTGCGTAGGCGGCACACCATACATATTGGGATTCATTGTTTATAATGTGTTGTCAGAATTGAGCACATACAAAATTGTAATAACAACTTTCACACAAAACACTCAAATTGCAGCTCAAAGTTCGCGTTTACCGTTCCCCGTTGCCCACAAATTCAAACACTTTCCAGTCGTTGTTGAGTCAAATTACAGTGCTTAATGTGTTCGCTGGTTGCTGTGGTTAAATTGTTTAGCAGCTTTAACTAGTTGGGAACGCACAGGTAACGCAGTTTTCAATAAAAATTCCAAGCAAAAGCCAACTTCCACGTGAGTTCGCTAATTCGATATTTTTTTTCTGCTGCTGCTGCTTGTTGGTTGCATTTGACAGTTTGCCACGTAAAGTTGTCGCCTGTGCGACATATATCGATAACTTGTAAATTGATTGCGCACGACTGTTGATTTCGATATTTCTGGCGATTTATTTGAAATAGAACTCATTAGCTACTCAGCAATAGAAGTATTAAAGTAAATCTTTGGATCAACGCACTTCATTTAAGTGCAAATTTCTTATATATATAATTAGCAAATGTTGAATTATAACAGTAAAAAATCGTTTTTTTTGTTACGTTTAATTATAATTATTGAATACATCGATAGCTATCGAACGCACAGCTGTGCTAACATTTACAGAGCACTGTTAATACAGCTCTGTTAAAAAAGTGACGGTTATATTTTGAAAATAGTATTTTCACCGCTCCAATCAATTAACATACAAGAATGACTTTTCAAAGCGCTGAAGTTTAATTACATAACTCAGGTTCCTGCCGAAATCTGCTCGTTGCCTGTTCTATTTTATATTTGTTCTTCTCGAAACGTACGACTGACTGTATGCCTTCGAAAAATCGCAGGCCCGTATGTCGCTCAATTTCTGCAATATCACAGAGATAATCGGTTAATTCGCTGTTGCTGCAAGTGGTGCTATTTTTATTATCTATCATATAGCCCTCCATATACGGGGTATATCCTGGATCCTTTGGATCAATGATGAGCACCTTAAAGTAATGCGAAGGCGTTGGCACTGGTAACCAATCGACAATTTGATATTCCAATGTCCAGTTCGATTCCGGGTGACAGGTTGGTAAAAACATTGGACCCGTATATACATACACTGAACCAAATTTCTCCGTCATTTCTGAGACATGCTGTTCCAGCTTACGCCAAATTCCGCGCCTAAATGCCTTGCATACTCGCGTCGCCCCACAGCTGAGCACAAACACATCATTGTAGCGAAGATGCAGTGCATCGCCATCGCCATCGGTGGTTAGCTTCTTGTAGTTGCCCTTTAGATGCTCGCACATCCATTTTGGAGCATTTGTGCTCAAATCCTGTGAAACAATATAGTCCTTGTGTACATATAAATTTTCACTGCTGGGCAGCCCATACTTGACAAGATCTAAGAGATCTGGCGAATACGTTGTCGGCATGCTAACACAAAAGAAATTGCTAAACGCATCCAAAATTGGAAAGATCACAAAGTCGCGTAGCTTATCTCCGAAACGTGGTGTACGTTTCCAAAGGCGCGCTTCATGATCTGTTCTAAATGTGGACAACTGAAAAAAAATAAATATATATTGCAGTCAGTTTTGCCCATTTTTTTCAGTTAATTATACTTACAAGCGGATAAAACTTCTGACGATGATAAAATACATAAGGATCGCTCCGTATCAGGCAAAACAGTCTACGTATTGTCATTTCCTCTTGAATGTAGGAGCCGCACATAATTCCTGTAAAGCCTGCCAGAGCATAGAACGCACATTGTTGGACTGCTGGAACTTCTGGAGCTGACATTTTACTAGGTTATTCCAAGAACTAAGCTAAGTATATATAATACATATATATTAAAGACGTCTTTTAACTTTTAATTTTGTTTTAGTCTTTACTACAGTAACTCTTAAAAAACATGTGAAGCACTTAAAGATTTTATTATGAATGTACAAATTATCAAAGGCCTACTTACAACGAAATATGAAAATTTAGATATCAACATAAGGCCTACTTACAACATATGTTGATATCTAAATTTTAATTTTCATATTTCGACCGAATTTTCAAATGGCAGTGAACCGATTTTGATGAAATTTTGTTAGGAGTTATATATAGTTGCAAAAAAATAAATATGCTAGATTTTTTTCGACACCATAAAAAAAATATATTATTCAAAATCTTTTGTCAACGTCGAAAAGAACATGTTTCAAACAACTTGTTGAAATTTTCAAATGTTATTTTTTTCAAAGTAACTGGCGAAGGACATCATATCTTGAGACGGGTTCATCTTAAATCAAAAACTACAAAAAATACCGTTAGTATATTGTATTGCTTAGTCGAAGAACTTGTAACAATTTAGATTTAAAAAATTTTCAAATAAATTTGGTGTTGGTCGGATTAATAGTTTTTTAGTAAACGTATCCACAGCAAAGGTAATTTAAAAAATACAAAATTCTGAGATAATCGGGCTTAAAGTTTCAAGAGTGTTTCTGTGTGCTATGCAGGTAGTGCACTACAAATAGCTAAAACTTCGGTTCTAATGCTCCGATTGTTATGAAAATTTGTGCGAGGGTATATACTTAAAGAAATTTTTTTCTATTTTTTCATCCACTGCAACTGTATATAACCCCTTAATGCTAAAACTTAAAATTGGTAAGTTTGTTCAAATTTTCTTGAAGGTTATAAAAATCCAATGGTCATTATAATTATTAACACTTAGATTTAAGATGAATAATTAATAATTTTTATTTGAACCAGTGCAATGAAAGCTAACTGTAACTAAACTTTAAAAGAGCATCAATCGGTTAAACTGCATTTAAAAACAGGTAAACCTAGTCGAAAACGATATGATGTTAATCCAGATTTTGGAGATGAATGGAAATTTGCAATATTCTTGGAACCATAAAACGTATACAAGGAATTTTCGTAATTTAAAATTTGTATATTATTTTTCAAACTATTAAGTTTAATTTATTGACAAACTGATCAATTTAGATGAATTCCCGAAAAACCTGAGATTCGCTTGGATAGTTGCTGCCAAAGATAGCACTTCTACGCAGGCCATCAAAGAAATGAAGACCCGCATAATGCTCAATCTCACGGATATCACACAGAAAGGTGCGTAGTTTAAGTTTCGCTGAAATGGGTGCATTGGGCAGCACATAGGCCTCCATATAGGGTTTACCCAGCGGTAGCTTTGATTCCACCATGATCACTTTAAAAAAATAGGTGGGCACTGCAACCATATTCAATCCAATCATATCATATTCGACGCTCCATTTGCCATTACTCTGTGGCCGTGGCTTATAGAGTGGACCAGTGCACACATAGACCGAACCATAACGTTCTATAAGATTCCTGACATAGTTCTCCAGTTTATTCCAAGCACCACTATTAAAGCCCTGACCTATTTGGGGTGCTATGTTGGTCAAAAAGAATGTATCATTACAGTGTATCTGTTGACCACGATGATTTCCCGCTGCCGCCAAATGTCCACGATCGAAACCCGAGTTTCTATAATCTGCAAGTGTTGCACGAAAATTCGACGGTACACTCAGATCTGCACGATAATTGGCACGGGTGCGTCTCACACCACGCGTTCCATCTATATTCGCCAGCTGCAAATGCTCGCAGACCCAATGTGCAACACGATTGCGACGATCATAGGAAAGCACAAAGTCGCTATAAAGTCTTATATCATCCAAGCCTGGAAAACCATATTTCATTATACGCTGCACTTGATGCGATGCTTCATTTTGAGTATTGAAGAAGCAAAACTGTGAAAGAGTTTGAAATCTCTTGAAGATTATATTTTAATTTATTTGTTAAAAAAAAAATGTAGAAATAGCCAATTCTAAGTTACTTTTAAGAAGAAACCATGCTCCTTAAACTAATTCCTAGCCCTGGTTTCTTTATTTACATTTTTTATTGAAGAAAGCTTTGAAAAGAAAGCAAAGTTTTCTACTATTAGATTTACTTTCTTACCGCGTCAAAGATCTTAGCATTAATATAGTAGGCATATGGATCTTGTTCGATTAGCTCTTGCAGCAGCTGTGTTGCATGTTTGTGTTGAAAGTAAACGCCTGCCACAAAACAGCCAGCTGCAGTTACCAAACCTAGAGACACGCCCAGCAGCAGCTGCCAAGAGCGGCTCATGTAAACGAACTATGCCAAAAACTAACAAAAATCTAGTTTAAAAGTAGCTAAAAATTTCTTTTGAAAGTGTATACAGTGTCTACTTTGTAATTCAAAACTATTTTGAATTCTCTGCAGGTCTTCAAAAGCTTTAACGAAATAATTTCTCCGATAAATTATAGTTTTACATTTTTTTAACATATTGCAAAAGTGTATTTTCATTAAATCTTCAAGTTTTTACTTTTGTCAGTAAGTAGTATTCAATAAATTAACTTCGTTATAAAATTTCGTTCTGAAAATTTTCAAGAAATTTTAATTTCGCAAAATATTGCTGAATGTGAAAACAGAAACAGGTCTGTGAATTGTTGTAGTAAATTGGTTAAATAACCTTAAGTCTTTATTATAGCTTTGAGTACAAATTCTTAACTTTACTCTTTTAGATTGTGTTCATTACAAAAGATAGTTTTAATTGTTTTAAAACATTAAGCGAAATGAAAAAAATTATGAACTTTAAAAAGATTGCATGTAAAAATTCAAAATTAAATTGAAAGGAACAATTAAATTGAAATGAAAAAATGATTTACTTTAAAAAAGAATGCATGTAAAGCGCAAACGATCTCCGGTTTATAAATTGATTAAATTGAATGAAAGTAAGTATGTAAAGAAAGCTGTACTCATTGTTACCCACATGACGATTAAAGCGTACACAATTGTTCCTTATACGGAACACGTAGGCGGTATATGGAGAGTCCTCTCCCGCCATTATAAAGTGAACATCCCCGAGGAAATTATGCAACAGCTGTAAACGTGCCTGCAATTTAAGTTCATGTTGCTGAAACTAAGCAAATAGATTGTTTAGCGTTATTTGGACATGTATCAAATAAGTATTTTTGAAAATCTTACCTTATGCAGCTGAGCAATACTAAAGGTTTCAATGCGCTCACTCACGATACCATCTTTGTCGAAATAGGCCAATCTTAACTGCTTTATGCCAGTTAGATGGGCTTGAAATAAATATGACTGGGCCCGGAAATTCTTACGCCAATCATAGTTTTTGTATCTCTTACTGATTACTTTAACCATGCTGAAACGTAGTTGTTGTAACACCTCAGGATCATTGCTGTTTAAATTAGAAAATAAATTGTATTAATATACTATATTAATTGTTATTTTCGGCATATCGAAGATATATGTATACTCTTGCAGGGATCCTAATAAACATTTATCTGAAAACAAATCTAAAAGTAGAATATATGTATATAACCTTGCACAAAAGTTTTCTATATACTATCTTAATGGTAACAGTAAATGTCAACTTTTTAAGCTGAGCTTAAATTTGAGCTTTTAATTTAATTCAGCCCAGCTGAATAAAGTAGTCTAAAATGCAAGGAAATGCATTCATGGCGATCATAAACGAACACTCAATGTTAAACAACCAATGCTTTTGCTTTGTTTCGATGAACGTGAATGGGAAACGTTTTTCAGATGAACTTTAATCTGAGCTTTTGTGCAAAAGCTCGCTCAAAATGCCTAAACGTTAAGCCAGGCTCAAAGCTTTTTTTAAACTACTCAAAAGGATGCACTCAAATAAAACAAAAAAAGCTCTTTGTTGAATTGTTGAGCTGATGTTATTTTGCTCGAATGCTTTTGAAAAACACTCAGGTTTAAAAGCTCACGTTCACGCTCACCTGCTGATAGTTGCCATTCACATAGGGCTGTTGAGCTGATGACACTGGAGCGCCATATTGTTGTTGTTGTTGTGTTGGTGGCGCTGCTTGTTGTTGTTGGTGCAGCTGCGTTGGCTGCTGCTGCGGCTGCTGTTGTGGTGGCCAGCCCGTTGCGCCCCGAGCACCACCAACGGGCGGCGGCGCTGCATATTGTGGTTGCTGCTGCTGCGGCGGCGACAGCGGCGACAGCGGCGGCGGCTGCTGCTGGAATTGCGTAGGCGGCACACCATACATATTGGGATTCATTGTTTATAATGTGTTGTCAGAATTGAGCACATACAAAATTGTAATAACAACTTTCACACAAAACACTCAAATTGCAGCTCAAAGTTCGCGTTTACCGTTCCCCGTTGCCCACAAATTCAAACACTTTCCAGTCGTTGTTGAGTCAAATTACAGTGCTTAATGTGTTCGCTGGTTGCTGTGGTTAAATTGTTTAGCAGCTTTAACTAGTTGGGAACGCACAGGTAACGCAGTTTTCAATAAAAATTCCAGGCAAAAGCCAACTTCCACGTCAGTTCGCTAATTCGATATTTTTTTTCTGCTGCTGCTGCTTGTTGGTTGCATTTGACAGTTTGCCACGTAAAGTTGTCGCCTGTGCGACATATATCGATAACTTGTAAATTGATTGCGCACGACTGTTGATTTCGATATTTCTGGCGATTTATTTGAAATAGAACTCATTAGCTACTCAGCAATAGAAGTATTAAAGTAAATCTTTGGATCAACGCACTTCATTTAAGTGCAAATTTCTTATATATATAATTAGCAAATGTTGAATTATAACAGTAAGAAATCGTTTTTTTTGTTACGTTTAATTATAATTATTGAATACATCGATAGTTATCGAACGCACAGCTGTGCTAACATTTACAGAGCACTGTTAATACAGCTCTGTTAAAAAAGTGACGGTTATATTTTGAAAATAGTATTTTCACCGCTCCAATCAATTAACATACAAGAATGACTTTTCAAAGCGCTGAAGTTTACTTACATAACTCAGGTTCCTGCCGAAATCTGCTCGTTGCCTGTTCTATTTTATATTTGTTCTTCTCGAAACGTACGACTGACTGTATGCCTTCGAAAAATCGCAGGCCCGTATGTCGCTCAATTTCTGCAATATCACAGAGATAATCGGTTAATTCGCTGTTGCTGCAAGTGGTGCTATTTTTATTATCTATCATATAGCCCTCCATATACGGGGTATATCCTGGATCCTTTGGATCAATGATGAGCACCTTAAAGTAATGCGAAGGCGTTGGCACTGGTAACCAATCGACAATTTGATATTCCAATGTCCAGTTCGATTCCGGGTGACAGGTTGGTAAAAACATTGGACCCGTATATACATACACTGAACCAAATTTCTCCGTCATTTCGGAGACATGCTGTTCCAGCTTACGCCAAATTCCGCGCCTAAATGCCTTGCATACTCGCGTCGCCCCACAGCTGAGCACAAACACATCATTGTAGCGAAGATGCAGTGCATCGCCATCGCCATCGGTGGTTAGCTTCTTGTAGTTGCCCTTTAGATGCTCGCACATCCATTTTGGAGCATTTGTGCTCAAATCCTGTGAAACAATATAGTCCTTGTGTACATATAAATTTTCACTGCTGGGCAGCCCATACTTGACAAGATCTAAGAGATCTGGCGAATACGTTGTCGTATTGCTAACACAAAAGAAATTGCTAAACGCATCCAAAATTGGAAAGATCACAAAGTCGCGTAGCTTATCTCCGAAACGTGGTGTACGTTTCCAAAGGCGCGCTTCATGATCTGTTCTAAATGTGGACAACTGAAAAAAAATAAATATATATTGCAGTCAGTTTTGCCCATTTTTTTCAGTTAATTATACTTACAAGCGGATAAAACTTCTGACGATGATAAAATACATAAGGATCGCTCCTTATCAGGCAAAACAGTCTACGTATTGTCATTTCCTCTTGAATGTAGGAGCCGCACATAATTCCTGTAAAGCCTGCCAGAGCATAGAACGCACATTGTTGGACTGCTGGAACTTCTGGAGCTGACATTTTACTAGGTTATTCCAAGAACTAAGCTAAGTATATATAATACATATATATTAAAGACGTCTTTTAACTTTTAATTTTGTTTTAGTCTTTACTACAGTAACTCTTAAAAAACATGTGAAGCACTTAAAGATTTTATTATGAATGTACAAATTATCAAAGGCCTACTTACAACGAAATATGAAAATTTAGATATCAACATAAGGCCTACTTACAACATATGTTGATATCTAAATTTTAATTTTCATATTTCGACCGATTTTTCAAATGGCAGTGAACCGATTTTGATGAAATTTTGTTAGGAGTTATATATAGTTGCAAAAAAATAAATATGCTAGATTTTTTTCGACACCATAAAAAAAATATTTATTCAAAATCTTTTGTCAACGTCGAAAAGAACATGTTTGCAACAACTTGTTGAAATTTTCAAATGTTATTTTTTTCAAAGTAACTGGCGAAGGACATCATATCTTGAGACGGGTTCATCTTAAATCAAAAACTACAAAAAATACCGTTAGTATATTGTATTGCTTAGTCGAAGAACTTGTAACAATTTAGATTTAAAAAATTTTCAAATAAATTTGGTGTTGGTCGGATTAATAGTTTTTTAGTAAACGTATCCACAGCAAAGGTAATTTAAAAAATACAAAATTCTGAGATAATCGGGCTTAAAGTTTCAAGAGTGTTTCTGTGTGCTATGCAGGTAGTGCACTACAAATAGCTAAAACTTCGGTTCTAATGCTCCGATTGTTATGAAAATTTGTGCGAGGGTATATACTTAAAGAAATTTTTTTCTATTTTTTCATCCACTGCAACTGTATATAACCCCTTAATGCTAAAACTTAAAATTGGTAAGTTTGTTCAAATTTTCTTGAAGGTTATAAAAATCCAATGGTCATTACAATTATTAACACTTAGATTTAAGATGAATAATTAATAATTTTTATTTGAACCAGTGCAATGAAAGCTAACTCTAACTAAACTTTAAAAGAGCATCAATCGGTTAAACTGCATTTAAAAACAGGTAAACCTAGTCGAAAACGATATGATGTTAATCCAGATTTTGGAGATGAATGGAAATTTGCAATATTCTTGGAACCATAAAACGTATACAAGGAATTTTCGTAATTTAAAATTTGTATATTATTTTTCAAACTATTAAGTTTAATTTATTGACAAACTGATCAATTTAGATGAATTCCCGAAAAACCTGAGATTCGCTTGGATAGTTGCTGCCAAAGATAGCACTTCTACGCAGGCCATCAAAGAAATGAAGACCCGCATAATGCTCAATCTCACGGATATCACAAAGAAAGGTGCGTAGTTTAAGTATCGCTGAAATGGGTGCATTGGGCAGCACATAGGCCTCCATATAGGGTTTACCCAGCGGTAGCTTTGATTCCACCATGATCACTTTAAAAAAATGGGTGGGCACTGCAACCATATTCAATCCAATCATATCATATTCGACGCTCCATTTGCCATTACTCTGTGGCCGTGGCTTATAGAGTGGACCAGTGCACACATAGACCGAACCATAACGTTCTATAAGATTCCTGACATAGTTCTCCAGTTTATTCCAAGCACCACTATTAAAGCCCTGACCTATTTGGGGTGCTATGTTGGTCAAAAAGAATGTATCATTACAGTGTATCTGTTGACCACGATGATTTCCCGCTGCCGCCAAATGTCCACGATCGAAACCCGAGTTTCTATAATCTGCAAGTGTTGCACGAAAATTCGACGGTACACTCAGATCTGCACGATAATTGGCACGGGTGCGTCTCACACCACGCGTTCCATCTATATTCGCCAGCTGCAAATGCTCGCAGACCCAATGTGCAACACGATTGCGACGATCATAGGAAAGCACAAAGTCGCTATAAAGTCTTATATCATCCAAGCCTGGAAAACCATATTTCATTATACGCTGCACTTGATGCGATGCCTTATTTTGAGTATTGAAGAAGCAAAACTGTGAAAGAGTTTGAAATCTCTTGAAGATTATATTTTAATTTATTTGTTAAAAAAAAAATGTAGAAATAGCCAATTCTAAGTTACTTTTAAGAAGAAACCATGCTCCTTAAACTAATTCCTAGCCCTGGTTTCTTTATTTACATTTTTTATTGAAGAAAGCTTTGAAAAGAAAGCAAAGTTTTCTACTATTAGATTTACTTTCTTACCGCGTCAAAGATCTTAGCATTAATATAGTAGGCATATGGATCTTGTTCGATTAGCTCTTGCAGCAGCTGTGTTGCATGTTTGTGTTGAAAGTAAACGCCTGCCACAAAACAGCCAGCTGCAGTTACCAAACCTAGAGACACGCCCAGCAGCAGCTGCCAAGAGCGGCTCATGTAAACGAACTATGCCAAAAACTAACAAAAATCTAGTTTAAAAGTAGCTAAAAATTTCTTTTGAAAGTGTATACAGTGTCTACTTTGTAATTCAATTCAAAACTATTTTGAATTCTCTGCAGGTCTTCAAAAGCTTTAACGAAATAATTTCTCCGATAAATTATAGTTTTACATTTTTTTAACATATTGCAAAAGTGTATTTTCATTAAATCTTCAAGTTTTTACTTTTGTCAGTAAGTAGTATTCAATAAATTAACTTCGTTATAAAATTTCGTTCTGAAAATTTTCAAGAAATTTTAATTCCGCAAAAAGTTGCTGAATGTGAAAACAGAAACAGGTCTGTGAATTGTTGTAGTAAATTGGTTAAATAACCTTAAGTCTTTATTATAGCTTTGAGTACAAATTCTTAACTTTACTCTTTTAGATTGTGTTCATTACAAAAGATAGTTTTAATTGTTTTAAAACATTAAGCGAAATGAAAAAAATTATGAACTTTAAAAAGATTGCATGTAAAAATTCAAAATTAAATTGAAAGGAACAATTAAATTGAAATGAAAAAATGATTTACTTTAAAAAAGGATGCATGTAAAGCGCAAACGATCTCCGGTTTATAAATTGATTAAATTGAATGAAAGTAAGTATGTAAAGAAAGCTGTACTCATTGTTACCCACATGACGATTAAAGCGTACACAATTGTTCCTTATACGGAACACGTAGGCGGTATATGGAGAGTCCTCTCCCGCCATTATAAAGTGAACATCCCCGAGGAAATTATGCAACAGCTGTAAACGTGCCTGCAATTTAAGTTCATGTTGCTGAAACTAAGCAAATAGATTGTTTAGCGTTATTTGGACATGTATCAAATAAGTATTTTTGAAAATCTTACCTTATGCAGCTGAGCAATACTAAAGGTTTCAATGCGCTCACTCACGATACCATCTTTGTCGAAATAGGCCAATCTTAACTGCTTTATGCCAGTTAGATGGGCTTGAAATAAATATGACTGGGCCCGGAAATTCTTACGCCAATCATAGTTTTTGTATCTCTTACTGATTACTTTAACCATGCTGAAACGTAGTTGTTGTAACACCTCAGGATCATTGCTGTTTAAATTAGAAAATAAATTGTATTAATATACTATATTAATTGTTATTTTCGGCATATCGAAGATATATGTATACTCTTGCAGGGATCCTAATAAACATTTATCTGAAAACAAATCTAAAAGTAGAATATATGTATATAACCTTGCACAAAAGTTTTCTATATACTATCTTAATGGTAACAGTAAATGTCAACTTTTTAAGCTGAGCTTAAATTTGAGCTTTTAATTTAATTCAGCCCAGCTGAATAAAGTAGTCTAAAATGCAAGGAAATGCATTCATGGCGATCATAAACGAACACTCAATGTTAAACAACCAATGCTTTTGCTTTGTTTCGATGAACGTGAATGGGAAACGTTTTTCAGATGAACTTTAATCTGAGCTTTTGTGCAAAAGCTCGCTCAAAATGCCTAAACGTTAAGCCAGGCTCAAAGCTTTTTTAAACTACTCAAATGGATGCACTCAAATAAAACAAAAAAAGCTCTTTGTTGAATTGTTGAGCTGATGTTATTTTGCTCGAATGCTTTTGAAAAACACTCAGGTTTAAAAGCTCACGTTCACGCTCACCTGCTGATAGTTGCCATTCACATAGGGCTGTTGAGCTGATGACACTGGAGCGCCATATTGTTGTTGTTGTTGTGTTGGTGGCGCTGCTTGTTGTTGTTGGTGCAGCTGCGTTGGCTGCTGCTGCGGCTGCTGTTGTGGTGGCCAGCCCGTTGCGCCCCGAGCACCACCAACGGGCGGCGGCGCTGCATATTGTGGTTGCTGCTGCTGCGGCGGCGACAGCGGCGGCGGCTGCTGCTGGAATTGCGTAGGCGGCACACCATACATATTGGGATGCATTGTTTATAATGTGTTGTCAGAATTGAGCACATACAAAATTGTAATAACAACTTTCACACAAAACACTCAAATTGCAGCTCAAAGTTCGCGTTTACCGTTCCCCGTTGCCCACAAATTCAAACACTTTCCAGTCGTTGTTGAGTCAAATTACAGTGCTTAATGTGTTCGCTGGTTGCTGTGGTTAAATTGTTTAGCAGCTTTAACTAGTTGGGAACGCACAGGTAACGCAGTTTTCAATAAAAATTCCAGGCAAAAGCCAACTTCCACGTCAGTTCGCTAATTCGATATTTTTTTTCTGCTGCTGCTGCTTGTTGGTTGCATTTGACAGTTTGCCACGTAAAGTTGTCGCCTGTGCGACATATATCGATAACTTGTAAATTGATTGCGCACGACTGTTGATTTCGATATTTCTGGCGATTTATTTGAAATAGAACTCATTAGCTACTCAGCAATAGAAGTATTTAAGTAAATCTTTGGATCAACGCACTTCATTTAAGTGCAAATTTCTTATATATATAATTAGCAAATGTTGAATTATAACAGTAAGAAATCGTTTTTTTTGTTACGTTTAATTATAATTATTGAATACATCGATAGTTATCGAACGCACAGCTGTGCTAACATTTACAGAGCACTGTTAATACAGCTCTGTTAAAAAAGTGACGGTTATATTTTGAAAATAGTATTTTCACCGCTCCAATCAATTAACATACAAGAATGACTTTTCAAAGCGCTGAAGTTTAATTACATAACTCAGGTTCCTGCCGAAATCTGCTCGTTGCCTGTTCTATTTTATATTTGTTCTTCTCGAAACGTACGACTGACTGTATGCCTTCGAAAAATCGCAGGCCCGTATGTCGCCCAATTTCTGCAATATCACAGAGATAATCGGTTAATTCGCTGCTGGTGCAAGTGGTGCTATTTTTATTATCTATTATATAGCCCTCCATATACGGGGTATATCCTGGATCCTTTGGATCAATGATGAGCACCTTAAAGTAATGCGAAGGCGTTGGAACTGGTAACCAATCGACAATTTGATATTCCAATGTCCAGTTCGATTCCGGGTGACAGGTTGGTAAAAACATTGGACCCGTATATACATACACTGAACCAAATTTCTCCGTCATTTCGGAGACATGCTGTTCCAGCTTACGCCAAATTCCGCGCCTAAATGCCTTGCATACTCGCGTCGCCCCACAGCTGAGCACAAACACATCATTGTAGCGAAGATGCAGTGCATCGCCATCGCCATCGGTGGTTAGCTTCTTGTAGTTGCCCTTTAGATGCTCGCACATCCATTTTGGAGCATTTGTGCTCAAATCCTGTGAAACAATATAGTCCTTGTGTACATATAAATTTTCACTGCTGGGCAGCCCATACTTGACAAGATCTAAGAGATCTGGCGAATACGTTGTCGTATTGCTAACACAAAAGAAATTGCTAAACGCATCCAAAATTGGAAAGATCACAAAGTCGCGTAGCTTATCTCCGAAACGTGGTGTACGTTTCCAAAGGCGCGCTTCATGATCTGTTCTAAACGTGGACAACTGAAAAAAAATAAATATATATTGCAGTCAGTTTTGCCCATTTTTTTCAGTTAATTATACTTACAAGCGGATAAAACTTCTGACGATGATAAAATACATAAGGATCGCTCCGTATCAGGCAAAACAGTCTACGTATTGTCATTTCCTCTTGAATGTAGGAGCCGCACATAATTCCTGTAAAGCCTGCCAGAGCAATGAACGCACATTGTTGGACTGCTGGAACTTCTGGAGCTGACATTTTACTAGGTTATTCCAAGAACTAAGCTAAGTATATATAATACATATATATTAAAGACGTCTTTTAACTTTTAATTTTGTTTTAGTCTTTACTACAGTAACTCTTAAAAAACATGTGAAGCACTTAAAGATTTTATTATGAATGTACAAATTATCAAAGGCCTACTTACAACGAAATATGAAAATTTAGATATCAACATAAGGCCTACTTACAACATATGTTGATATCTAAACTTTAATTTTCATATTTCGACCGATTTTTCAAATGGCAGTGAACCGATTTTGATGAAATTTTGTTAGGAGTTATATATAGTTGCAAAAAAATAAATATGCTAGATTTTTTTCGACACCATAAAAAAAATATTTATTCAAAATCTTTTGTCAACGTCGAAAAGAACATGTTTCAAACAACTTGTTGAAATTTTCAAATGTTATTTTTTTCAAAGTAACTGGCGAAGGACATCATATCTTGAGACGGGTTCATCTTAAATCAAAAACTACAAAAAATACCGTTAGTATATTGTATTGCTTAGTCGAAGAACTTGTAACAATTTAGATTTAAAAAATTTTCAAATAAATTTGGTGTTGGTCGGATTAATAGTTTTTTAGTAAACGTATCCACAGCAAAGGTAATTTAAAAAATACAAAATTCTGAGATAATCGGGCTTAAAGTTTCAAGAGTGTTTCTGTGTGCTATGCAGGTAGTGCACTACAAATAGCTAAAACTTCGGTTCTAATGCTCCGATTGTTATGAAAATTTGTGCGAGGGTATATACTTAAAGAAATTTTTTTCTATTTTTTCATCCACTGCAACTGTATATAACCCCTTAATGCTAAAACTTAAAATTGGTAAGTTTGTTCAAATTTTCTTGAAGGTTATAAAAATCCAATGGTCATTATAATTATTAACACTTAGATTTAAGATGAATAATTAATAATTTTTATTTGAACCAGTGCAATGAAAGCTAACTCTAACTAAACTTTAAAAGAGCATCAATCGGTTAAACTGCATTTAAAAACAGGTAAACCTAGTCGAAAACGATATGATGTTAATCCAGATTTTGGAGATGAATGGAAATTTGCAATATTCTTGGAACCATAAAACGTATACAAGGAATTTTCGTAATTTAAAATTTGTATATTATTTTTCAAACTATTAAGTTTAATTTATTGACAAACTGATCAATTTAGATGAATTCCCGAAAAACCTGAGATTCGCTTGGATAGTTGCTGCCAAAGATAGCACTTCTACGCAGGCCATCAAAGAAATGAAGACCCGCATAATGCTCAATCTCACGGATATCACAAAGAAAGGTGCGTAGTTTAAGTTTCGCTGAAATGGGTGCATTGGGCAGCACATAGGCCTCCATATAGGGTTTACCCAGCGGTAGCTTTGATTCCACCATGATCACTTTAAAAAAATGGGTGGGCACTGCAACCATATTCAATCCAATCATATCATATTCGACGCTCCATTTGCCATTACTCTGTGGCCGTGGCTTATAGAGTGGACCAGTGCACACATAGACCGAACCATAACGTTCTATAAGATTCCTGACATAGTTCTCCAGTTTATTCCAAGCACCACTATTAAAGCCCTGACCTATTTGGGGTGCTATGTTGGTCAAAAAGAATGTATCATTACAGTGTATCTGTTGACCACGATGATTTCCCGCTGCCGCCAAATGTCCACGATCGAAACCCGAGTTTCTATAATCTGCAAGTGTTGCACGAAAATTCGACGGTACACTCAGATCTGCACGATAATTGGCACGGGTGCGTCTCACACCACGCGTTCCATCTATATTCGCCAGCTGCAAATGCTCGCAGACCCAATGTGCAACACGATTGCGACGATCATAGGAAAGCACAAAGTCGCTATAAAGTCTTATATCATCCAAGCCTGGAAAACCATATTTCATTATACGCTGCACTTGATGCGATGCTTCATTTTGAGTATTGAAGAAGCAAAACTGTGAAAGAGTTTGAAATCTCTTGAAGATTATATTTTAATTTATTTGTTAAAAAAAAAATGTAGAAATAGCCAATTCTAAGTTACTTTTAAGAAGAAACCATGCTCCTTAAACTAATTCCTAGCCCTGGTTTCTTTATTTACATTTTTTATTGAAGAAAGCTTTGAAAAGAAAGCAAAGTTTTCTACTATTAGATTTACTTTCTTACCGCGTCAAAGATCTTAGCATTAATATAGTAGGCATATGGATCTTGTTCGATTAGCTCTTGCAGCAGCTGTGTTGCATGTTTGTGTTGAAAGTAAACGCCTGCCACAAAACAGCCAGCTGCAGTTACCAAACCTAGAGACACGCCCAGCAGCAGCTGCCAAGAGCGGCTCATGTAAACGAACTATGCCAAAAACTAACAAAAATCTAGTTTAAAAGTAGCTAAAAATTTCTTTTGAAAGTGTATACAGTGTCTACTTTGTAATTCAATTCAAAACTATTTTGAATTCTCTGCAGGTCTTCAAAAGCTTTAACGAAATAATTTCTCCGATAAATTATAGTTTTACATTTTTTTAACATATTGCAAAAGTGTATTTTCATTAAATCTTCAAGTTTTTACTTTTGTCAGTAAGTAGTATTCAATAAATTAACTTCGTTATAAAATTTCGTTCTGAAAATTTTCAAGAAATTTTAATTCCGCAAAAAGTTGCTGAATGTGAAAACAGAAACAGGTCTGTGAATTGTTGTAGTAAATTGGTTAAATAACCTTAAGTCTTTATTATAGCTTTGAGTACAAATTCTTAACTTTACTCTTTTAGATTGTGTTCATTACAAAAGATAGTTTTAATTGTTTTAAAACATTAAGCGAAATGAAAAAAATTATGAACTTTAAAAAGATTGCATGTAAAAATTCAAAATTAAATTGAAAGGAACAATTAAATTGAAATGAAAAAATGATTTACTTTAAAAAAGAATGCATGTAAAGCGCAAACGATCTCCGGTTTATAAATTGATTAAATTGAATGAAAGTAAGTATGTAAAGAAAGCTGTACTCATTGTTACCCACATGACGATTAAAGCGTACACAATTGTTCCTTATACGGAACACGTAGGCGGTATATGGAGAGTCCTCTCCCGCCATTATAAAGTGAACATCCCCGAGGAAATTATGCAACAGCTGTAAACGTGCCTGCAATTTAAGTTCATGTTGCTGAAACTAAGCAAATAGATTGTTTAGCGTTATTTGGACATGTATCAAATAAGTATTTTTGAAAATCTTACCTTATGCAGCTGAGCAATACTAAAGGTTTCAATGCGCTCACTCACGATACCATCTTTGTCGAAATAGGCCAATCTTAACTGCTTTATGCCAGTTAGATGGGCTTGAAATAAATATGACTGGGCCCGGAAATTCTTACGCCAATCATAGTTTTTGTATCTCTTACTGATTACTTTAACCATGCTGAAACGTAGTTGTTGTAACACCTCAGGATCATTGCTGTTTAAATTAGAAAATAAATTGTATTAATATACTATATTAATTGTTATTTTCGGCATATCGGAGATATATGTATACTCTTGCAGGGATCCTAATAAACATTTATCTGAAAACAAATCTAAAAGTAGAATATATGTATATAACCTTGCACAAAAGTTTTCTATATACTATCTTAATGGTAACAGTAAATGTCAACTTTTTAAGCTGAGCTTAAATTTGAGCTTTTAATTTAATTCAGCCCAGCTGAATAAAGTAGTCTAAAATGCAAGGAAATGCATTCATGGCGATCATAAACGAACACTCAATGTTAAACAACCAATGCTTTTGCTTTGTTTCGATGAACGTGAATGGGAAACGTTTTTCAGATGAACTTTAATCTGAGCTTTTGTGCAAAAGCTCGCTCAAAATGCCTAAACGTTAAGCCAGGCTCAAAGCTTTTTTTAAACTACTCAAAAGGATGCACTCAAATAAAACAAAAAAAGTTCTTTGTTGAATTGTTGAGCTGATGTTATTTTGCTTGAATGCTTTTGAAAAGCACTCAGGTTTAAAAGCTCACGTTCACGCTCACCTGCTGATAGTTGCCATTCACATAGGGCTGTTGAGCTGATGACACTGGAGCGCCATATTGTTGTTGTTGTTGTGTTGGTGGCGCTGCTTGTTGTTGTTGGTGCAGCTGCGTTGGCTGCTGCTGCGGCTGCTGTTGTGGTGGCCAGCCCGTTGCGCCCCGAGCACCACCAACGGGCGGCGGCGCTGCATATTGTGGTTGCTCCTGCTGCGGCGGCGACAGCGGCGACAGCGGCGGCGGCTGCTGCTGGAATTGCGTAGGCGGCACACCATACATATTGGGATTCATTGTTTATAATGTGTTGTCAGAATTGAGCACATACAAAATTGTAATAACAACTTTCACACAAAACACTCAAATTGCAGCTCAAAGTTCGCGTTTACCGTTCCCCGTTGCCCACAAATTCAAACACTTTCCAGTCGTTGTTGAGTCAAATTACAGTGCTTAATGTGTTCGCTGGTTGCTGTGGTTAAATTTTTTAGCAGCTTTAACTAGTTGGGAACGCACAGGTAACGCAGTTTTCAATAAAAATTCCAGGCAAAAGCCAACTTCCACGTCAGTTCGCTAATTCGATATTTTTTTTCTGCTGCTGCTGCTTGTTGGTTGCATTTGACAGTTTGCCACGTAAAGTTGTCGCCTGTGCGACATATATCGATAACTTGTAAATTGATTGCGCACGACTGTTGATTTCGATATTTCTGGCGATTTATTTGAAATAGAACTCATTAGCTACTCAGCAATAGAAGTATTTAAGTAAATCTTTGGATCAACGCACTTCATTTAAGTGCAAATTTCTTATATATATAATTAGCAAATGTTGAATTATAACAGTAAGAAATCGTTTTTTTTGTTACGTTTAATTATAATTATTGAATACATCGATAGTTATCGAACGCACAGCTGTGCTAACATTTACAGAGCACTGTTAATACAGCTCTGTTAAAAAAGTGACGGTTATATTTTGAAAATAGTATTTTCACCGCTCCAATCAATTAACATACAAGAATGACTTTTCAAAGCGCTGAAGTTTACTTACATAACTCAGGTTCCTGCCGAAATCTGCTCGTTGCCTGTTCTATTTTATATTTGTTCTTCTCGAAACGTACGACTGACTGTATGCCTTCGAAAAATCGCAGGCCCGTATGTCGCTCAATTTCTGCAATATCACAGAGATAATCGGTTAATTCGCTGTTGCTGCAAGTGGTGCTATTTTTATTATCTATCATATAGCCCTCCATATACGGGGTATATCCTGGATCCTTTGGATCAATGATGAGCACCTTAAAGTAATGCGAAGGCGTTGGAACTGGTAACCAATCGACAATTTGATATTCCAATGTCCAGTTCGATTCCGGGTGACAGGTTGGTAAAAACATTGGACCCGTATATACATACACTGAACCAAATTTCTCCGTCATTTCGGAGACATGCTGTTCCAGCTTACGCCAAATTCCGCGCCTAAATGCCTTGCATACTCGCGTCGCCCCACAGCTGAGCACAAACACATCATTGTAGCGAAGATGCAGTGCATCGCCATCGCCATCGGTGGTTAGCTTCTTGTAGTTGCCCTTTAGATGCTCGCACATCCATTTTGGAGCATTTGTGCTCAAATCCTGTGAAACAATATAGTCCTTGTGTACATATAAATTTTCACTGCTGGGCAGCCCATACTTGACAAGATCTAAGAGATCTGGCGAATACGTTGTCGTATTGCTAACACAAAAGAAATTGCTAAACGCATCCAAAATTGGAAAGATCACAAAGTCGCGTAGCTTATCTCCGAAACGTGGTGTACGTTTCCAAAGGCGCGCTTCATGATCTGTTCTAAATGTGGACAACTGAAAAAAAATAAATATATATTGCAGTCAGTTTTGCCCATTTTTTTCAGTTAGTTATACTTACAAGCGGATAAAACTTCTGACGATGATAAAATACATAAGGATCGCTCCGTATCAGGCAAAACAGTCTACGTATTGTCATTTCCTCTTGAATGTAGGAGCCGCACATAATTCCTGTAAAGCCTGCCAGAGCATAGAACGCACATTGTTCGACTGCTGGAACTTCTGGAGCTGACATTTTACTAGGTTATTCTAAGAACTAAGCTAAGTATATATAATACATATATATTAAAGACGTCTTTTAACTTTTAATTTTGTTTTAGTCTTTACTACAGTAACTCTTAAAAAACATGTGAAGCACTTAAAGATTTTATTATGAATGTACAAATTATCAAAGGCCTACTTACAACGAAATATGAAAATTTAGATATCAACATAAGGCCTACTTACAACATATGTTGATATCTAAATTTTAATTTTCATATTTCGACCGATTTTTCAAATGGCAGTGAACCGATTTTGATGAAATTTTGTTAGGAGTTATATATAGTTGCAAAAAAATAAATATGCTAGATTTTTTTCGACACCATAAAAAAAATATTTATTCAAAATCTTTTGTCAACGTCGAAAAGAACATGTTTCAAACAACTTGTTGAAATTTTCAAAAGTTATTTTTTTCAAAGTAACTGGCGAAGGACATCATATCTTGAGACGGGTTCATCTTAAATCAAAAACTACAAAAAATACCGTTAGTATATTGTATTGCTTAGTCGAAGAACTTGTAACAATTTAGATTTAAAAAATTTTCAAATAAATTTGGTGTTGGTCGGATTAATAGTTTTTTAGTAAACGTATCCACAGCAAAGGTAATTTAAAAAATACAAAATTCTGAGATAATCGGGCTTAAAGTTTCAAGAGTGTTTCTGTGTGCTATGCAGGTAGTGCACTACAAATAGCTAAAACTTCGGTTCTAATGCTCCGATTGTTATGAAAATTTGTGCGAGGGTATATACTTAAAGAAATTTTTTTCTATTTTTTCATCCACTGCAACTGTATATAACCCCTTAATGCTAAAACTTAAAATTGGTAAGTTTGTTCAAATTTTCTTGAAGGTTATAAAAATCCAATGGTCATTATAATTATTAACACTTAGATTTAAGATGAATAATTAATAATTTTTATTTGAACCAGTGCAATGAAAGCTAACTGTAACTAAACATTAAAAGAGCATCAATCGGTTAAACTGCATTTAAAAACAGGTAAACCTAGTCGAAAACGATATGATGTTAATCCAGATTTTGGAGATGAATGGAAATTTGCAATATTCTTGGAACCATAAAACGTATACAAGGAATTTTCGTAATTTAAAATTTGTATATTATTTTTCAAACTATTAAGTTTAATTTATTGACAAACTGATCAATTTAGATGAATTCCCGAAAAACCTGAGATTCGCTTGGATAGTTGCTGCCAAAGATAGCACTTCTACGCAGGCCATCAAAGAAATGAAGACCCGCATAATGCTCAATCTCACGGATATCACAAAGAAAGGTGCGTAGTTTAAGTTTCGCTGAAATGGGTGCATTGGGCAGCACATAGGCCTCCATATAGGGTTTACCCAGCGGTAGCTTTGATTCCACCATGATCACTTTAAAAAAATGGGTGGGCACTGCAACCATATTCAATCCAATCATATCATATTCGACGCTCCATTTGCCATTACTCTGTGGCCGTGGCTTATAGAGTGGACCAGTGCACACATAGACCGAACCATAACGTTCTATAAGATTCCTGACATAGTTCTCCAGTTTATTCCAAGCACCACTATTAAAGCCCTGACCTATTTGGGGTGCTATGTTGGTCAAAAAGAATGTATCATTACAGTGTATCTGTTGACCACGATGATTTCCCGCTGCCGCCAAATGTCCACGATCGAAACCCGAGTTTCTATAATCTGCAAGTGTTGCACGAAAATTCGACGGTACACTCAGATCTGCACGATAATTGGCACGGGTGCGTCTCACACCACGCGTTCCATCTATATTCGCCAGCTGCAAATGCTCGCAGACCCAATGTGCAACACGATTGCGACGATCATAGGAAAGCACAAAGTCGCTATAAAGTCTTATATCATCCAAGCCTGGAAAACCATATTTCATTATACGCTGCACTTGATGCGATGCTTCATTTTGAGTATTGAAGAAGCAAAACTGTGAAAGAGTTTGAAATCTCTTGAAGATTATATTTTAATTTATTTGTTAAAAAAAAAATGTAGAAATAGCCAATTCTAAGTTACTTTTAAGAAGAAACCATGCTCCTTAAACTAATTCCTAGCCCTGGTTTCTTTATTTACATTTTTTATTGAAGAAAGCTTTGAAAAGAAAGCAAAGTTTTCTACTATTAGATTTACTTTCTTACCGCGTCAAAGATCTTAGCATTAATATAGTAGGCATATGGATCTTGTTCGATTAGCTCTTGCAGCAGCTGTGTTGCATGTTTGTGTTGAAAGTAAACGCCTGCCACAAAACAGCCAGCTGCAGTTACCAAACCTAGAGACACGCCCAGCAGCAGCTGCAAAGAGCGGCTCATGTAAACGAACTATGCCAAAAACTAACAAAAATCTAGTTTAAAAGTAGCTAAAAATTTCTTTTGAAAGTGTATACAGTGTCTACTTTGTAATTCAATTCAAAACTATTTTGAATTCTCTGCAGGTCTTCAAAAGCTTTAACGAAATAATTTCTCCGATAAATTATAGTTTTACATTTTTTTAACATATTGCAAAAGTGTATTTTCATTAAATCTTCAAGTTTTTACTTTTGTCAGTAAGTAGTATTCAATAAATTAACTTCGTTATAAAATTTCGTTCTGAAAATTTTCAAGAAATTTTAATTCCGCAAAAAGTTGCTGAATGTGAAAACAGAAACAGGTCTGTGAATTGTTGTAGTAAATTGGTTAAATAACCTTAAGTCTTTATTATAGCTTTGAGTACAAATTCTTAACTTTACTCTTTTAGATTGTGTTCATTACAAAAGATAGTTTTAATTGTTTTAAAACATTAAGCGAAATGAAAAAAATTATGAACTTTAAAAAGATTGCATGTAAAAATTCAAAATTAAATTGAAAGGAACAATTAAATTGAAATGAAAAAATGATTTACTTTAAAAAAGAATGCATGTAAAGCGCAAACGATCTCCGGTTTATAAATTGATTAAATTGAATGAAAGTAAGTATGTAAAGAAAGCTGTACTCATTGTTACCCACATGACGATTAAAGCGTACACAATTGTTCCTTATACGGAACACGTAGGCGGTATATGGAGAGTCCTCTCCCGCCATTATAAAGTGAACATCCCCGAGGAAATTATGCAACAGCTGTAAACGTGCCTGCAATTTAAGTTCATGTTGCTGAAACTAAGCAAATAGATTGTTTAGCGTTATTTGGACATGTATCAAATAAGTATTTTTGAAAATCTTACCTTATGCAGCTGAGCAATACTAAAGGTTTCAATGCGCTCACTCACGATACCATCTTTGTCGAAATAGGCCAATCTTAACTGCTTTATGCCAGTTAGATGGGCTTGAAATAAATATGACTGGGCCCGGAAATTCTTACGCCAATCATAGTTTTTGTATCTCTTACTGATTACTTTAACCATGCTGAAACGTAGTTGTTGTAACACCTCAGGATCATTGCTGTTTAAATTAGAAAATAAATTGTATTAATATACTATATTAATTGTTATTTTCGGCATATCGGAGATATATGTATACTCTTGCAGGGATCCTAATAAACATTTATCTGAAAACAAATCTAAAAGTAGAATATATGTATATAACCTTGCACAAAAGTTTTCTATATACTATCTTAATGGTAACAGTAAATGTCAACTTTTTAAGCTGAGCTTAAATTTGAGCTTTTAATTTAATTCAGCCCAGCTGAATAAAGTAGTCTAAAATGCAAGGAAATGCATTCATGGCGATCATAAACGAACACTCAATGTTAAACAACCAATGCTTTTGCTTTGTTTCGATGAACGTGAATGGGAAACGTTTTTCAGATGAACTTTAATCTGAGCTTTTGTGCAAAAGCTCGCTCAAAATGCCTAAACGTTAAGCCAGGCTCAAAGCTTTTTTTAAACTACTCAAAAGGATGCACTCAAATAAAACAAAAAAAGTTCTTTGTTGAATTGTTGAGCTGATGTTATTTTGCTTGAATGCTTTTGAAAAGCACTCAGGTTTAAAAGCTCACGTTCACGCTCACCTGCTGATAGTTGCCATTCACATAGGGCTGTTGAGCTGATGACACTGGAGCGCCATATTGCTGTTGTTGTTGTGTTGGTGGCGCTGCTTGTTGTTGTTGGTGCAGCTGCGTTGGCTGCTGCTGCGGCTGCTGTTGTGGTGGCCAGCCCGTTGCGCCCCGAGCACCACCAACGGGCGGCGGCGCTGCATATTGTGGTTGCTGCTGCTGCGGCGGCGACAGCGGCGGCGGCTGCTGCTGGAATTGCGTAGGCGGCACACCATACATATTGGGATTCATTGTTTATAATGTGTTGTCAGAATTGAGCACATACAAAATTGTAATAACAACTTTCACACAAAACACTCAAATTGCAGCTCAAAGTTCGCGTTTACCGTTCCCCGTTGCCCACAAATTCAAACACTTTCCAGTCGTTGTTGAGTCAAATTACAGTGCTTAATGTGTTCGCTGGTTGCTGTGGTTAAATTGTTTAGCAGCTTTAACTAGTTGGGAACGCACAGGTAACGCAGTTTTCAATAAAAATTCCAGGCAAAAGCCAACTTCCACGTCAGTTCGCTAATTCGATATTTTTTTTCTGCTGCTGCTGCTTGTTGGTTGCATTTGACAGTTTGCCACGTAAAGTTGTCGCCTGTGCGACATATATCGATAACTTGTAAATTGATTGCGCACGACTGTTGATTTCGATATTTCTGGCGATTTATTTGAAATAGAACTCATTAGCTACTCAGCAATAGAAGTATTTAAGTAAATCTTTGGATCAACGCACTTCATTTAAGTGCAAATTTCTTATATATATAATTAGCAAATGTTGAATTATAACAGTAAGAAATCGTTTTTTTTGTTACGTTTAATTATAATTATTGAATACATCGATAGTTATCGAACGCACAGCTGTGCTAACATTTACAGAGCACTGTTAATACAGCTCTGTTAAAAAAGTGACGGTTATATTTTGAAAATAGTATTTTCACCGCTCCAATCAATTAACATACAAGAATGACTTTCCAAAGCGCTGAAGTTTACTTACATAACTCAGGTTCCTGCCGAAATCTGCTCGTTGCCTGTTCTATTTTATATTTGTTCTTCTCGAAACGTACGACTGACTGTATGCCTTCGAAAAATCGCAGGCCCGTATGTCGCTCAATTTCTGCAATATCACAGAGATAATCGGTTAATTCGCTGTTGCTGCAAGTGGTGCTATTTTTATTATCTATCATATAGCCCTCCATATACGGGGTATATCCTGGATCCTTTGGATCAATGATGAGCACCTTAAAGTAATGCGAAGGCGTTGGAACTGGTAACCAATCGACAATTTGATATTCCAATGTCCAGTTCGATTCCGGGTGACAGGTTGGTAAAAACATTGGACCCGTATATACATACACTGAACCAAATTTCTCCGTCATTTCGGAGACATGCTGTTCCAGCTTACGCCAAATTCCGCGCCTAAATGCCTTGCATACTCGCGTCGCCCCACAGCTGAGCACAAACACATCATTGTAGCGAAGATGCAGTGCATCGCCATCGCCATCGGTGGTTAGCTTCTTGTAGTTGCCCTTTAGATGCTCGCACATCCATTTTGGAGCATTTGTGCTCAAATCCTGTGAAACAATATAGTCCTTGTGTACATATAAATTTTCACTGCTGGGCAGCCCATACTTGACAAGATCTAAGAGATCTGGCGAATACGTTGTCGTATTGCTAACACAAAAGAAATTGCTAAACGCATCCAAAATTGGAAAGATCACAAAGTCGCGTAGCTTATCTCCGAAACGTGGTGTACGTTTCCAAAGGCGCGCTTCATGATCTGTTCTAAATGTGGACAACTGAAAAAAAATAAATATATATTGCAGTCAGTTTTGCCCATTTTTTTCAGTTAGTTATACTTACAAGCGGATAAAACTTCTGACGATGATAAAATACATAAGGATCGCTCCGTATCAGGCAAAACAGTCTACGTATTGTCATTTCCTCTTGAATGTAGGAGCCGCACATAATTCCTGTAAAGCCTGCCAGAGCATAGAACGCACATTGTTCGACTGCTGGAACTTCTGGAGCTGACATTTTACTAGGTTATTCTAAGAACTAAGCTAAGTATATATAATACATATATATTAAAGACGTCTTTTAACTTTTAATTTTGTTTTAGTCTTTACTACAGTAACTCTTAAAAAACATGTGAAGCACTTAAAGATTTTATTATGAATGTACAAATTATCAAAGGCCTACTTACAACGAAATATGAAAATTTAGATATCAACATAAGGCCTACTTACAACATATGTTGATATCTAAATTTTAATTTTCATATTTCGACCGATTTTTCAAATGGCAGTGAACCGATTTTGATGAAATTTTGTTAGGAGTTATATATAGTTGCAAAAAAATAAATATGCTAGATTTTTTTCGACACCATAAAAAAAATATTTATTCAAAATCTTTTGTCAACGTCGAAAAGAACATGTTTCCAACAACTTGTTGAAATTTTCAAAAGTTATTTTTTTCAAAGTAACTGGCGAAGGACATCATATCTTGAGACGGGTTCATCTTAAATCAAAAACTACAAAAAATACCGTTAGTATATTGTATTGCTTAGTCGAAGAACTTGTAACAATTTAGATTTAAAAAATTTTCAAATAAATTTGGTGTTGGTCGGATTAATAGTTTTTTAGTAAACGTATCCACAGCAAAGGTAATTTAAAAAATACAAAATTCTGAGATAATCGGGCTTAAAGTTTCAAGAGTGTTTCTGTGTGCTATGCAGGTAGTGCACTACAAATAGCTAAAACTTCGGTTCTAATGCTCCGATTGTTATGAAAATTTGTGCGAGGGTATATACTTAAAGAAATTTTTTTCTATTTTTTCATCCACTGCAACTGTATATAACCCCTTAATGCTAAAACTTAAAATTGGTAAGTTTGTTCAAATTTTCTTGAAGGTTATAAAAATCCAATGGTCATTATAATTATTAACACTTAGATTTAAGATGAATAATTAATAATTTTTATTTGAACCAGTGCAATGAAAGCTAACTGTAACTAAACTTTAAAAGAGCATCAATCGGTTAAACTGCATTTAAAAACAGGTAAACCTAGTCGAAAACGATATGATGTTAATCCAGATTTTGGAGATGAATGGAAATTTGCAATATTCTTGGAACCATAAAACGTATACAAGGAATTTTCGTAATTTAAAATTTGTATATTATTTTTCAAACTATTAAGTTTAATTTATTGACAAACTGATCAATTTAGATGAATTCCCGAAAAACCTGAGATTCGCTTGGATAGTTGCTGCCAAAGATAGCACTTCTACGCAGGCCATCAAAGAAATGAAGACCCGCATAATGCTCAATCTCACGGATATCACAAAGAAAGGTGCGTAGTTTAAGTTTCGCTGAAATGGGTGCATTGGGCAGCACATAGGCCTCCATATAGGGTTTACCCAGCGGTAGCTTTGATTCCACCATGATCACTTTAAAAAAATGGGTGGGCACTGCAACCATATTCAATCCAATCATATCATATTCGACGCTCCATTTGCCATTACTCTGTGGCCGTGGCTTATAGAGTGGACCAGTGCACACATAGACCGAACCATAACGTTCTATAAGATTCCTGACATAGTTCTCCAGTTTATTCCAAGCACCACTATTAAAGCCCTGACCTATTTGGGGTGCTATGTTGGTCAAAAAGAATGTATCATTACAGTGTATCTGTTGACCACGATGATTTCCCGCTGCCGCCAAATGTCCACGATCGAAACCCGAGTTTCTATAATCTGCAAGTGTTGCACGAAAATTCGACGGTACACTCAGATCTGCACGATAATTGGCACGGGTGCGTCTCACACCACGCGTTCCATCTATATTCGCCAGCTGCAAATGCTCGCAGACCCAATGTGCAACACGATTGCGACGATCATAGGAAAGCACAAAGTCGCTATAAAGTCTTATATCATCCAAGCCTGGAAAACCATATTTCATTATACGCTGCACTTGATGCGATGCTTCATTTTGAGTATTGAAGAAGCAAAACTGTGAAAGAGTTTGAAATCTCTTGAAGATTATATTTTAATTTATTTGTTAAAAAAAAAATGTAGAAATAGCCAATTCTAAGTTACTTTTAAGAAGAAACCATGCTCCTTAAACTAATTCCTAGCCCTGGTTTCTTTATTTACATTTTTTATTGAAGAAAGCTTTGAAAAGAAAGCAAAGTTTTCTACTATTAGATTTACTTTCTTACCGCGTCAAAGATCTTAGCATTAATATAGTAGGCATATGGATCTTGTTCGATTAGCTCTTGCAGCAGCTGTGTTGCATGTTTGTGTTGAAAGTAAACGCCTGCCACAAAACAGCCAGCTGCAGTTACCAAACCTAGAGACACGCCCAGCAGCAGCTGCAAAGAGCGGCTCATGTAAACGAACTATGCCAAAAACTAACAAAAATCTAGTTTAAAAGTAGCTAAAAATTTCTTTTGAAAGTGTATACAGTGTCTACTTTGTAATTCAATTCAAAACTATTTTGAATTCTCTGCAGGTCTTCAAAAGCTTTAACGAAATAATTTCTCCGATAAATTATAGTTTTACATTTTTTTAACATATTGCAAAAGTGTATTTTCATTAAATCTTCAAGTTTTTACTTTTGTCAGAAAGTAGTATTCAATAAATTAACTTCGTTATAAAATTTCGTTCTGAAAATTTTCAAGAAATTTTAATTCCGCAAAATGTTGCTGAATGTGAAAACAGGTTAAATAACCTTAAGTCTTTATTATAGCTTTGAGTACAAATTGTGTTCATTACAAAAGATAGTTTTAATTGTTTTAAAACATTAAGCGAAATGAAAAAAATTATGAACTTTAAAAAGATTGCATGTAAAAATTCAAAATTAAATTGAAAGGAACAATTAAATTGAAATGAAAAAATGATTTACTTTAAAAAAGAATGCATGTAAAGCGCAAACGATCTCCGGTTTATAAATTGATTAAATTGAATGAAAGTAAGTATGTAAAGCAGAAACTTTAAAATTAAAACTAAATTGAACTTCGCTTTATACTTTGTACAGATCGTTTATGTAATTAATGTACTCCTTATCAAGAAAGCTGTACTCATTGTTACCCACATGACGATTAAAGCGTACACAATTGTTCCTTATACGGAACACGTAGGCGGTATATGGAGAGTCCTCTCCCGCCATTATAAAGTGAACATCCCCGAGGAAATTATGCAACAGCTGTAAACGTGCCTGCAATTTAAGTTCATGTTGCTGAAACTAAGCAAATAGATTGTTTAGCGTTATTTGGACATGTATCAAATAAGTATTTTTGAAAATCTTACCTTATGCAGCTGAGCAATACTAAAGGTTTCAATGCGCTCACTCACGATACCATCTTTGTCGAAATAGGCCAATCTTAACTGCTTTATGCCAGTTAGATGGGCTTGAAATAAATATGACTGGGCCCGGAAATTCTTACGCCAATCATAGTTTTTGTATCTCTTACTGATTACTTTAACCATGCTGAAACGTAGTTGTTGTAACACCTCAGGATCATTGCTGTTTAAATTAGAAAATAAATTGTATTAATATACTATATTAATTGTTATTTTCGGCATATCGAAGATATATGTATACTCTTGCAGGGATCCTAATAAACATTTATCTGAAAACAAATCTAAAAGTAGAATATATGTATATAACCTTGCACAAAAGTTTTCTATATACTATCTTAATGTTTGAGCGTTTGTTTCTATAACAGATATATGATATAGTCTCCCGATTTTGATTAAACTTAATCAACATGTGTGAAACTTGATAACATTAAATACTAGTTATTTTGATTGAGAAATCTGTGTGCATACAAAAACTTAAAAAGGATGAGTTTGATAGAGATATCTTTTCTTGTTTGTTACTTTGGCAGCTGTAAGATATAGTGATCCGATACGGTCGATTCTGACATATCTGGTTAATCCCACACGGATACCCTAACTTTGAGAGCTGGACATGGACACGCGTCCAGTTGTTGTTCCTGCTTGAAAATAGTATTACTGTAGTACTAGCTGTTGCAATGCCCATCTTCGCCACAGCCCGACACAGAGAGGGACTCAGGTAGCCAAAATCGTTCCTATAGTCCTCGACAATGTCCGGAGCACTAGGCAGTTGCATTAAGATGGGTGGACAGAATTGGTGGATCACGGCGCGTATCTTGTTAGCGGCAATCTTATTTGGTTTGCTCAGATATCCAATGGAACTCAGCAGATGTGTCTCGATACGTTCCGAGATGAAGGTTAGTCGAGGTATGATAAACACCTGAATCACCTCATCGCCCAGCGCGGAGAGGCCCACTATGGAGCCATAGAGAGATGATAGATGGGTTATGTTTTTCCTTTTGTCGTTTAGCAGAGTCCTGCCAAATATGCGAGTAACACGAGTTTGAACATTATTTGAAATTGTCTTGTGTGATTTGCAAATGTTGGCTATCAGGCGTGCGCCAAAATCACGCAATGCCCAATGATTGTCGAAGTCCGGACGGATGCAAAGCTGCTTGGACACAATGCAGGTCATTACAGAGGGTATCAGTTCGTGTAGGTATTTCTCTAAAAGGAGAGTGCGATTGTCAAGCAGGGAGCGCACCATGCGCATCAAATAAATCAAGAGCGCTCGATTGTTTTGGACGACATTAACTTTGACGCCCTCTGCTATGAAGGTGCATATGTGGGGAAGCAATTCGTGCAGGCCCGGATCACTCCCGATTGATTGCAGGGCCTCGACGCGACGTCTCTCATCAGATCCAACGCAGGCTTCGGTTAAATCTTTGTAGAAGAGCTGCTGTTCCACGGACAACTCGTGCATTGCCAGCGGCTTGACGTGCACCGTCTCAACGTTTTTGAGCTGGAGCTTCTGCTTGAAGATTTGACCATTGAGTCCGTGATCTAGTTTAGTGACGGCATTCGCAGCGCCCACCAATTGCGAGTCCAAGGGAAGGGGCGTCGGATTTTCAGCTATATTGGGCTGTACGCCGTCCACAATAAACCAATGGGAGTGCAGGGTCACATCAAAAGGTATTTTAGTAGAGCTCTTGGCGGTTATTAAATCGCTTAAGTCGATCTCCTTGTCCTCAGTAAAGTATAACTCACGACAACTGCCGGAGGCAAGGCGAAAGGGTGTAGAATCCTCCTTGTCCACAAATCCGTTCTCGGGCTGAATGTTGTGCACCTTGAGCGACATTTCGATGTCCTTGACCAACAGCGTATCCCGCTTGCCATGACGCATGAATTTAGCGGCATCCTGCACTATGCGCTTTATCTTCATCGAAACATCTTCGGCCAGCTCGTTGGCAGCATCGTCCGGTAAAGTGCCGACGCCAATGCTTTCGGCAATTACTTTCATTGATTCGGCTGACATGGTGGAGCCATTCCACGGGCTGCTGGTTTTAGAAGAGTCTTTACTCATTTTTACAAATGAACAATTAGATTTTGATAGATGACAGTTTAGCTAAACCATCTTCAGTAAACTCGTTAGTATTATCGAAGCTCAACTGTACACGGAATATATTCTCTTTAATCGGTAGTTTGAGATGAGTAGTTTTTAAAATATCGCAATTCTACATAAATAGTAATTTTCGCAAATTCAATCGGTAATATAATTAATATTAAATAACCCATATATCTATCTCTCCTCCACTCTTATATAATGCTCAAGTAAAAACAGATAAAATATTGAATTTATAGCACTTGTTTCCATCCAGAGAACCCGTTGAAACATTTAACAAGAAATTCCTAACCTTATGATATAACTAAAGATAAGAAAATTCTATTTAAAATATCGTCAAGCTGTACATATTACTTGCAAACCAAGAATATTTACTATAAAAGCGAGTTTGTGGTAGACCACATCAAGTCAGATTATAAAATAAAAATGTTTTTCAAAGGCTTACTTTTGCTTTCTGTAGCAATTTTTCTAACTGGTCAGGATGTCTCGTCTAAAGAAATGTTTTTTTTTATAAGAAATGTCTCATTATTGATGGCATCCATGAAAACATAACGTAACAAAATTCAAATAAGCCCTGCAAGTGTATAACTAGTTGATCTGGCAGTTACATACAGATTTCCTAGCGGCTCAGCATTGTCCACACCGACCATCTCAGCGGAGTAGAGTAGCCTGAATTTGCCCAAAGTGGCACTAAAGTTGGCATAGATTTGCTTACGTTGATCCACAGGCACATCAGTTTTTGGATATCCACCTGGCGTATCTGTAGAATGTTGCTTGATTAATTAATATTCAATAATGGTAATAACTCTATATCTGAAATACTCACCGACAAAAACATGCTGTCGTAGCTTAAATTGAAAAGATTGACGTTTTTGTTCATCATTTGTTTCGTAATGCGATTTAAGATAAATGCAGTTCTTAAACTTGATAGCAACTAGTTTAACATCTTTATCCACTTGGATGTCTCCCAAAGCACCACGACTTGTGCAAAAATCGAAATTTGGTTTTAGCTTTTGCGTCATTATATAGTGGCATGTTTTTTGTTTATTGTAGTGATCGGGATCAGAGCTACTAAATATCATATTCTCGTATCCCTTGGACAAATCCACTGGATATTCATAGTCACCAATCTCACGATACTGGCCAATGGTTTGAGGCGTCTCTAGAGCACGTTTTTCCAGATCAAAAGTTAATAAACTGCGTAACTGAAGGTCCTGCAATTCTACGTAGGTGTGTGATTGCAGATCGTCATAAGACGCTAGATATTTTCCTTTATTCATTTTGTATGCACAATAATTTGAAGCTTCCACGGCGTGATGCAGCAATTCAAAGAATTTAAAAATTTTTTTTCACTGGATACATCGATGTTTTTGCAATGCAGCATCAATTTATCGATACTATCTTAAAGCATCGAAAATTATTGAAAGCATTTCTTTTTTTCTAGTTGGACACACTGTTATATTGCGGTGTACCTAATGTAAGTTTATTGTTAATAGTTTTAAATGTTGTCTATTTTACATCATATTTAACACTTTATTGATTTAGCTAATGTGCTTATTTAATTTGTTCAACAAATTTTAATTAAACTTTAGAGGAATAACAAAGGCAAAGTTTATTTTCTTAAACCAAAATGGACTCCGCAACTGCAAACATTATTATTATTATATCTGATGTTACCCATTAGATATTTACAACGTTTGAGCCTGTTAATTAGGTCTAGACATATAGAAAGCCCATAACTAATACCTAAAAGCATAACTTTTGTAATTTGTTGCCTGGAAATAATCGATATATGCATGGTGTAATATGGTGCAATGTGAAATGTGGTTTCACGAAAAAAAAAAGTGGCCTGATGCTAAAATTAGGCACCAGCTCAGTGGCAGCCATTTCGAAGGTTATAATTGGCACGTATTGATTGATATATACTTGTATTTAAAACTGACTTTTTAAGCAAGTGTCATTAGGAAACTCGAATTTATTTGATTATTTAACTACATACATACATACATACATAGTTTGTATAACTTCCTTGACACACAACTCACAATTTCAATTCAGAACAAAAAATAAAACTGAACATCTCTCTTAGCTTATTGGCGAGAAATTTTTGTGTGTTTCTTGGAATTATTTTTAGGAATACCGCGCCGGAGGACATGTCAACATGGACTTACCGCTGAGTAGTACCGTTGCAATTGTTGCTGCCACAGCCGGTACATTCTTTGCCCTGGGCGCATACTATCAGCATCAGCATGTGATGCATAATATTAAGAAGTTGGAGCAACGTAATCCGCATGCCTATTTTATACGCCGTAAGCTTTATGCACTGGTAAGATATGAAATTGAACAAAACTTGGATATTTTTATATCATTGCAGAGGTTATTATTATTATTATTAAACAAAATAGATTATATTGGGCTTGTGAAATGTCCGTCTGACCGTCCGTCTGTCTTTCCCTCCGTATGAACGCAGTTTTTTTGCTCAGTTTTGAAGCTAGAGCAACCAATCTTTGTATACATACATATTGATATACATATACATACATATACATATACATACATCTCATCTCTCTGATTTATTCATTTTCAGCTGGATATCTTTAATATTCAGGCTACCCGTGAGAGATATGATGAGCTCGCCGATGCCAGTTCGCACAAGATGGGCGGCATTATGAAGTACGGGTTCCCGAGCATGAATGAGATCAGTCTGAATGAGTCTTACAACTTTGTGACTTCATTCGATCGCCGCAACTCGGCTATACAATGGATGTGTGAACGTGTCGATTGCACTAGCTATACAAATGCATTGGATCATGAGGATTATAGTTTATCCGTGCGACATAGACCACATGGCACACCGCCCAGCATATCCTATCAACAGTCGGAGGCAGCACGTGTTTTCTTCATGTCAAACATGAAACCATTTTTGAATCGTGGCCTTAATGTGAATGTTTGGGAGCGACTTTTGCATTATGTACATGAGATGTCGCAGTCCAATGGCATTATCTATGTGTATACCGGTTCCATATATTTGCCACATCAAGTGAAGAGCAACAATTGGTTTCTGGAATTTCAGCCGGAGGATAATGCTATGGTTGCGGTGCCAACTCATTTTTTCAAGATTGTTATCATTGATCCAAAGCATTTGAATAGTACACCCTATGCGGAGGCCTATGTGGTTCCCAATTCCACCATTAATGATAATGCCGAGCTGCGTACTCTGCTTAGCGATGTGCGAGATATTGAGAATGCAACGGGTTTGAAGTTCTTTGAGGGTCTCGATCGTAATTTCGTTAATACCCAGGCGGCTACCCAAGGACTTGATACATCCTTATCACAAATAAGCAATTGAAAAACGGCTGTCATAATTGTTACAAGCTCAAGTTACAAGGAGTGAAAGTTTTCGCAAATAGCTTTCAAAATTTTTTAAATTATTGTTTCGCATTTTCTTAGAACTAATGATTGCTCATAATTACCGTTAGTTAACATTATCGAATCGCGTCTATTTCTTGACCTATTTTCTTTCAAATTATGCAAGTTTTTGAATAAATGAATTTGTTCTTGCCCTTCAAAAACCTAAAAATATATATAAAAAAAAAAATACAACGAAACATGGTGTTATTTTTTAACGAGAATATATTTTAAAAATGTATTAAATGTATATAGATAAGGTAATATAGACAACAATAACTTTTTAAAAGCATTTAGAATTTCTTAATTTAATTTCTGATCTAAAAATGAACGCTGTTACTTTTGTTTCTAAAATATTCGTGCTTAAATTATCAAATATTTGCTTTAAATATAAAATTGCATTGCCTTTAAATATGAAAATGCGCATTTTAACATTTGCTTTTCAATTAGTTGTTTCACATCAAAAAATAAGTATTTTAAAAACGAACATTTTCAGTAGATTTTTTTTAATAAATCGTTTTGTTCTCTATTTGCATGGAATACAATGTTTTTGAAAATTTTGAATACATACATAATTCCTATTTTGTTTTCTAGAAGTAATTGTTGTAAGTTCGATCTTTTCAGGAGAAACCAGAACAAAGTATTTTTTTAAATGTACTTTTTTAAACAAATAACAAAACTGTTTTCAAATAATATAGCTCTCTTATAGTGCTTAAATATTTTGTTGTTTTCCCACACTTTGTTTTAACCTTTATAGTGTCCATTGATATTTCTCTTAACCTATTCTTATCATTACATTTACAAATCGTTATCCTTTTGGCCATGTAAAAAGTTTGTCGTGTCTTGTCCTTTGTGCCAAAGTTCAAAAAAGATCCACTAAAATCTAAAGGAAACACTTCAGTGCACTTGGCAACTACATTAAGTCAATAAGAAAAGTTGCATTCATTCGTTGACACAGCGTAACCGAAAGAGAAACCCCTGCCCTGAGAGATGGTTCCTGACCCGCCAACTTTATAATAATCGTCCTGTGCAACGGCTGACTAAACTAAACTAAAAAGCGGCGTTAAGATTTATTCGCAAAAACTCGTCGTCGCACTTTGTTATGCTTAAAATTGTTAGTTGCGGATTTACAATTCTCGGTTCAAGTCAAAAGTTTTCTGAACAGGCGTAACCCACCCATCACCCATCACCCACCACCCACACAGAGCTAAGGGGTGTTAGAAAATGCAACTGGAAACTGCGAAAAAGGATGAGAGGGTTGCCTGAAGATCTTTTGTGCATTGTGAAACGCACAGAAAAATATACTGATTATTGTTTAAAAATGTAAATTTAATTTAGCTATGATTTAAGTAAAAAATGGCTTTAATTAAAACTAATTTAATTTATGTAGAGGCAAGATTTAAGCTCGAAAACACTTATAACCAATTTATAAAAGAGTTAACACTTTCTGGCCTGTTTCCATTTGTGAATCGAAAACTGTTCTAAATTCCGTTGAAAATTGATTATTTCGTTAAACAATTTATCAAAGTGACAATAAAAACTAAGTATACATTTTTCAAATATAATTTCAAGACGTAAAAATAGTTGCTTAGTATTGGATTGAAAATAAAATCGAACACTATAAATAAAAATAAATTTTAATTTGCAAATTAAAGAGTGAATTTAAATGTCAGAGTTCGTTTGAAAAAGCAACTGAAAATATTCTTAAATTATTTTGAATAGTTTCTGTAAGGTCTTAAGATTATTTCGAAAGCGTTTTATCAATCCGAATGCGAATATATGGATTTCAAAATTAAGTTAAGGTTTGGTTTGGCCTTGAAATTTGGTTTGTAGTAAAGTAGATTTTCGAAATGTCTGCTTTCGAAGTTCTGACAATTCCACCAGGACAACATTAAAAGATATGCATCTATTCAGAAATACGTTTGAGATACTTTCTACCTTTTCTCCATTTTCAGCAGCTGGAAATCTAAGCAGGTCATCTGGTTTTCAATGCTCAATTCCGCTTGGATTAACTTTTCAATTTTCGAGCCTTTTTGTTTGAAATAAAATTTATAGCAAAGTGCAATAATGACAAACGACTTTTCGGGTGGCTTAGCCACAAACTCTTAGCCTGCCAACTGCCTGCAAGGCAGTTTTCCACATTTTAATACAGCACACCCACTGCTACGTCCTGCCGCTGCTGCCTGCATCCTTCACCCTTTTTAGGCACTTGTCACTGGCACAAAGGAAGTGCGGCAAAAGTTTTTGTGACACTCAAGCGAACAAAGTTTAAGAGTAAAATGCGCAAAAAGTGCACTGAAATTTGCTTAACAAATAAATATTTTATATATACATATTTTTTTTTTTTTAATTTGTAGTTACGAGTTGGCTTCTGCTTGAAATCCACAATGAGTGTCCTTCTGACTTGGCAAAACCTAACGCAAGGAGGCGTCGCCGCGGGCCTGCCAATTAATTTCTGAAGTCTAATTTGTGGTTTTGCCAATTCATTAGTGTGGGCGTGGCTGGTGCACCTTTACCACACCGCAACACCCGCCCACCCTTTTGTGCATATTGATTGACGCCTAAAGGTTTGCTTGATGTCCTCTCATACTCGCCTTCTTGACTCCTTGCCATTGAGCTCAAGGGTTTTTGCGGATTTTCTAATCAACGGGCTTTACCAAAATTTGCATAATTGAAATGCCGCCTCATGTTCTCCAGGTGTATGTGTGTAGGTGTGTGTGTGTGTGTGTGTGTGTGTGTGTGTGTGTGTGTGTGTGTGTGAGTGTGTGTGTGTGTGTGTGTTGTGTCCGTGACCAAAGTGCTGAAAACTTGCCACTCGTTCTGCCAGCAGCATTCCTTGCCTCTCTTCGCTGAGCGATTGACTTGCTAAGTGCCTGAAATTTGTCGCTTCATTTGCCAACTCATAAATAAATTATGTGTTTTCGACCTGCATAATTAAGTGAGCTACAAATCTGATTTGAGCTTAGCAATTAGCTGGATAATTTACTTCCCAGTTGACTTTTGCCATAATTATTTGTTATCTTTAAGCAGATAAAAAAACAAACAGTATAATTTACTGATAACTGATCAGTTATGATTAGGGCTATCAATACCTTATTATAAGTAAACAAGTTAAAGATTTGGGCTTTAAGTTAGCAACTAGAAAATTTCTTGATTTGAACTAACATGTCAATAAGAATAGGATTCGATTCGCTACGAATGATGAAAATCGAAAATCGAAGCTGCACAATTTCTGACATCAACTGACATCATCAGACATGAACTATTCTAAATAATAAAACTAATGTGGCAAAAAGTTTTAGCTGCTATGTAACTGAATAGCTTTTTGTAGTGTACCATAATGCCAGATTCATTTTTATTGTATTTGCAAGATACAAAAAGCTACGCCGGAAACTGGATGACTGTAAATAATTACAGAATTAAGCAGATGTCTGTTGATTTCAATAACAACAGCAACAATTAACAATCGTTATTTCGTTATTCACCTTTTGCTCCCTAAAATCGAGAATTAGCAGTGGCGTACGTTTTTGCTTCTGTAGTTTTTTTTAACAGTCTTCAAGAGGTGACTGAAAAATCCCCTTTGTGCCAGGAGCAGTTGGTGAAGCTTCAGCAGGTTAAAGAACTGAAGGAGTACAAGGAGAGTGAGCAACAGCAGGAGCTAAAAAGTAAATCCGAAACAAATATAAAATAAAACTGAGATACAAGAAATGAGAAGTTATTGGCCAAAAATGGGATTTATGCAGGCACAACACCCAGTGTATGCTTAAACTGTTTGAGAATTTTAAGCGACAAAATAAAAATAACTTTTAAGGTAGACTTGGCTTGCTTTGTTGTGAATTTTCTTTAGCTTCGTTCAGCAGATGAAATGTATTAGAAGAGGATTTTGTTGGTACTCGTCTTTCGCTCCCTTCCCGATGCTTCGTCACTAGCTTGGCCTGCCGTAGAGATGTTTATCAATAGATATATTTGTGAAATGATTTTGATTGAATCCTGTAAAGTTCAAATAACTGTTTAATAAATATGAAATGATTTATGGCTTATTATCAGTTAATAATAATTTTAACACAATCGAAAAGCTTAAAAAAAATAGCTCAAGTTCAACTACTTTTAAATGATACTTTCCAAATGTACTCATGAATAGACGCTTACTCAATCACACACCCACTTCGATTATACCTAAGTAGGGGATTAAATGGAAACATTTATGGTAGTATACGATACATGTTTTATACCTACATATAATGATTGCCATTAAATAATTAACGCCTCTGTTTAAAAGCCGGCGCCCGCGCTCTGTTTATGCGTCTATTGTTATCTCTAGTGCTGAAGGAAGCTGAAGCAAAAGAGAAGAGAGAGAGAGAGAGAGAGAGAGAGAGAGCACGCCGATCTGAGTTTCGCTCGCTCTGTTGAGATCGTTTTGGATCGTAACAGATCGGATCACACAGTTGTATGTCAGTTGGGCACACACCATTGAGCGATACGGAGCGTCTAAATTGTGTGTCTGTCCATATAAATTGTGCGTTCTTCAAAGCCAACGAACGAACAAGAGCTTACGCATTATTTGTACATATATCTATTTGAGTGATACACACTTCTATATAGCATTGAACATGGCACGCATTATATTCATCTTTATTGCTGCACTCAGCATAACTTTAGGTGGGTACTCTTAAATAAATATCATAAGATATGAATTAAATATGTGTATTTGTGCATTAACAGCCGCTTCTTCAGCTGATACAAGTTCCACTTCCTCAATGGATTTGCCCGATGATAATCATTGCGATCACAAGTTAACCAAATCGAACAAATATTTGGACTATCCATTTTGGAAGAAATTCTTCAAGCATTTGGTACCCTTTACGAGCAGTGCACGTGTTAAGATGCAATTCTTTCTGTTTAAAAGGGATTTTCCGGATTGTGGCAGGGAATTATTTTCAGGTGACGATGAAACATTGGAGCGTTCCGGTTTCGATGCACGTCATTCCACTAGGTGAGTGGTAGGGTTCAAAATTACTTCCCATATTTAATTCATTAGCTGATTAGAGATAAGGAAACAAAATATGACATTGTAATGTGAATTTGTTTAGCTCGCATGCGAGAAAACCTATTTACATATGTATATACACATGTCTATATACAATAGGTTGCTAATTATACAAATTACACGCTCAGAAAAGTGAATACCCGAATATGTGAAGAACTTTTAAGAGTACACTCAGAAAATAAATTTAAAAGTAAAACAAGAAAAATCGATTTTTCTCAGTGTACAAAGTTAAACAATTTTTGACTCACGACTTCGAAAATATTTACGTAGGAGAGCTTTTAGTACTGAAAACATAAATACAAAATACCCAATGAATATTATTTTTTCATTTGCTGACTTTTATTGTAAATAAGTTGACTTATTTATGCACAGAAATGAGTTATTTTGTAATATAGGGAAAACCTTTTAATTTTGTAAATAAGTTCACTCTCACATAAATATCTGACATATTTAATTAGCTGTTTAACAAAGTTTTGCATCATTTTGATCAGCTGGCATTTTTTTGTGCTAACTTTCCGACCAACTTTTGTTGTTTTTTCACATGCGAAAACTGGTTTTTATAATTTTTGTTTTTATCAGCATTTAATGCCCTGTACTCAGAAATAAAATAAAGCGAGTATATTACAGTCTGCTTATGCTTGTATGGGGGCTATAAAAATATGCTTATCTTTGTTGTTTTTTTCATTAACATCAATTCATCAGATTTATACTTTGTTAGCTCGTTCAAAAGAAATAGCAACAAGAATTCTAAATTTGATCAATCTATATTTTTATTAAAATTATTAATAAATTAATAAAAAAGAAGAGGGTCAGGCTTAGTATGTTTTTTTAACCAAATATCTTAAGATTTATTCAACGTTATCTATCAATGCTTATACCAGGGTATTGTCTAGTCGACTACAGCTAACATTGGTATTTTTTTTCGTTTTCTCGACATTTTTGGCCGCTTATCAGATGAGTCACAAACACAATTGCCTTACAATTGAGCTGCCTACAGTAATTAATTAAAAATAGTTATATACGAAATACAAGACTTAATTTGCTTTACACAAATGTTGCATTAACAATGCAAAAGCTAACAATTAAAATGAAAATATTTACAAAATAAAGATTAGATAACAGTTTAGTACTAAAAGAAAAAAGTTAAATCAATAATAAGTTTGATATAATATTTCAGAATTATAATACACGGCTGGATGAGTCAAGGCAAGGGTTCATTGAATCGGGATGTGAAGAGTGCCTATCTGAGCCTAACAAAACCCAAACAGAAACCACAAAGCGATAATGAAGCATACGATAAATCGCAGCTGGAAGCTCCCTTATATGAGGATTTCAATATAATCGTTTGCGATTGGAGCAAAATCTCATCGAATGTTAACTACTTTGGTGTTGCCGATATGGTCGAAGATCTGGGCTTTCTTTTGGCCGAGTTTGTGCGCTATCTGCATATGCGTGCGAATCTTAAGTTTGATGATGTATATCTCATTGGACACTCATTGGGCGCACAGATCGCTGGCAGTGCGGGCAAACAAATCAAACCTTATCAATTTAATACGATATATGCTTTGGATCCCGCGGGTCCCAAGTTTCGTGAGCAGAGCGATGAATATCGCATCGATGCAAGTGATGCATACTATGTGGAGTCCATTCAAACCAGCACGGGCTTGGGCTTTGAACAGCCCGTGGGTCATGCGACATTCTATCCCAACTTTGGTAAGGATCAGAAAAAATGCTATATGTATGGCTGTTCACATAAGCGTGCCCATGATTACTTTGCCGAGTCCATTAATAGCACAAAGGGCTTCTGGGGCATTCGCTGTGAGCGCATGTCCAGCAAGACGTGGATATTGCTAGATAACGATGGTGAGTTTCGCATGGGCGGTGAACCCTCAGAGCCCAAGAATGGTACCTTCTATGTGAAGACCTATGATAAGAAACCATATGCAATGGGCACCAGGCAACGGCTGGCAGCGTCTCCTGTGGAGGAGCAAAGAACCACTGAAGTGTATCATTAAAAATATAAATATCTAAGGTATATATTGTGAATGTGATTAGCCTATAGCTGTACAATAAGTTATCGAAAAATTTGAAATAAATTAGTCTACATTATCACCGTTAATTATAGCACAATGTTACAAAATGTAGCTTTTATTTTTACTTTGAGATCCTTATGGCATAAATATTTTAAAATTTATGTTCTTTAGCCCTAATAAAAACAAGTATTGTATTAAAAATGTGATTTCAGAATAATTAACTTCTCAAATCGTTAAATTTTGAAAGCAGAATCAATAAATATGACAAATCTTGATTAAAATGATTAAAAGGCCTTCTGCATGAAAATTCTTTGTTATTATTATTATCTCAAATCATAAAATTTTGAACAAATTTTCAACATAAAGATATTCCGCATGCAAATCGGTTCCGTTTGACATAGTTAAATTCGTTTTTTTTTGTTTTTCAATAAATTATTGTTTCGAAAACAGTAAGCATAACTTTTTAAATTTAACTCAAGTCTGTGAAAATACAAATATACATATTTTATTTAAAAGTACCTTAAACTAAATTTTACAACTAAAACAATGCAATTTCTTTTACTTTGCTTGTGTTTGGTTAATCTGCTGCTGTTCGTAAAAGCATTTGTCATACCGCCATGGGATCCCTCTTATCTGGATGATGATATGGATTTCCCCGATATATTATATGATGAACAATATGAGATGATGCTGAAACGCTATCCAAAAATGTACAAGTATCTTCAACTAGATTAGTTGCTAAATTGTTGCTTCGTGCTGTGTTGCCTGTATAATGTTTAACGAAAAAAAATGTTTAATTAAAACAAACAATATATACTACATTTTGTTGGCCAAAAGCTGTTGCAGTTTTACCAGAGAGCCTGGCAACTTGGTAATGCATTTTACTTGGCTTAATTAGTTGACATTTTACATTATTCATACGCCACGTGTGACCACCCAAGCGAAGTACGCTGGGTTATGAGCAAAAGGCAACCCTCAAGCTAGATTACCCCCTTCCCCCCCACACCACCATCCCACGCTACAAACATAGATTTTTAGTTACATAATTAAAGTTGTTGTTTTTGTGTTGAGGTTAGAGCAGCTGCCAGCTTACTGTTATACTCGTAGCATGTGAGGTACAGTTGTGTAAGCTACAGGTGTTCTTCCCTCTTGTTCCATAATGTGCACTTTCTACTGATTCCGCAATTTTCCGAAACAAAACATAATTAACAAGCTGGAAGGTGTTTTACCTAAATGTGCTAGACTAAGAATTTACCCTCACTTAATTTAATGTTATCTGTATATATATTTTAAATAAAAATTTACAATTTTAACTTACACGTTGCACATAAATATATATTCAAAAGATTTGCATTTAATATGTCCCTTTCGTCTTTACTTAAAGTCAATTTTAGAACTGAAAATCAAATCAATATACTTTTTTCGCAGTATAGATTTAGTTCAACTGAAAAATACCAAGAAACTGTAAATAATATCCTTATTTAATAATTTCGTTAACATTCGATTAAGTTTTATGGGCTGAAAATAGACATCTAATTACAATGCAAAACTGCAATATGAAATGTAATTCATGAAATTGAGCAAAGTTACGTCAACAATTGACAGTTTCGCAATCTCGATTCTATCATTATCCTCTAAGTGACAGCTTGAAAGGCACATTCAGTATTAAACGAATGGCATGCCAAGCCATATGAATGGATATACATTTGAAATTGCAGGTGTGAGCTAAATTTATGCAAAATGATTTAACATTTTGAGTTAAGTTTATGTATAGGCTTGCAGACCTTAGTATATAACGACTACTTTTCGACAATTCGATTATGTAAACTGTGCAGGTCCTGGGCAACATGCCAATTGTTGTTGTCGTCTGTGTGCTGATTGTGTGTGTCCCAAATCCCAAGAATTTGATTATTTAAATTTTATGCTCATTGCATATAAATAATTGATGAGGCGTATGTGTGTGTGTGTGTGTCCTGAGCACTGGACCTGAGAGTTGAGCTAAACTCCACTGGTATTCTAATTAAGACATCAACATAATTCTACAAAATGTCTCCCTTGCTTGTACCTAGCTAAAAGCAAAACTAATGGACATTATTGCAAAGCCACACTAGCTAAAATATATATCTATATATTCTACCACACTTCAACTCAGTTCACTTGACTTCACTTTCCCTTTGCTCAGCCAATACAATTTACACTTTCCGCACTGTGAACACACTTTGGAAACCCTTTTTGGTAGAACTTGAAGACCAATTTGTCGTTGAGAAAAACCTGGGAGAAGCATAACTCACTTTATGTGTCTGTTGAGATTGCTTCCAACACAAAAAGGGTACAACAATAGAAAAAAAAGCAAACGAGAAAAACTAGCATTGGATTGTCGAAGATTTAATACTCTTGTAGAGAAAAAAACAAAGTTTTGTTAAAAAAAAATCCAACTTTTATATCAACATATTGCGATCTGATTACATCAATCATTACTGATTTTAATTCAAATGTCTTTAAACAGCATTACTTTTTACTCCCTGTTATAAAGTACTGCAAATGTGTGTAACAGACAGAAGGAGGCATTTCCGACTATATAAACTATATACATATATTCTTGATCAGGATCAACAGCCGTGACGAACTAGCCATGTCCGTCTGTCTGTCAGTCTGTCCGTCTGGCCATCTGTCCGTCTGTCCGTCTGTCCGTCTGTCCGTCTGTCTGTATGAACGCGTCGATCTCCGAGACTATAAGAGCTAGAGACACCAAACTTGGCATGCAGGTTCATGTATACCTTACTTGTTTTTTTAACAAAAATGTATTTCTTTATAAAGTTCCTATTTAGAAAAATGTTCTGTTTTAAAGTTTTGATTTCGACAAAACGTCGAGTTTTGCTTGAAAAAGGGAAAAGTTTGTATTTGCATTTTTAGCCGATTGTTCATATGTTAGCTAAATGATATAATGATCTGATAAGTTCAGGGTTCCGAAAAAATTAACAAGATTCATGGGGTCTTAAACGACTTCTTCGAGGCATTAAACATTTGACGAAAAAAGTTATAATACCCACCGCAAGGGTATAAAAAGTCGAAATAAAATCTGTAAAACTTCTTTAAAGAAAAAAGGTGCTTCACAAATGAGACTCTGGGTAAGACAACGACAATGACAACGACAATGACAATGACAATGACAATGACAATGTCTTGACATCAGTAAGCAACAAAAGCGGTTCGGGAATACTTAAAGTTTTAGGATCAACAATGCGCCCACATACTCGCACTCATAAAAGTTCATGTGAGCACGCACTTAGGTCAGCAGATACTTATGTATGTATCTCTCAAGTATCCGCAAGTTGTATATTGTATCTATGCTATTTGCACAATTTTATAGCATTTTTATGGTGCACAAGTTTTGTATTTTGTTCCTTGGGAGCGCATCTTTTACCATAGCTTTAAAATATTTAAATTCGATGAGTGTGTGCATTTGTTGGGCAAGAGTTTCAGTTTCAGTTTCGGTTTTTGTGTGTGTGCTCAACTGTGTAATGCGAGGTCCTTCTGGGAAATGGGTAAGGTATTACTTTCAGGGCAGTTGAAAAAATGTCTAATATAATTTGAATATTGTATGTAGTTATTAATAAAAGAAACTGCGATTTTGTAATTAATCTGTCCCTGCTTGGGCGCCACAGTTAAAGGCCTTAAAGGTCCTAGTGTGTCTTAAAGCGGAAGTCCTTTACTTAAGTACACTGCTTAAGTTTGTGTGGATAGCCAAAATAAATCAACTTCCGAATGAAAGTCCGGATATAACTAAACTAACTTACTGTATTCCGTTTTGTGCATGCAGCCCTGGCTGTAGACATATTCCTTGTTGGCACAGCATAAGCATAAGCATAACAACCACACACAGTGTGTACACACTTATAAGTGTATGCATGTATACATGTGTGCAAGTTTATGTATGTCTACAAATAGTACTCGTAAGTTCAGTTGTACTGCTTTTGGGTTCTGTCTAAGTTTGCGGTGTGATTTTATGTGCAAACTTAAATTATTCAATTTGAGAGGCCATGAATACATTTTTAGACCTCATCTTTGTTGTTGCTGTTGCTATGGTTGCTGCTGCTGCTGCTGCTGAAAGGGACAATGAGTTGCTAAATGCTTTGAATATTCTTTCAGTCATTGCTTGGGCTGCATGCATAATATAAGTACGATATGTGACCAAGATACTTTTCCTTCGAATGCTGTACACACTTAAACACACACAAAAAGACAACTACAAGTGCCTGTGTGTGTGTGTGTGTGTGTGTGTTGACAGGTTGAGTGTGTTATGCGGTTTTGAGTCTGCCAAAAGACTTGCAAAAATTGTATATGGCCTACGGCAGTTGTCGGTAAAACCAAGTGATTTTGAATATGATTTATTTTATTTTATTGGTTATTTTGGCTTTTCAAAATATTTATAAGATTATGCATGCTCACATTTTAAAAATCGGTTTCGGATTGTGAAATTAAATTAATTGCAATCTAACAAATTTGAATTCAGAAGTACGTTAACAATTTTTTAAAACATTGCAGAATCTATTAAAAATTGTATGAGATTAATGTTAAATGATTTTCTTTTTGTTTTTAAATTATTTATTGATTAATACATACAATGAATAATGGATAATTTGTATATATTGAAAATGATACGTATTAAACGATTTTCTTGACTGGGAATTGAACAAGAAGTTTTGTGTGTCAGAGCCGAATGCGTTTTCACTGGGCTACAGTCGCCCACAGTTCATTTTCTATTCAATTTTTTCCAATTTCTTTCCTATTGAAATCCGAATCATGTGAGTTCAGAGACGGGCATACTCTCAATAAGGCTTGCAATGACAGCTCAACTAGAAAGAGCGTAAACTTAAAAAAGTAATTAGTAAAGCTTTTGCACTGATTTTTTCAAGCTGCGCTTTTAGTTTCCGAGCTTTTAGTTAAGAAGATATATTGAGCACTTTTTAGTGCTACTATTTTTCAATGCAAAGCAAAGTCAAGTTCCAGAATACTTAAGAAAAACCCGAGATCGCGAACACCACAAAATAGAAAATGGTCTAAACATGCACAAAATAAGAGCGATAAGCCAGTTTTGCAGATTGTAGTCGATTTAGTCGTGTTAGTTATTAAACTGGATTGTAATTTCTTAGACTTCATCAATTTGCCCATTTGCAATTGTTTTTAAATTTTATATTTAATGTACAGAATTGTATGTTTTAAAAAAAATGCAACAGCAAATATGAAGCAATGCACCTGCACAGTATCACTCAAAGAGCGATAGATAAACCCGCCTTGGGAATGATAGAAACGAAACAAAAGCTCTCAAAATCTTTGCTCTTTTCTTACTGTACTTTCATGTGATACTTTATTGTTCTTTCGTTTTCAGTTCTTGTTCTTTTGTTATCAGTACTTGTTCTTTCGTTTTATAACTGAGTTATCATTTCTTGTTCTTTCCTCTCAAGTCTGCCTTTTACAGATCTAATTCCTTCGTTGCATTTGCGAAGTTTTGAAATAACAGCTTAAGAGCTGTAACAAATAAAAATATGAATTCAAATATTCTGTAATGTGTAAAAAAAAAGAAAGATCCTCTCAACGACTGCAAGTGAAAGAGTGTAAAAGTGCGCTCAGCAAAGCTAAGCTTGTTTTTGTTTTTGTTTTCTTTTTTTGAGTGAGTGCAAAATTATTGAGTGTAAGTATGTGTATGTGTATGTGTGTGTGAAAGTCAACAGTTAAACGCATCGTATTGTAATTGTGTATACATGTAAGTAATTACATTTTTTGCTTTTATTGTCTTATAAAATGAGTTAATGTTGGTAGTCTTTATTTATTTTTTGCTGCCACTTTCAATCGTAATCCTCTTTAAGCACATTACAAAGTACGCACTTTGTTAACATAAAACATAAAACATAAAGTCAGCAATAAAAACGATGGCGCCTGCTGCAAATGGCTGCTTTTCTGTGTTGTTGTTGTTGTTGCTATTATTGCTTTTGTAAATTTAATTTTCTTCCAAAAAGAATAAGAGTATATTGGTTTTTTGTAGCTAATTTGTAAAAAACAGCTGCATTCTTCTTTGGTAAGTCGAACATTATTATATAAATTGTCAAGTTTTTGTTTTTGTCTTTGTTGTATAAACAGACAGAAAACAAATGCATTAAATAAGTTAGCTTAAAGAATACGAGTCCTTTTTTAATTTTTTTAAAGTATTATACGAAAAAACAAATAAGAATAGGTATTTTCGATTTTAATATGGGATAGCTCGAAAATTAGTAGTAATGTTATGAAAAATGGGAAAAAGGGAGTTATCAAGTACTGCAATGTATGTTACAGGCAGAAGGAGGAGTTTCCGACTATATAAACTATATATATTCTTGATCAGCATCAACAGCCGACTCGATTTAGCCATGTCCGTCTGTTGATCAGCTGTGTCAATTTCATTACGATCGGCTAACAAACACCAAGGTTATGAAAGAATCTATTACACCCGTCTTAGCAGGCAGAAGCAACAGTTTGACAAGCACTGGATAAGCTAAGTGCGCTGCTTGTTCCCGCTGAACTGCTTGAAGTGCAAGTTGGGAGCAGGGAGTCTCGTAGTCGGGCACTCTCGACTAAAACATTCTTACTTGTTTTAATATAATTTAATTTAATTTCAAAATTGTCAAATCTTTTAACAATTTAAGATGAATGACCAAACTTAAAAGACTTATAACGATAAGTTACTTTATCCGTAGAAACGATCAGCTTTTATATGGAATAAAACTAAATAAACGCTTAGTTATTTTTCCAGAAACGATTTAAAGAAAATATTAGATCTCTTATCGGGAAAGGAACTAAATTAACGATAAGTTTTTTTCTTCCGAAACGGAGCTAAATAAAAGATTAAATCTTTTATCCTTTTCAGATAGAAACGATTTGTTTTTTTATCCGGAAAGGAACTAAAGTAACGATCAGCTTTTATACGGAAAAAAACTAAACAGACGATTTGTTTTGTTATCCAGAAAGAAACTAAATAAACGATTCGTTCTTTAATCCGAACTAAAGTAACGATTATTTGCGTTTTCCGAAAAGGAAGTAAAGGAACTAAAAGAAAGGAATTACTCAACTATAAGTGCAAAAGATAAAATAATGCCCTCCAAAAAGGCGAAGGGAATAGAGTATGCAACAGTCGGAAATCTTCGAGTGCAGTTTACTTCATCTTTTTGCTTATGTGTGTACACACATTTACACCTACACACACGCACATACACGCATACACATTATGGGAGTATGTTTTACATTGCATTGCACTCAAAATGGCGTTAAGCTCAGAACAAAAGCCGACGCTGCGCTGCAAACAAGCAAATAAACAAACAAACAAACGAACAAACAAACAAACAGGCAAACAAACAGGCAAGCAACAACAAAATGCCCAAGAGAGCGTGCGAGACCAAAAGCTTTGCCTTAATTCAATTATGTATGTGTGTGGTGTGCACACACACTGCCCAGACGTGCAAATCTAAAAAGGTACAAAAAAAAACAAAACAAAAAAAAAGTAAACAATGGTCCAGGCTCAACTTTGTTAACTCTCACTTTTTATTTTTTTTTTCGCGCGCTTTTGAACAAATTAGAAGCGATGACAACTTTGCCATTGCAATTTCTGCCCTTCTCCCACTCGTTTCAATATTTTCAGTCCCTTGTCCCATCATCATTGCCATTGTCGCCATTGTTGTCCTTGCTGCTTTTTGTCCTTTGTGCAACCGCAAAATGTTGCAGTCAGGGGCCACCAACAATAGTAATAACAGCAACAACAGCAACATTTATGAAAACTATTTGCAGATGCAAACGGCATTAAAAACAAATACTGCTCTGGGCACACTGTCTTACAGCAAACGAGGGCCTGAAGTAGTACCCAAGATCTTACTGGATAGTGTTGTGCATTCAGTTCAGTATTTCCTTTCCGGATAAAAGAACAAATATTTTTCTTAGTTTCTTTCCGGATAAAAGAAATAATCGTCTTGTTGGTTCATTTCCGGATAAAAAAGCAAATCGTTTCTTTAGTTCCTTTCAGGATAAAGAACATAATCGAAAGGGAACTTACGATTAAAATATCTTATCGTTTCTTTCGTACCTTTCCGGATAAGTGAACAAATATTTTCTTTACTTTCTTTCAGGGTAAAAATAATAACTTCCTTAGTTACTATCCAGATAAAAGAACTAATCTTTCATGTACCCACTATAATCGAAAATATAGTTCAATATTTCCATTCAAAGACCCGGTCTTTCGAAGTAGTTCAAATCGAATATACCCAACTCTACTTGCTGGGTAGCTCAGAGCAAAAGGCGAGACTCGAAGCACGTTCCATGTTACATCAAAACATATGTACATAAGTATGTACAAACGTATACACAAATATATACATGCACATATATATGTTACACAAATAACAACAGAAGCGGAACAGGACGTTCTCTCTGGACGGCAACTGTGGGGCAGGTCGGGATGTTGAAAAAAAAAAAAAAAAAACAGCAAACAATTCGCAAATTGAAACAAGTACGGGGTACGTATTGCTCTAGTCGTAAGAGCTAGACTGGAAAAATATCCTGTTCACAGTGGTGTTCAATTGAATAAATTAAATTACCCGTTTTAATTCATAATCATAAGTTATAGGAAGCTGCATTTTTCACAGTAGTTTTATCTAAGGACGATAATTGATATTAAGCGATTTTTGTAGACTCCACCTTCAAGTGTGGGAAGTTTCCTGGGAAATTCACCGCCCTGATCGGGGGTGGTCGTTTTATGTGCGAAACTGGTTTGTCTGATTAGCTTTAAGCTCAATTTTAAAGCTCTTGACAGCAGACCAAATGATCCAAATTTTTGTTTTTCATCGGATTAATAAAGAAATTGGAAAACCATTGCAAAAGCTTTGCAGACTTTCAGGAAGTAGTGGTAGGGATCTAAAGATTTTCCGTGTCCAAAAATAGCTGCTGTAACTTGTTTTGATTTGGAATCATGCTCTTGGTAAACATATAATAGATACAGGGTATCAAAAGAAGTCAGATAAGTAGCAGCAGTTGCCGGAGTGCTCACAGCCCCCTTCAGATCGCCCGCCCACATCATCAGAGGCGCAAAGAGAATGGCAAATAAAAATCAGAGCCATCCATGGACGTCCGAGGGCGAAGTCTAAGACCAGCAACAACAGCAGCAGCTGGACCACGCAGGAGAGGGGGTGGGGGGGGGGACAAGTACCACGAAGGAAGAGTGCATGTCCTGGCAATTGGCCGCCTTCCGTCTGACGTTGTTAACCCTGCAAGTTATGCATTCTTAATTTAATCGCTGGAAATTGACTCTCTGGAGTGCGAGAGGCTTAGGCATTGCTCCTGGGTCCTGCCAGAGTCGTGCCTACAACAACAGCTACTGCTACTACTACTACTGCTCCTTGACAGAGTTTCTATCTTGCTTGCAGGCAATTTTGAAAACTTTGCTGCAGAGATTGGGCATATATCATGCGATTATGATTATATTGCATAGTTTGCATTATCCAATGACTTGGAAATCTTCGTTGTGTTTTTTGTTTTTTTTTTTTTTTTTTTCTTTTTCTCTGCTCTGCTCTGCCCAAACAGACATTAAGCTCTGCAGATATTGCAAGACTCTCTCTCTTTCTCTCTCTCTCTCTCTCTCTCTCTCTCTCTTTCTCTCTCACACACTTGCCCCAAAAACAAAAGGCATGCAAATAGTTTCCAGACGTTGCAAAAGTTAGTTTTTGAGGCCGCCAGAGGGCGCCAGTGTCTGTGCTCGTCTATAGCTTAAGAAAAGGATTATTGGGACTGCATAGTAATTGCAACGAAGAATATTACAATATATACGACTATGTTCAACTAAATGAAAGTTGCACAAGTTTTTGGTTTCAAGACTTAATAACAGTTTTCTTAAAGCAGCATGCAAATATTTTAATTAAATATTCTAGTTTATGAATTTCCCTTTTGCCTTTATGGGTTTTTATGTCAAGTTTAGGGTGAACAATTCGACATTTACAAACAATATCTATATTTGAATATAAAAGAACATGTCCTCACAGTCCAAACCGTTAAGAATAGGAAGCGGCATTATTGTCAGAATTGTGATCCTATCGCGAAAATGAGCACTAAGAAGGAATTTCGGAAAATTCTATTTAGAAATTTGTAAAATTCGCGATTTGAAAGTATTTTGTTTATTAACGGATTGGTCCTTCAGACATTTATACATAAAAACCAATCACTGTTTTCGGAGAATTTTCCACTCAGAAAAATGTTGCTGTTAAGTTTATATGCGAAAAAGTGTAATCAGATTCAAATTGATTTTTCTTCACTTCGTTTGACCTTTTCAATTACTTGGCAATCCTTGCTGCGTTTCCCTTTTCAAGTTCGTTCTTCACAGATTCGGAAAATTTACACCATGGTTGACCTTTTCAATTCCTTGCCAATCCTTGCTGCGTTTCCTTTTTTCACGTTTGTTTTTCATTTGCTTGGGAAAGTTTCTGTTGTAGGGCGCAGATGTTGATTCGTGGCGTTGACGTCTTTTAATTTATAATGCAATTGCTCCACTTGTCGCCTTTTGGGCCTCTGTAGCCCGCATTGGGCGAAGCCAATCCAAAATGTCACACCTTACACACACACGCACGCATACCCAATATGTGTGTGTATATGTGTGTGTGTGTTATATGTAAATGTATATGGGGAATATGGCTAAGCACGCGTGTTGTGTCGCCGTCTGTCGCGTTGTTGTCTTCTGTGTTTGCTCTCACGAGATTTACAACGTGACAGCGCACAAGGCACAAGGCAGAAGGCAAGGCAGATGCCACTGCAGCTTTTGACCCAGGGACGCTAAAGGCACACCTGGCTTGAGTTCATGAGCGTAGCTACATTAAGTTGAGCAGGTATTGTCTGGAGATTTAATATCCCTTTGCAAGGATGCTAATAAAACAAAAACTAACAAGGCAACATCATTTTTAATTTATTAGTTAATTGATTTTGAAACTTTTTGATCATTCCATATGAGGTTTTGAAAACCTATTGAAATATAATATGAATTAAGTAGAAATTGAACAGAAAACAAACAAAATCTTCTTATAACACATTTCTTTCAAGCTAAACAAAATACACAACAAAATTGGTTTCATCACTGCAAGCCAAGTCTATCATAAAAGTTATTTTTAGTTTGTGCTTAGAATTCTCAAACAGTTTAAGCAAACACTGGGTGTAGTGACTGCATAAATCCCATTTTAGGCAACGTTTTCTTATTTCTTAAATCTCATTTCCATTTAAATTTGTTGATTTGCATTTTATTTTGAATTTATTACCTGAGGAACTGGCCGACTGGTAGTACTCCTTCCGGATGCCTGAATAAATCTATTTTTTGTTTGGCAATATCGCCATATTTCTTATTTTATGTCTAATTCCTTCTTTTTTTGACCACGTTTTGAAGTAAAAACTTTTATGGGTGGTCATGTTTGGTGTATTCGAAACTTTTATTTTTTAAAATTAAACATCAATAAAATATAAATAAAACATAAATAAAACATAAATAAAACTTCAGTAAAACATCAATAAAACATCAATTAAACATCAATAAAACATCAATAAAGCATCAATAAAACATCAATAAAACATAAATAAAACATCAATAAAACATAAATAAAACAAAAATTGTTCTTGACCTACGCATACATCTTGGCACCCCCCTCTGCTGCTGCTGTTTTGAATACGCCCCTGTTTGAGTTGTGCCCGTGGCTTGGGAAATGCCATCGACGGCGTTGGCGACACGTGCCAAGGACACTGATTTATATGTTTTCCATTTTTGTTTTATTAGCGTCCCGTATCTTTTATCTCTCTTGGCCCGTGGCAACGTGCGTAGCATTAATGAGCCGACCCCATTTCCATCTCCATCTCCAATCCCAACTCTCCAACCAAAACTATTGCACAACGAAGGGTATTACAAGTTTTAATTTTAAAGTGGGATGACATTCGCTGACTGCGCAAATTAAATGCCATGAAATAGTCATAAATTGCAAATTGGCGCATTAAAATTTACAAAACCAACGCTTAAAGTCAGCTCTATTTTAAATTTGTTCAGAAACAGAGGCGAAGAAGGTGAAATTCTGCGTAGATGGGGCAGGGAAAGGTTGCATAGTTTGAGTATAGGGGTAGATAGATAAATAGTATACATAAACCGACAGCTGTGGCCGACCCATGGGCGGAAGTATTAGGCTACAAGGACGGAAATGGCTGAGTCTATCTACGGGGTAACCATGAAAGGAAGAGTAGAGAGAGGGTGGAGGTGGTAGGTGCGGAGGCAGGCATAGTTTGCGGTGCTTTGAATGAATTGCATTTGCGTTTTACAAAATGAATGGATTTCTATGAGTTCCTGGAATCACAGTTTCCTCAATACTCAAGTCGCACATGTTCCACAAATCGTTTTCAACTCATTTTTGTTTTAAATTGTGAATTGAAATTGCATATTTGTGTTAAAATTATAATACTCTTTCAAAGATGTTAAAAGATGTTCAACATTTCGGGTTCGATTTACAGTCAAGGAATTCGTAGTACAAGCATACTAATTATGTTGTATTACTTGGTGTAGGGATATAGTTCGTGAACTTTATATTGATAAAAAGATAGACGAAAGGACAGACAAACATTACACCAGACCAATATAACAATTTTTAATAAATTGTATTCAAATTAACATTGGATATATAAAGGCAGTTCTTTATTTTCAATAAAATATAGATATATTGCGAGGTATTTTTTGCATTCGCAATTGGAGATGTAATAAATCTAAAATCAGAAACTTAGGACAATTTTTGAATATTGGAAAAAAAAACAAATTATTTATTTTGTCATCTTCAATTCGATATCTCAAAATTTTATAATTCCAATATTTATATAAATATTCTTTAAAGTTACAGCACACATTTATGAACTTTAAGTTTTTCTTTTGAATAGCATATCAATATCAATCAATCTATGATAGCCGGTCTTTCAGTTAAATCATGTTCCAAAATTGTTTCAACTGCTTTCAAAATCCAATTGTGCATGACTGCAACATTGCTAAAAACAGTCGGACCAGTGCATCCTTGTACGCCAAAGGATACAATGCCAACAAGTTCTCCGTTGACAACTAAAGGACCACCGGAGTCACCATTGCAAGCGGAACGATTAATACCAAAGGCGCAAACCATCTCCTTGGTTATAATGCCGAAAAACATAAGATTGCATATTTTGTGATGCAAAATATTGATCTGAACGCTTTGTAAAATAACTGAAGGTTTTGGAACATTTCCAGTATATCCCCAACCGGTTACCGTTGCATTTGTTCGAGCCTCAGGAGATTCCTTAGCCAATGGAATAGCGCTCACTCTAGTACCGAAAGTAAGGGACTCTTTTAGACGTAGCACGGCAATATCATTTGAAAATGGTGGTCTAAAATATCGTTCATGTTTAATAATTGCAGCTACTTTAATCAAGGTGCCTCCATCGTTGTGATTTGTGGATCCTGCGCGTATCTGCAAATCCTCTGGTTTTAGCTTATTAACACAATGTCCAGCAGTTATAATAATGTTATGGCTATAGATGGAACCACCGCAAATGTGACGTTCTGCATATTGTAAAGATATCTGCCAGGGTGCCTTTTCGATATTTTCATCGACACCACCAATAATGCGACTTTCCTTATAGAATAGATCCAAGGAAGAGACATCCTGACCAGTTACGATAATTGCTATGGAAAGCAGAAGAAAGCCCTTGAGATACATTTTTGTTTTACTCTCTGATTTTCTGTGGTAGAAAAACTCGCTTTTATAGTAAAATTTCTTGGTTTGTAGGTAATAGGTAATACATCATTTTGTAGTTGAAGCTCTTTACAATAGAATTTTCTTGTCTGCAGTTATATAATTCGAAGGGCCTAGATTTAGCTATAAATAATTTAGGAATTTCTTGTTAAATGTTCCAACGGTTTCTTTGGCAGGAAACAAGTGCCATTAATTTAATATTTATTTGCCTCTATCAGCAAACGTTGAAAGCGATTCTGAAAACAGAAAACAAACATTTTTAATCACTTTTACACATATTAATTGTTTTTACCAGTTGAAGTATAATTAGTTAAATTGACTCGACGAAAATGATTTTTTCGAGGATGTCGCGGCAATCTATAGAGATAACTATCATTTTTGTTCTTGCATTTTGATAAAATAATTTACTTTTTTATATTATTTTAATTTATTTTTGCAATTGTTCTTTTGAAATTATGAACAAAAAACATTCAAGCTTAAATTGCCCGCCAAGTTTAACAAATTGCATGGCAACTCTAAAATTTGCAAGCAAGTGGGCAGCTCCATGAATTTAGTTTGAAGCAAGTTAGCTGCTCCCATATTTGGTTGGCTTGGGCTGCTGGTATTGCATGCATTTATTTTAATAGTTAATGAATTAAGTCAAATGTTTCTAACATAGAATGCAGATAGTTCAGAAACACATTTTTGTTAGCATTACAAATATTGCTTTTATTTTTTAAATTTATTTTGATGGTCTTTTTAACCAAATCTCTACTACTAGAACTTGGAAACCAAACGAAAAAACATCTATGATATTCAATTTAGCTACAAATTGGTTAAAGTTAAGTTAAAATAGTTTTAAAAAAATAAACAAATATTTTAAAGTATTTAAGCACCGACGAAGCTCAGCTACAATAATAACTACTTATCTCAAATTATCGATGAAAAAGAATATTTTGTGCATACACTGTACAGTTGAGCGTCGATAATACTATCGATTTCACTGCAGACGCTTTACCTCGCTAAAAAGAAAGATCAAAATCTAATTGTTCATTTGTAAAAATGAGTAAAGACTCTTCTAAAACCAGCAGCCCGTGGAATGGCTCCACCATGTCAGCCGAATCAATGAAAGTAATTGCCGAAAGCATTGGCGTCGGCACTTTACCGGACGATGCTGCCAACGAGCTGGCCGAAGATGTTTCGATGAAGATAAAGCGCATAGTGCAGGATGCCGCTAAATTCATGCGTCATGGCAAGCGGGATACGCTGTTGGTCAAGGACATCGAAATGTCGCTCAAGGTGCACAACATTCAGCCCGAGAACGGATTTGTGGACAAGGAGGATTCTACACCCTTTCGCCTTGCCTCCGGCAGTTGTCGTGAGTTATACTTTACTGAGGACAAGGAGATCGACTTAAGCGATTTAATAACCGCCAAGAGCTCTACTAAAATACCTTTTGATGTGACCCTGCACTCCCATTGGTTTATTGTGGACGGCGTACAGCCCAATATAGCTGAAAATCCGACGCCCCTTCCCTTGGACTCGCAATTGGTAGGCGCTGCGAATGCCGTCACTAAACTAGATCACGGACTCAATGGTCAAATCTTCAAGCAGAAGCTCCAGCTCAAAAACGTTGAGACGGTGCACGTCAAGCCGCTGGCAATGCACGAGTTGTCCGTGGAACAGCAGCTCTTCTACAAAGATTTAACCGAAGCCTGCGTTGGATCTGATGAGAGACGTCGCGTCGAGGCCCTGCAATCAATCGGGAGTGATCCGGGCCTGCACGAATTGCTTCCCCGCATGTGCACTTTCATATCAGAGGGCGTCAAAGTTAATGTCGTCCAAAACAATCTAGCGCTCTTGATTTATTTGATGCGCATGGTGCGCTCCCTGCTTGACAATCGCACTCTCCTTTTAGAGAAATACCTACACCAACTGATACCCTCTGTAATGACCTGCATTGTGTCCAAGCAGCTTTGCATCCGTCCGGAGTTCGACAATCATTGGGCATTGCGTGATTTTGGCGCACGCCTGATAGCCAACATTTGCAAATCACACAACACAATTTCAAATAATGTTCAAACTCGTGTTACTCGCATATTTGGCAGGACTCTGCTAAACGACAAAAGGAAAAACATAACCCATCTATCATCTCTCTATGGCTCCATTGTGGGCCTCTCCGCGCTGGGCGATGAGGTGATTCAGATGTTTATCATACCTCGACTAACCTTCATCTCGGAACGTATCGAGACACATCTGCTGAGTTCCATTGGATATCTGAGCAAACCAAATAAGATTGCCGCTAACAAGATACGCGCCGTGATCCACCAATTCTGTCCACCCATTATAATGAAACTGCGTCATGCTCCGGACACTTACGAGGACTATAAGAACGATTTTGGCTTCCTGGGTATCTCTCTCTGTCGGGCTGTGGCAAGGATGCGCCTTGCTAGTACTCCAGCAATGCCATACCCAAGCAGCATCAACAACAACAAGAAAATCACGGCAACAACAACTAAACGCGTGTCCAAATCCAGCTATAAAAGTGAGGGTTTCCGTGGGGTTGCTGCTTTTCCGGAAAAACCCTCATATCCTCTTCCGAAGCCCGAGCTGGATGACTTATCACATCTGGAGTAAACATGTTTTCATCTAGAATTGGGTACTTGATTGTAATACGCAGTTTATACAACATTTAATAAAGATCATACTTATGTGCTTGCCAGAAGGTTAATATTCGAATGTAATTTTTATATCCGTGTCTTGTCTAACACATTGAAGGAGAGGCCTCTGACCCCATAAAGTACATATAGTTTTTATCAGCATTAACATTCGAGTTTTTTTGCCAAGTCCCTTGAAAAAAAACTTAAACGTTTTAAATTATTTTTTCCATAATTTATATAGTTCAGTTAGCTATTATCAAAATCAAATTGCTATATCCTATTGAAACAATTTATCAAAAATTGAGTTTTTTTTTTTCGAAAAAACATTTTGGGTTAAAAAATGGGCTGTTTGAAAATATGTTTTAGTTCCGCAGGCTATCGGAACGAAACTTACCTGTTATTTGCTTCGGTATTCTTTAGTTTATTCTGACTATAATCTGACGTGTATATCTTATAGTTGCCATATCAACAATCTGTTGAAAATATCTATCTGGTTTTCATATCAATTTGACGCTTAAAAATATTGTCATAAAACTAAATTTTTAAGAAATAATAGAAATGGCACATTTGAAATGATAATGCTTATCAGATGGCTTCGGTATAAATTGTTGATATAAATTGGAATGAAGTCACATTTTTAAATTTATATTCAAATATGTTTTATAATGTAATTGTTATTAAATAAATAAATCAAATTGATATTTCAATAATATATATATATATAAATTTTTTAAAAACTAATATAAACAAACCAAGTAAATCGAGTGCAATATAACATTTATTTTCTATTAAATAATTAAATAACATTTTGAGGGTTTCAAATTTCTATATTTTTAATTATGTTTTGTAATATTATTGATATTAAATAAGATCAAATTGATATGTGCGAATATATCAAATTGATAAATCAATATTATGCTTACACTTATTTTTATAAATTACATTAAAAAAACAAGTAAAACAAGTGCCATACAACATTTATTATCTTTTAACAATGTTATGTTTGAAATCACAACTAAATGCGAAAAGGTTTTCGAGAACATGTGCTTATACGTTGGCTTGTATATTGCGGTCATATCTTTAACAGCGACTAGGCAACTTTGCCAACCGTCGAACAAATCCAACAATCCGCGGCATGGTTTTCATTTCAATTTGCTGGTGGAAATGCCATAGGGCTGTAGGAGCTGGGGAGAAGGAAGTGGAAGTGGAAGGAATGGAGTTAGGGATGCAGAGATCGTTGTTGGGATTGGATTTGTAGACTGCGAGTAGACAGTCAGGCATTTGGCCAATTTAGTTTAACGTACTTTTAGATGCTGATGCAGCTGCTGTGCTGCTGTTGCTCTGCTGCTGCTGGTCTGCTGCTGCTGCTCTGCTGCTGTTATCATTCAATTGCCGCCACGCCCACTTGAGCATTTTGAATAGAAAGAGTACATTTGGATGATGCTCCGCCAAGGCTCGTGACTTGGTTTAATTGGGCGCATGTAATGCCAGCATCGTGTCAGAGCTGGCAGCACACAGCTCTTGCCTTGTCCTGTCCTGTCCTATCCTGTTCTCTCCTGTTCCTGTCCAGGCACCATTTTGTTGAATGCGAATCCAAAAATTAGTTTAACTAGCCTCTGGCCGCTAAAGTTGACACTGGAACCGCAGGGCGCATTGTTTATTGTCACCTAAAGGAAATTGGTGTTGACAAGGATAGCAGGCCAGGATGCAAACTAGAACGAACAATGAATAGTGATGTATGTAACTAATATAGTGATACATAAATCAAAAATAGCTTTCTGATTAAATTGACTCAATTTTAATTGTTTATGTACTTACATATATCGGAACATCATGTGATCAATTTTAGCTTTAAAAGTAAGTTTTTTGACTGAAAGAAAAAAAAAACAATTGGATAGGTTATTTATTAATGTCAATGTTTAATCAAGGTTTATGCTGGATGTTTTTTTTTTACTTCTTTGATATTAAACGATATTCGATTAAAATTCCACACTTGAACTGATTAAGATTGAAGCTTGTTAAATGCATGGCTATCTGATTGCACTGTGTGAATTGAAAAGTGTTTAAAACGTTGTCCAATACCAGGATTTGAAGTACGTGTTTTGAATTTAATGTAAGCAGCATCATCAGCAGCAATAGCAAACCCGCTGGGTGTCTGGAGTTAGGGGCGTGGCGTTGACATGCATACAAAATTTTGTTTAATTCAATCAAATTTCAACAAAGTTGTTTAGTCGGCTGTGCCTGGGGGGAGAGGGTGGGTTTTGGGTCTGTAATGCCACTCAGTTATGACTCGACATTTAAAATTGCTTTTGTGGGGATCCGTCGAAAACGGGAGAAATCAGAGCAGCGTTAACATTGGTCGACGAGGTATTTTTGAGCTCATAAATGATGCTGATCAAGAATATAAATACTTTATATAGTTGAAAAGCTTTATAGCGTTGTAGATGTCTCTTCTGCAAGGATATAAAAAATAAGTTTGTTTTCAATAAGTTGTTATTTATAGGCCAACTAATGATCCATCCACTCAAACATTACAAATACTCCATCAGACAGGTTGATTTAATGTGTAAGTTATCTCTCTGGGTCCTTGCTTCCCTCTAATATTTATCATACATCCAAATATTCAGAGCATACTAATGTTCCATAGACCCAGAAATCGCGGGAGGAGTATGCATTCATATTAAACTATCTCTCACGAGAATTCAGTATTTTAAGAACCTGCCAGCTTCAGTGGAGCATCTGTTAGCATACTGATTGATCCGTTTGTGTCTGTTGATTTATCAGCTGGGCTTACAATATTCTGTAGCCAAGCAAACACAATAAGAGTATTCACCTGTTTTAATTCAAAATCGAAAAAAAAAAAAAAAAAAAAAACAAACGTGCACATCAAATATTAGGCTTGGGTCGATCCGATCTGAGCTAGTTCTAAAGACCGGGTCTTTGAAAAGAACTATTGAACTATATCGTTGATTATATGAAGTTCGTTTAGTTCTTTAAGTTCATTTTCTTTCGATTTCGACTGCGTTGCGCATATTGAAATTCGATAAAATATAAAATTGTCAACATTATTAATTTTGTCTGTATTTTCATCAATATATGATCCAAAATGCACAACTAAGTAACATATTCATATTAAATATTAATCAATTTTAACTTATATTAAAATTTTATTAAAAGGAAATATACAATTAGTTCGTTTATTCGGAAAACAACTATATGAAAGATCAGATCTTTTATTCGGAGAAGAACTTAAGGAATAAAAAGAAAGATTAGTTCTCTTGTCGGCAATATGAACTACTGAACTATATCCGCAAATGTAACTAGAAATCCCAACTCCATCATATATTAGCTTTTGAGATATGTATAATAGTGGGGATGCTGTATATCGACATTTGATTCGATAAGTTGTGCAACTTTGGCCACTTCTCGACTTTTCAGCCACGCTCCGGTAATCGCAACACTTTTGCGATTTGATTTTAACTTATATTAAAATTTTATTAAAAGGAAATATACAATTAGTTCGTTTATTTGGAAAACAACTATATGAAAGATCAGATCTTTTATTCGGAGAAGAACTTAAGGAATAAAAAGAAAGATTAGTTCTTTTTTCGGCAATATGAACTACTGAACTATATCCGCAAATGTAACTAGAAATCCCAACTCCATCATATATTAGCTTTTGAGATATGTATAATAGTGGGGATGCTGTATATCGACATTTGATTCGATAAGTTGTGCAACTTTGGGCACTTCTCGACTTTTCAGCCACGCTCCGGTAATCGCAGCACTTTTGCGATTTGATTTTAACTTATATTAAAATTTTATTAAAAGGAAATATACAATTAGTTCGTTTATTCGGAAAACAACTATATGAAAGATCAGATCTTTTATTCGGAGAAGAACTTAAGGAATAAAAAGAAAGATTAGTTCTCTTGTCGGCAATATGAACTACTGAACTATATCCGCAAATGTAACTAGAAATCCCAACTCCATCATATATTAGCTTTTGAGATATGTATAATAGTGGGGATGCTGTATATCGACATTTGATTCGATAAGTTGTGCAACTCTGGGCACTTCTCGACTTTTCAGCCACGCTCCGGTAATCGCAACACTTTTGCGATTTGATTTTAACTTATATTAAAATTTTATTAAAAGGAAATATACAATTAGTTCGTTTATTCGGAAAACAACTATATGAAAGATCAGATCTTTTATTCGGAGAAGAACTTAAGGAATAAAAAGAAAGATTAGTTCTTTTTTCGGCAATATGAACTACTGAACTATATCCGCAAATGTAACTAGAAATCCCAACTCCATCATATATTAGCTTTTGAGATATGTATAATAGTGGGGATGCTGTATATCGACATTTGATTCGATAAGCTGTGCAACTTTGGGCACTTCTCGACTTTTCAGCCACGCTCCGGTAATCGCAACACTTTTGCGATTTGATTTTAACTTATATTAAAATTTTATTAAAAGGAAATATACAATTAGTTCGTTTATTCGGAAAACAACTATATGAAAGATCAGATCTTTTATTCGGAGAAGAACTTAAGGAATTAAAAGAAAGATTAGTTCTTTTGTCGGCAATATGAACTACTGAACTATATCCGCAAATGTAACTAGAAATCCCAACTCCATCATATATTAGCTTTTGAGATATGTATAATAGTGGGGATTATTGCGATGCCGGTTTCAAGCGTTCTAATAATCGATGTGTTCAGTTTCGATTTTGTTATTATTAATTCACTATTTCATTGCGCACATGTTTGTAAATGCACAGTTAACCTTATATTTTATTATTTATTAATTGTTGCTACTTTACATTACTTATATTTGTCTTGCAACATAAAAAATCAAGTGTTTCATGAACGCACATTCAATCAAACCAAATCGCAAACTTTTATCGATATGACAAATTCTCCAGCAACGTAATTTTGGGTAGTGTCAGGATATGTATAAATACAAACTCAACATATATTTATTTTAAAAATTAAGCATGGCCAAATTGTTGTTGCTTATTTATACGAAATTTGGAATTTACTCTTCAAATCGCCAAAAATGACCGATATGTAAATTTCCTTTTCCGACCGAAATGTAAATTTCGCATTTTCTTGCGATATCAAAAGTAAATCGCAAGCATTTTGCGAATGCGATTACCATAGCGTGGCTGATTACCATGTTTGTACATACGGATTTGTGAACTCTTTAAATCGCGAATTTTTAAATGCCCCTGTTTATACAACACCTCATATAAAAATTAATTCGATTTTAGTCATATTATTAAGTATGTCTTATATTTATTATTTATATTGAGAATCGACTTAAAAGTTTCGATTTAAATAATCGAAAATGACAAAAAAAAGTCAGCAAAAATGCGATTGGCAATCAACGCAGGGTCAAAGCCATAAGAGGTAGGAGGCTGTAGTTTACACACAGTAGTCACAGTAGTTTAGGCCTATGCCGAAAGTGAGTGTTAGCCCCGGAAGCTGGAAAATTTGGTTGGGAAGTGTGGAAAATTCGCAGCAAACTATTGTATGCAAGTTTTTTGTTTATCATCCGATCAGCTTTAAACTTATTTTCAAAAATTTATATACAAAAAATGTATGACTGCATACCAATTTTCCGAAAAATTTACCCCAATTCTCACCCGATCGGGCTCAAAATCATTTTCGGTAATCTATGTGAAAATTCAACACTGACTGCATACCAATTTTCCGGAAAATTCAACCACTTGTGCGAAAAGTGTGTGGTAAAAAGGGCGAAAGTTGAGTTTTTGTGCGATAAAGTTTTAGGGGCGAAGTTAAATTTTTGTGCGAATATGATTTTATACAGGGCAGAGTACCGCCAGCCCGAAAATGCTAGTTTATTAAATTTTACCACTAAAAAACAACAATTGCAAAGGCAGAGCTGCCAGAATAATTAGCGAATAAATTCAAGTATGCGCTCAGAATTCATACAGGCCTGTTCCTATTTTCAATTCCGATAAGAGCAACCGGAATCGGAATTCTTAGCTGCACTGAAATCCGAATATCTATTAAAAATACCTTTTAAAAAGTTTTTCTCTTGAGACAGTGGAATGAGAAGTATTCGAACTTATCTTTAAAAAGTACAAATTGTATATCATTCGAGAAAAATATTAATTACGATGCGGCTTGAAAAGTTATCGGAAATTGGAACAGATCCGATGGTCAACTTTCGTGTTTGGGAAACTTCACATATTTGGTATTTATACATATTTATACATATAGAGTGTAGTAGGCAATCTTAAAAATAAATTTTTAATAAAGAAATCAGATCAGATAAAAGTTAACTTTTGTCAGCAGTTCCTTGTAAATTAAAAAAAAAAAGCACTTCTTTAATTTCTGATTAATCGATTGACTAAAAAGTTTTCAGTGGAAACTGTAAATTTTTCATAAGATACTAAGAAAAAACAAGCTGGCAACGCTAAAAAATAGCGTGGCACGTGTGGAAGGCATCGAAGTTTCTTTCTCTGCTGGCCTTTCAGACAGACACAACGCTTGGGAGAACTTAAGTTTGGTTTTTGATTTTAATTAATTTCAAGTAAGTTAATAATAAATTGTTAAAGCAAAAAGTGTAGCACAAAGCATAAATATCTATGATAGCAACTGCAAATCTTGTAGATAATACATAAAGTTTTGACTTTTTTTGTTTTTTTGTTCATTTTCAAAAAATGCGTGCATGTAGGTTATGTTTGATTTTAATTTCAAGTATGTTAATAACAAATTGTTGAAGCAAAAAGCAATAATTTCTATGATTGCAACTGTAAGTCTTGTAGATAATACTCATAAAGTTTTGACTTATTTTTTTTGTTTTTTTTTTTGTTTTTTTTTTTGTTCATTTTCAAAAAATGCGTGCATGTAGGTTATGTTTGATTTTAATTTCAAGTATGTTAATAACAAATTGTTGAAGCAAAAAGCAATAATTTCTATGATTGCAACTGTAAGTCTTGTAGATAATACTCATTATAAAGTTTTGACTCGTTTTTTTTTTGTTTTTTTTTTTTTGTTTATTTTCAAAAAATGCGTGCATGTAGGTTATGTTTGATTTTAATTTCAAGTAAGTTAATAACAAATTGTTGAAGCAAAAAGCAATAATTTCTATAATAGCAACTGCAAATCTTGTAGATAATACTCATAAAGTTTTGACTTATTTTTTTTGTTTTTTTTTTTTTGTTCATTTTCAAAAAATGCGTGTATGTAGGTTATGTTTGATTTTAATTTCAAGTAAGTTAATAACAAATTGTTGAAGCAAAAAGCAATAATTTCTATAATAGCAACTGCAAATCTTGTAGATAATACTCATAAAGTTTTGACTCGGTTTTTTTTTTGTTCATTTGCAAAAAATGCGTGCATGTAGGTTATGTTTGATTTTAATTTCAAGTAAGTTAATAACAAATTGTTAAAGCAAAAAGCAATAATTTCTATAATAGCAACTGCAAATCTTGTAGATAATACTCATAAAGTTTTGACTTATTTTTTTTGTTTTTTTTTTTTTTGTTCATTTTCAAAAAATGCGTGCATGTAGGTTATGTTTGATTTTAATTTCAAGTAAGTTAATAACAAATTGTTAAAGCAAAAAGTAATAATTTCTATAATAGCAACTGCAAATCTTGTAGATAATACTCATAAAGTTTTGACTTATTTTTTTTGTTTTTTTTTTTGTTCATTTTCAAAAAATGCGTGCATGTAGGTTATGTTTGATTTTAATTTCAAGTTAATAACAAATTGTTGAAGCAAAAAGCAATAATTTCTATGATTGCAACTGTAAGTCTTGTAGATAATACTCATTATAAAGTTTTGATTTTTTTTTTTTTTTTTTTTTTTAATTTTCAATAAATGTATGCAAATAGGTTATGTATGATTTTTGTTCTTTTTTTTTCTCGATCAAATCTTTTGCTACCTTTTTGCTATATTTATACGTTTTCCAAGCACATTTGCGTAACCAATTCATTCCGGCAGCCCAACTTCAATGGAGCAGCCACCGGAGCGTCATTTTGGCTTTACCTGCGGCAGATGCCAGGCGGCCAATTTCAAAGGCCGTCGTTATATCTGTTGGTTGTGCGATGGCTTTCAACTCTGTGGCAGATGCCATGATGGTGGATATGTGCTCGAGCTGCCGCTTCATAGCTATTTGCATCCATTGGATGTTCGTTATAGTCGTGCCGAGTATGAGCTTTACTTTGGCGGGGAGAGCTACTCGATTAACGATGTGCCACAGAGCTACAAATGTGCCCTGTGCGATGAACGTGGCTTAACCAGTAAGCTGCTCTTTAAGCACGTTTCGGAGAAGCATTATACACATGATGACTTTAATGAGTACTTTAACATACTCTTCACTCGCTATAAGCCTGATCCCGTGGTTATGCCAACTAATTTAGGTGTTATTCGTCGCAACATGTTGAGTGTACCGATGGCAGCTTCGCCTTTGGCGCATCCTCGTGTAGAAATGCCGCCATTGCGTGGTTACCGTCAGCTAAGAGCGTCGATGTTGGATGAGCTGCGCATGCGCGAACCTGGGGGCTCTTCGGAGAGTCAGCAGCTGCGTGGATCCTTTAGCAGCCGCCAATTGGGAAGCTCAATGGAAGACAGCTCTACGCGCAATGCTTCGGCAGTTCGTCCTGGTGGCTTGCCGCGTCTTCAACTTACCACTGATAATGATAGACGCGACGCCATCGAAGAAGCCTGGGCCGCGTTCTGCACTTCGCCAGGTTTGCCAGATCAGCAGAATCGTCTATCTCGGTCTGAACGGCATGCTTTCAATGTTGTGGATACAGTGCGCAACATACCCAAGATCAAGATTCGTGCCTTGGACGTGGACAAGAAGGTAGTCGAAGACAATGGCACACATAAGTTTCTGTGCGATCAGTTTAGGCAAATGCCACCAATGCCACCAACTGTGGAACAACAACAACGCGACCAGATACCATCGGCATTAGATCGTGCTCACTTTGTTCAGGCGATCCTGGCGTCAATGCTAAGTAACGAGCAACTCGATGCAGTCAATCTGGAGCCACCAGCTGTGCAGCTGCAAACCAAGATCGCAGCTGAGCATCTCAGTTCCGTCAAGCTGGAGCCACCAGCTGTGGAGATGCAATCCGAGGCAGTCAAGCCCAAGCCCCAAAATAATCTTTCTGATGATGACATGATTCGCTTTTTCAAAAATCTGGATAACTACCATGAAACCTTTGCCGACTTTGAGGCCAAGAAGCAGGAGGCAAAATTGATGAACTGCGAGGCACCATCTTTTACAGATGTTATGATCCAGAAAGAGCTTGATCGCGATTTAAACATTAAAACCCACAAGGACGCTAACACAGTTGAAGTAGATGCTGTTGAGGATGGCGAAGGTAATAAACTACCAGAGAAAAGTCTCGGCGAGAAAGTTGTAGATGGAGAAAAGGAAGATTCAGAGGAACAGCATTCAGAGGAACAATATTCAGAGGAACAATATTCAAGGAAGGAAGATACAGAGGAGATAGATGAAAACGAGGAAGGTATAGAATCTGATTCCAATGATGATACAGACACTGACGACACTTCAGATTCAACCTTAGCTATGCTCAACGACATTTTTGAGGCGGAAGGTTACTAATTGTTGAAGAATTTTCTTTTCATAATATAACACAACTCATAAAACTGAACATGCAAACTTTATAAAAATATGTTTGTGAAAAAATGGAATATCAGTAAAGTCAAAAGCTTTATTATAAATAAACAAGACCTGCATGATCATATTTTGTGAGAAAGAGTATTTAATTTATTGCTTAATTTACAGCTTATTTTTGACTAAAAAATAGCTAAAAAGAATTGAATTAAAAATTGAACCAAAGGTAGGTTTATTCACTCATAAAAAACTATTTCGGACACAAATAAAATCAAGAAAGAAATGTTATCTTCGGCTTGCCGAAGATATATACCCTTGCAACAAACATTTGCATAAGAAAACTTGTTTTTCAACTGATGGTTCCTATGGCAGCTATAAGATATAGTGATCCGATTTTGATCAAATTTAGTCAACATCTTTAAAACGTGCTTTTATTTAAAAAAAATTAGTTTGAGATATTTTGAAAAACAAAAGTTTTTCATACAAAAACTGATTTTCAACCGATTGTTCCTATCATAGCTATAAGATATAGTGGTCCGTTTTCGATGAAATTTTGCCAAAATATGTCGATAGTGTTTAAACTAAGACATAGTGAGTTTGGTTGAGTTATCTACAAAAACAAAAAAGTTTTTCATACAAAAACTAGTTTTTCAACCGCTCGTTCCCATGGCACGTATATGTTATAGTGGTCCGATCTGGCCGATTCTGACGTACTGCTTGCAGAAAGAATAAGCCAAGTTTCATAAATTTACCTCTTAAACTGAGGGACTAGTTTGCATATAAACAGACAGACTGACGGACATGACAGACCTGATTCGGCTGTTGATGCTTATTACGAATATACAAATTATTTTTCTGAGACGTCTCCTTCAATGCGTTACACATTTCATGACAAAATTATAATACCCTCTGTGAGGGTATAAAAAAAAAAAATGCAGCCAAGTGAATCATACTTCAAATGAAAGAAGACAGATTTCGCCAAGATGACTTTAGTCTCAATTTTGATTAACTATAATAAAAATAATTTCACTTAGCATGCTTTGAAAACTAAGTTCGTATTTGATATACATATCCAACATATCAACATATCATTTCAAGTTCAATAGTACACAGTCAACGACAAAAAAAAAGAGTGCTTTAAAAAATAGTTCTTAAGTTCATATATACTTAATACATTAACGAAAAGAAAAACTAATATAGTTTTGTGAGTATTAAAATAAAGTTTCGATCGTATCTGATATATTCTAAATTTGTATAACATACTCTCATCCAAAATTTAATAACAAACCGAAAAAAAAAAAAATACTGATATCGTATTTTAATAAATATTTATTTTGATCGTATCTGATAAATTCTAAATTTGCATAAAATAAATTCATTCAAAATTAAGTAACGGAAAAAAGACAAAAAACAAATTATACAGTTTATCGAATATATAAATACATTTAATTGCAATATGTGCACCTGTGATGCCTGTGCTGGTATGGATGATTCCTGTTGCTCGCTGGAAAAAAAAACATTATTCTTTAGTATATGGACAATTGCTCATGGAATTCTGCTTACACTATGTATATTTTTAGTTGACGTACCCGGGACATGTAATATTAAACTATATTTAGTATTTGGCGAAAACAACGAATAACATTAATTTTCTTAATAGCTTTTGTGTACAAGTTTGGTGGATATATCATTCATTATTTCTTTCAAGCACTCTTCCTATTGCATTTTCTCGCTGGAGTTATTTTGCTACTGGGTACTTTACAAGTAAGTTGTACAGCAAATTATTTCATTACGCTTATAATTTTTTATTTTATTTACTTAGAAATCACCAATAGTAATTCTGATTGGAACCATTCTTAGTTCAGTTATGCCCTATTTGTTCTTTGTTTACCTTCATTTGCCGAGTAAGTTAAAATATTGAGTGTTTAAACCAAATGCTTTAAGGATTAATTACATTTTTTTCTTCCAGTTATGCAAGTTATTCTGACCATTTGGGCATGCAGATACATGAATGTTGAGCTAAAGAAATAGTGTAGAACTCTTGATCATTTTACTATGAATGATGCTAAAATTCTAAATAATGTATGTTGTTGTTTTGGCTAAGTATATATATATATATATATATATATATATATATACAGATATTTGAAATTGTATGTACTCAGAAAATTGGAAATCGTTTTACCTGTAATAAACAGCAGATACCAGCTTCATATGGTGTGTGCGTAGGGTATCTCCCAGTATAGGATAACTCTCTTCAGCATTTTATATTTATGACAAACTATACGCAATACCAGAAAAAGGTATAGCCTCAGGTTCAATGCTTTTGCTTTTTATACTATTTTTTGTAATTTTTTTTTAAAAAAAGCGAAAAGAGTATATTGGATTTGTGAAATGTGTGACTGTCCGTCCGTCTGTCCGTATGAACGCAAGTTTTTTCCACAATTTTGAAGCTAGAGCAACCAAACTTGGTATGCATTTTGGCATAGACCATACCAAAAATTGAATACACATTAAAGTTGTAACTTGTTTTGCTGGGCACTTTGATGTATTTAATTAAATGCAAGCAAATTTCAATGAACCTTAAAGGGTAGCGAAGGGGAGCTCGTTCAGTTCAGTTCTTCGTTGCCATTAATAGTTGAACAAGTAAACAAAACGAAATGATTGCGCTCACAAAGCGAATCAACACAAATATGTTTTCCCCTCTTCAACAAGCTAGCGCCCCAGTCCCCAGCAAGATCCTTTCTCAAAGGAAAAGGAAATGTGGATACTTTTACATGCAATGTATTTTAATTGCATCCCCAAGGGAGGGGCGCATTCGAAAACTGCAACCAAAAGAGAAAAAAAAAAAATAATGTAAGGTAATCGAAACACCCCCCCACGTTTTCCTTTTCGCCATACAACCATTTTCTTTGCTTTTCCGTGTGCGATGAGAGTAACAACTTGTCAAAGAGTTGACGACTTTTTTGTCCTTGGTGGCTTCGTCAAAAGGTTGGTAAAAACCAGCTGTATTTATGCAAATACAAAAAAAAAAAAAAAAATTAAAACTGTTTACAAAAGTTGGCAAATATTTTCATGTGTTTTTCTAACAAAATGTGCTTTATGATAGCTTATGAACATTGTTATTCTTTACGTCAATTAGAGTAAACAAGTACAAATTTTCTAGTCAAGTATTCCCGACTATGATATGCCTATGGTATATACACTATCTTTTGTTCTTCTAGTTTCAAAACTGCGAACAAAAATGGCGTTCATACAGATAAGCCCAACATATCCTGTATTTTCAATTTTTGTAAAAAAAAGAAGAGTATTTTACATTGGTAAATCAAGCTCATTCACTATTTTTATTTTTTTTATTTAAAGAAATATTTTAAATAAGTAGTATTCTAACTTTTTATAAAGCTATTATGTTTAATATTATTTTTTTCATTTTTTTTTTTAGTTTGGATAGTTTTTTGCTGATCAGCATCAGTTTTTAGTGTTCCTCTCTAGCAGAAGTACTATTAAAAGAATAGTTGTGTTGTGAAAAACTCGCCATATCCCTGCAGAACTCATTGCCGATAGCAAAAACACTTTCTCAGAAAAGTCCACTTTGTTTAGCCTGGGTTTTAAAGCAATCACGATCCAGATAGTGCTGGCAGAAAAATATAATAAGTATGCAATGATTAAAATATATGTATTTAAAAATGTATGGCTCAGCTTAATGTTGTCAAACATTTTGTTATTCCTACTTTTAAAAATATACATTAGAATTACAGCTGCAACATTTTGTTGCAAGTGCTACACAAATTGAGCCTGACAAATGAAAATGTATATTGTACAATGTACATACAATATTCATTTCACATTTATGTCATATTTATAACTCTCATTTCTTGTGGAAAACTTTTGTTTCTAGCTGCCAAGCTTAGGATGTTGTAAATAAAATTGAAATTCGAGACAAGCATTTATCATTGCAACATTTTGAATACACAGTAGAAAGTAAAACTGAAATTAAAAACCAATTGGAATAAGATAAAGTGAGAGAAATGCGTTTGAAAAGTTTACTTCGGGGTACCAATAAAATCATTGTTTAAATAAGTATATCAATATCATATTTTAAACTTTGCATAATGTGTTTTTAATAAATAAAATTTAAAATCTGATTATTTATTGTACGTTTTATTGATCTAATCTGAAGTATTGCCAGCAAAACTTGAAATTGATCAAATGAAACAATTAAGTTTCTTCCGTGTAGACAATGTAATCTACATTTACAAGTAATCTAAAATTTCATGCCACAGCTGACGACAAATGCAGGTCCTCTAAACACGTCCTTGGAATAAGGCAAACGCAATATAAAACTATCAACAAAATGAAACAGAATTAAAATTGATAAATGCATTTTTGTACGTGAGCTACGTATTTATGCTTATGTTTATGTTTGTGTTTATGTTTTATCATGTTGCAAACCTTTCGTTTACTCCCACAACATACTTTTGGCCTAAAATACAATGTGTGTTGATTGTGGGAACCGAAAGTGTGTGTTAAATTTGTTTATTGTTTTAATAAATGTCAACAGAATGCAATTGTTAGCAATTAAAGACACGCTCGCCAGGGCAGTATATGGCAATGTATTGCATGCATGCAACAGCATCTGGCATCAGCTTCTGGCAGTCACACACTGCGTATGATAAATGCTGGCTGTCAACTATCGCAACTTGGTAAAACTCCTTTTTGTGGCATGGTGCAAACCAAAACACCAAAACCCAAAAAACCCCAAAAACGAAAAACCAAAAACTTGCGAGCCGCAAAATGCAATGACATGATTTATGGTCCAATACCGGAACGCAATGGAAATGGGCTACATAGTAGTTCATTTTTACTGGGACTGTACGGACTATACGGTCTATACGGGGCGGGTCAATGGGGTAGGGGTAAGGGGTAGCTTTTGGCCAAGCAACGCTTATGGCCTGCCATTTATTTAACGTATGCGCTATTTTTTTTCACTCCTTTTTTATTTTTTTTTTTTTTCTGAGCGAACAGCGATTTGTTCGATTGGAAAAATTGAATTATATACTTTTGATGAGCATAATAAAATGTGGCAGCTGCATTGGTGCTTTGCAAACGAATGAATTATCCATCTTGCAGGGCAAGAGAATTGATATAAAAGCCAGGCAGTTGATTTATTTTGAATATTTTTGATATAATTACAAAATTAAAAGAATAATACAAATTTTGTTATTATTATCTTTAGAATTTGCACAACTTTCAATTGAATTCTTCAAGATTCAATATGTAACAGAAGTTTAATCAAATTCAAATATCAATTTACATTTCTATAAAATAAAATTAAAATTTTTTGTTTTATCATTATTCAATGAAATAATTTCGTTTTCAGAAAATACATAAGCTATATTTTGATTTGTTTAAACTTTTAATATTATTCAACAATATGGTTTATAATTATAGAACATTGTTTTAAAAGCTCGTTTTAGCAAAATTTGACTTGAACATATTTATAAAATAGATTTTAATAGTTAAATAAAAAATTTTGCATACCAAATGCAAGCAATTTTTTATATTTTTACCTCAAATAATTTTTTAGAATTTCTTTTTTAAAATTTTGAACAGCAGGTATATTTGATTATTGAAATTTATGCAAAGATATTTGCCTAGAATATTTTAAGCTACTTTCCATAACTGTTCCTATATATTTAAGGTTATTTAAAGCTAGCTATAATTAAGAAAAGCTCTGGTAGTAAATACAATTTGTTGACAATCATAACTGGGACTATTTAAGCCAGTAGCTAGTAGCTACTAAGGTTGAAAAAAAACGTATGAAATTCGTTTCTTTTAGTTCTGTCCAAAAGAGTTATAAAAATGCTCGAAAACGTTTACGACAACTAAAAGTTTTTGGCCAACCAAAAACTACAAAAATAAAAGTGCCTGTGAATATATTTAGAGACCCGATTTCCATTTACACATGAGCAACAACTAAAATATTCGATGCATTTTCCCGACTTTTTTTTTTTTTTTAATAAAAAGCAAAACGAGAATGCCTAAAAACTACAACAAATTTCCATGTGCCATGTTGTTACGCGTTTTCATAGACGACTTTTTTGGCGTTGGACGGAACATTTTGTTTTGAAATTGCATTTGTGCCATGTGATCGGAGCGTGGGTGGTGGGGGGGAGTTGTGCGTTTGTGTGTGTGTGTGTGTGTTGCCATATTTTTGCCGCTCTGGGCCCATAAAAGCTAAAATGTTTGGCGGCTCAAACGAAGGCAGGCAGCAAGAAGCGAATGCCGCCAAAGTGGATTACCAACTGTGGCTGCAACAGCTACGCCCCCCCCCCCCTTTTTTTTCCCCTCCCACCCTGCCACTCTGTGAAAAAGGTGTTGGTGTTGCTATTCCAACTCTCGACGCTGAAGCTTTTTGAAATGTGCCTGGACCAGAAACCAGGACCTGGCCATGGGCATGAACGTAATCGTATCATATCCTGACCTGAGTGCCCCTCTTTGTCTATTCAATTGAGCTGGTTAACAGGAGCAGCAACCAGCTCGATATTCGGTTCCAACGTCAGCGTCTGCCTCTAAGTGGCTGGCCTCGTTTTATTGGCTTTGAGTTTCGATGCAATAAACTTGCATAAAAGTTCGCGTTCCCGCCAATCCTTATACTATGCTTTTGTATCAGTTTTCCATATATGTATGTCGACATAAATGTGTAAAAGTGCTTTTCTCCGACTATACCTTCATATCTTTAGCAGAATGAAGTGGATGTGAGAACTATGCACACATTTCTAATCGAAATAACAGGTTGTTTCGCATATTGCTAAATATTTTAGCTAGATTGATTGATTTGCAACTCACATAACTTTCTTCAATATGAACCCATTTCATGGAGTAGTCAAATGTCACGAATTCTGTAACGCATTAAATGACATAAGTTTGATTCTGAAGATAACTTAAATTAACTTACAAATTCTGAGTTTTAGCATTATAACAATTCATCAAAATCGGAAAACTTCTCTAAATTTATAGGACTTATCGTTTGCAAAATAAGTGGTATGAAAAACTTTTTGTCTCTTTAACTAGCTCAATTAACCTAACCTAAGAATGATTGGTTGTTCTACAGATATAAAAATAAGGAGCTGTTTAAAAATCCATTTTTCTCTTAACAGAGTTCCCAATCAAATTTAGCACTTGCCAGTTGCATAGATAGTTAAATTTGATCAAAACCGGGTGACTATATCTTATAGGTGTCAAACGAGCAATAGCCTAAAAATTATTATAAAATACTAATTTTACTGAGGAAAAACTTTTAAAAACTAAATAATTTAATAGCATTTAACTTGATTGCTTTTAGTTTAATGTGGAATATATTTGATGATCCAAAAGGTAAGTGCATTGAGAAAACTTTTCTAAGAAATGCAATCATAACAACTCTATATGTACTTAACTGCTACATAAATACTTTGCAAGTTTACTAGTATTAGTGAGATTTCGTCTTTAAAAGCTCAGCGCGCTGATTTGCTCGCCTGCTCTGTGCTTAAAGCTTTCGCAGCGTCAGCGTATGTGTTTTGTGTATGTGAGCTAAAAGTAACGAAATATAGACATATGCTCTTTAGTTTTAAATTGCATTCAATTCGTATATTGATTAAAAAAATGAAAAAAAAAAGTATATTCCTACCATGTAGTTTGCTTTAAAGTTTGGGCATTTTTAATGCCTGAACACGCCCGTACAATCCTCCCGTACAATTTCCGTACATGTGCAATCGAGCGCATCCGGCAACAGATGTTGCGGTTGTCATTAAAACGTATCGCAAAAGCGTAATGTTTGCCGACATATAAACATAAATATATATATATATATATATGTATATATATATAGATACTATGCCAGTACTTGTATAGCATATAATACATAAATAAACGAAAAACCAAATTTGCGAAATTAATTAAATCGACAAAAAGTAACGTAAGTGCGTTTTTCGTTGTTCGCTTTGACTATGCCACAATTGCCACAAATGTATTGCGATTGTAAATGTGAATCAGAATCAGAATCACAATCTGCATCTGAATATCGATGTAGTAAATCACAATTGAACCAGCGCAATGGAAGCGTGAAATTATTTGAGAAACTTGAAGTTGCAAGGTTTGACAGGTGTGCGCTATAATTGAAAACTCATTGCCAAATGATTAATGCAAATATAATGAACAACTATGTACATTAAATACACTACATAAATTTAATGTTAAGTAACTATTTTGTTAATTATTAACAGCAATTTGAAAAGTAACCATCTTTTCGAGCGTATTTGGAAACAAAATGGTTGTTGCATTGAAAACTGAACCGGTTCAAACTTATAAATTCTCGCTAGATGCGATGGTTTTTTTACATTTATTTTTATTCGAATTAATTTGTAATTCAAAGCAAAACCGATCGTTGTTAATATTTCTTTTAAACGTGCCATCACTAAACAGTTAACAATTTTTACTCGCTGTTCCCATTAAAAATGGGTAAATGGGAGTTATAAAGTAGTGCAAATGTATGTAACAGGCAGAAGGAGACATTTCCGACCATATAAACTATTTATACTCTTGATCAGTATCCACAGCCGAGTCAATATAGCTATGTCCGTCTGTCTGTCTGTCTGTATGAACACACAGATCTTGGAGACTATAAGAGCTAGAGACACCAAACTTGGCATGCAGGTTCCTGTATACCATACGCAGATCACGTTTATTTCAAATTTCGGATGCACCCCCTCGCAACCCAGCAACACAACCACAATTTTAAAGATAAAGCTTTGATTTTTGGTACACATGTATGTTTAATCAATGTTGATCGGTTGCGTAAATTTCATTACGATCGGATAAATAGCACCAAAGTTATGGAAGAATCTATTTCCCCGTTTTAGCAGGCAGAAACAACAACAGTTAGTCATGCATTGGACAAGTTAAGTGCGCTGCTTGCTTGTACTTCCGCTGAACTGCTTGAAATGCAAGTTGGGAGCAGGGAGTTTCGTAGTCGGGCACACTGGACTAGAGCATTCTTACTTCTTTTTTTTTTCGAAAACAAGTAATTTACAGTTGAACGTGGCGTCTGGATATGAGTTGTGAAATTTTATAAAGCCGACTAGTTACAGTTCAGCTGAACGTTGATCATTGACCTGTTTAATCATTGTCAGGAGCAGCAATTCAATGCTGTTGATTTGCATTTAAATTCGCTGATTCAGGATTCACACTCGTTGCTTTTGCTTACATCCTTTGCAGTGAAGTGGAGCGTACGAGTAGTTGTGTGTGAGATGTGTCTTTCAGCATTGAAGCTGACAACTTCAATTGACTCAATTGGCAATTAATGTCGCCCAGCTGTGGTTGTGGAGCCATTGAAAGCCGTAGAAAGTAACGGCATCTCATTAATAACCGTAGCCAGGCAATCTCAATGCAAATGTTCATACATCACTCATACGTCATGTGGGTTAATCCAATCATTAGAGATGCCTGTGCGTGTTTTGGATATGGATACAGAAGCAGATACAGATACGGATGCGGATAGGTATGGGGATGGGGATGGGGTTCCATCAGCTGACAGCTCATCATTTGGAAAGAGAAGACTGCTAGATGTCTAATCTACGGCTGAATGCTGAGCGCCCTCAGTTACCAGTTTTCTGCATATCAATCAAAATGTTAAGCTTCTTTCTTGGCATATGTTCCAAAAAACTTGAATATTCTTTAACTTGAAAGGGTTATATTTGAAGTCACGTCAGTAAATAATCATTTGGTTTTCTATTTACTTTAGTTAACTTTAAACCATAATGATCAAATTGGTTTGTTAACATTTTAAAGGCATTAATTTGATAAGAGAATAACATCAAATGAAATATAAATTGTCTGCGTAAAGTTTGTTTGCAACAAGTTTTTCGATACTTTTCTAATGAAATATGCTCTACGTGATGCTGCAGTAAATAGGAAAAGTTTACTGAAAACTACAAGAAAAACTTATTGAAAAAATATCGGTTATTCAACCTAGCCTCGAGTACTTGCTCAATAAAATATATTTAAGTATAGCTTACTTTTTATATTTGTATGTGTGACAAAATTGAATATAACACAATGTTATTGTCTTCTTAAGTATACTATACTTAAGTTTAACTTTTTAGAATTTGATTATCTAAATTTTGTTAAAACAATACAAACACCTTGGCTTGCCTGGTATTGACAAAATTTTGAAGTTTTTTCGTAGTTATGTATTGTCAAAAACAGACAAAAAATATTAAAATTATGAAAATTATTTAGTTTTGAATAGTAGTCGAGATTAGATTTCTGGACCTGGGTGAAACAGAGATTTTTCATGGCCAGAAGAGCAGCGCCGATACCCCAGACGCATGCACGAACGCCGGGACCCGTTGGCCAGGATACAAGAGCTAACAATGAAAAGTTCCTAAAGGATGTGTTCGTTACCACCAACAAGTATCGAAAGATGCACGGCTGCCCAGAGTTGAAGCTGAACAACGATCTCAATAAATATGCCCAGGATTGGGCAAATGTACGAAAGGATTTAGTTATATTCTATACAAATTTGATGGATTTATATCTGTTCCTTAGCATCTGCGCGATAAGAACACAATGGAGCATCGACCCAAACCAAAATATGGTGAGAATATCTTTCTATCTGGCGGCATGGATGTAACTGGTGATTTGCCAGTGGATATGTGGTATCGGGAGATTAATGCCTTTAACTTTGATAAGCCCGACTTTACGCCCACCTCGGGACATTTTACGCAATTAATCTGGAAATCTTGCACCGAGATGGGTTCCGGTGTGGCACGCAAGTGGGTTTTACTTAAGTTTTCTTTTCGGACCTATCATTATGATTTTCTTTTATAGAGCGGATCGAACTTGGGTCGTTTGCAATTATAATCCACCCGGTAATGTTATGGGACTGTTTAAGGAGAACGTGCCAAGAAAACTATAAATTAATATAAGCTTTATGTGATACCAACTTACACAGCTCTAATGCAGGTCCAGAAATTAAAATTCTAAATCCTAAATCGATTTGGTCAGCCGGTTGGTATGAAGTTTAAGAATCTTTAACTTGGAATTAAATAGTTCTGAAGAAAAATTTGCCTTATCGAAGTTTCGGCTAAATTTAAAATTTTTGAAATATCTACTAAAATTGGAAAACTGTATTGCAGCTCTTAAAACTTTTGCTATTCTAAATTGAAATAGAAAAACAATAGAATACTGCTCTGTAGTTGAAATATAAGTCTTTTTTCTATTTACAATTAAGTGCAATTAAAAGTGTTAATGGAATCTTGTAGCGTTTCAAAGATCGTTGAATTGGTTTGAAATAGTTTTAAATCAAAGTTTTACTTTTTACTAGATACGAGTTTACTAAAAACTAAAAATAACTTACAAATTCCAGTTAAACTATAATCACACAGAAGCTAATCTATTATGCATTCCTGCAAATTTCAGTTGGCATTTGAAAAGCATTTGTTTCAGGCAAATGTAACTCGAAATATGTAAGCGAAAATATTTTTATTGAATTTTATGTTGCGGTTGTGAAATTTAACGCTTCGCTAACTTTTGGCTACTGGCAACGGGGCCAAAATTTAATTTGAAACATTTTTTGCAACAATTTCACGTCACACGTCATTAATTTTGCATTTTTGCCATAAATATCCAGTGTGGTGGCCTTGGGGGAAAAGCAGTGGCAGCAGCAGCAGGAGTAATTTTGTTGGGGAAACAAGGAGTCACATGACTGACATGGACATGCTGCTGTATCAAATGGACTCTATGGGGTTACGAAGGTGCCACTATAAAAAATGACCTGCCCCCCTTCCAGTCTGCACTTAGAGAAAAAAAAGATTGCTCTAGAATTTAGAAGATAACGATAGCTGTTGAAAGCAAAATAAAGCTTGTCTTATTTATTAGAAAATGTATTTCTAAAATTAAAAATACGTTTTTCCTTTTCTTAAAAAACAAGATATGTATTGGCTTGTTCCCATTTTTACTTCGTGTTTCAAAGTTCACTCTTTAAAAGAGAGTTAAGGCCGTTATTAATATTAAGTAATTGGCTTACTTTTGAGTTAAGATTAAAATTACTTAAAATTTACTTTAAATAGTTATAAAAACATAATTTGAAGATCAATTTCTGCAATATCTGTGAACGATATAGCAGATTTTCTCCAATTTAGCAATACAATAGTTTCTAAGAATATATATGCATTAATTCGAACTTTTAATACATCATAGGCATATGCAATTTTTAAGAGTTTTACAAATTGAAATTATGCATACATTTTTAAGGTCAAATTGTTCTGTAGGTTAATTTGTAAAACATATTTTTTTCGAAGTGTGTCGTCAGTTATTTAATATTTTTTTTTTTTTTTTTGAGGCACGCCGAAATTAAAAACGGCAAATTTCACCGTAAAAATGCATAGTCTATCTCTCGGGGCGTTAAATCGTTTGGTGCCCATGTTATGATCACATTCCTCGCTCTCTCGATTGTTGTTGTTGTTTCAGTTGTTGTTGTTGTTTTTGTTGTTGCCCTTCGCATATTGCCACTGTGCCTTTGTTGACTTTCGTTTGCTTTTGTTGCTGTTGTCGTTGTTATTGTTGCTTCCGCCAGCAGCATTTTTGTGGCATGCTGCCAACCAACTTTGATGCGATGCCACTGCTCTGCGTGTGTGTGTGTGTGTGCCTGTGTGTGTGGACATGTGTGTGTATGTATTCGTTTGCTTGTCACTTGTTGGCGGTGTGAAATTGAAGCAGCATCAACAGTCAACGTAACGAACACCATCTGAAAGTGGTTTATTGCGTTTGGGCTATGGTTTACGTTTATGTGTAGTTGTTTTCAAGTTTTAAAGTAACTGATTTTAGGCCACGCTTATTATGCTTATGAAATTCAAAGATGAAAATTAGTTAAATTGGGTCGATTGGTAATGCTGCGCTTGACCTTGACCACAATTTCTCAAGCGTGGCTGAAGATTTATCTAATCCTATTACGTAACGGTGTTTTACGCAGAGCTTGGACACCGACTTTTAAGTCAATTAAAAGATAACACAAAAGTTACATTACAAAGTTTTTCAACAATTTTTCGCACGCGAAATTAATTTTTTTTTTAAATTTTAACACATGAATAGAATGATTTTCTGTCAAGAGCTTTGAAAATGTGCAAGAAATTATGAAAATGATCGCACTATAATTACACTTTCTCGAATACAATCTTAGCACAAAAATGTTTAGCCAAGGCGGGTGAATTTTCTGAAATCCGTGAAATACGTTTCGCATGATTTTTTGTGTAGAGTATATTTGAGAACAAGTTTAGAGCTGATCGGATGAAAAACAATAGAATTATTCTGGCATTTTGGGTAAATTTTCCGAAATATTTTTAAATATGAAACTTTAAAAATGAGTAATGTGGAAGTAAATGAAAATAAATGTGAAATGCATTAATAACACACAAAGCTTCTACTAACTACGCTCTCTTCCGTTCTATATTGTTATATGCGCTCTTTTCTACACAGGCTAGAAAGAGAGAGAGAGAGAGAGAGCGAGATCGCTATCTCATTTTTAGTGTCAAACGGAAAAAACAAAATGAAGTGAAACACAATCAAAAGGCAGCAATCTGGCCATCTCTTTTGCGCTAATAATGAATTTCAATATATAAGCAGATTATAATTTTCGTTGACTTTAATGATTTTAATTGTAATTTTTGCAGAAATTCGTTAAAAAGTTAAATAATCAACATGTTTCACATGTGTTCACCACTCATAGCTATAGTTACAGTTATATGTTGTACTTAAAGACGATATACCTACAACATTTCTGTGGAATTAATTTTGAAATGGATTCTGAAACAGACAGCTAAAATAAATGTACAGCAACTTGTTTGTACTGTGTTTCATTGATGCTAGCGTGTCCTTTTCACAATTGTACAGACCTCTCTCTCGCTCTTTTTCTCTCTCTGTCTGTCTGTCGGTCTGTCTGAATGTCTGTCTTTTGTGGCACATAATACCTTGTTTAACGATTTCTTTCATTTGCCTTTTCAATTGAAAGAATTCAATGTACAATTTCGAACAACATTAACGAGCAATGGGAGACACAACTCAAAGCAAAGAGTTCTTCAATGAAGCTGTACAATGTAATTAAAGCGGGGCAAAATCTGACAATCAGGTCAGACTGGCAATTTTTGCCCTGCTTGTGCAACAACCGGCAACCTGCAACCTGTGAAACTGCAACAAAAAAAAAAAAAGTCAACACAGACAACAGAAAGATCCGCTTAAAGAAACTCAACTGAACTGAACAGAGTTGAACAGAACAGAACACCGCTCTCAATGCTTACTATATGCATTGTAATTTGCGCGTAATTTTCGCATGGTAAACGTGAAAATGTGCTGCCATTTTCCACATAACAGCAACAACAACAATAATAATAACAACATTGGCATTTCTGCTTACGGCAAAGTCTCATTTATTTTAATGTGCTCAACGCTGACGACGTGCAAATGGCTGCCAGTTTGCTGCCCAGCATTTTCCACGCTTTTCTTCTGGCTTTTCATTTTAAAAATTACTTGCAGTTGCAACTGCAACTCATGTTTGAATGTGTTGGTGTTTGTCTCTGTCGGTGTGTGTGTGTGTGTATGTGTGTTTGCTGTAATTATTAAGCTGACATTGCAACCGGGCTTCGTCTGTCTGCTGCCTGCTGTTGCACTTTTCATTCAATTTCTGTGGGTCAGCAACAACAACAACAACAGGAACAGCAACAACAACAACAACAACATCAACAATAGCAACGAGCCATAACAATGCCAATTTTAATGGTCATTACAATAAGGCCATAACCATAAAAAAATGCACAGAGACAAGAACAACAACAATGATGATGATTCGCATTTATTGGGCTTATGGGGCATATTATTAATATTCAACTGTGGCCTTTAACCAATACCAACGCCCTTAACTCGCACGATGCTAACGAATTAAATTTCAATTTTAAAAAAAAAAAATATCTATAAAATCTTCGGTTTACCGAATACATATACCCTTGCAAAAACATTTTTTTTTGTACAAAAACTTAATTTTCCATAGATTGTTTCTATAGCCGCTATAATATATAGTAGCCTAGTTTGGATTCAATATAGTAAAGCTACTAAAACTCAGACTAGGTGAATTGAAACGGATTATCTTGAAAATCATAAGAGTGTTTCACACAACTCATTTTTCAACCGATTGTTTCTAAAACCGCTATGTAAAGAAGAGATTCGATTTTCTTGTAATTTTTTGATAAGTTTGACCAATAGTTCCTATGGCAGCTATATGTTATAGCGTCCTGATATGGTCTGCCGCAATATGAGATATATATGATAATAGCTTTAAACGGGAGTTTGCATAGAAACAGACGAACAGAATATACTTTCTGGGATCATGACAAAATTATAACACCCACAGCAAGGGTATAAAAATAGATTGCAAATTTGTAGGCTAAAAAATATTGAAATTTAAATCAAATAGTTTTTGTTGACTTTGTTTGTAAAATGACCTGGTTTTTTGGTTCAGCTCACATGATGCTAATTTTTGTCAATTGGCAATTTTGTTATTTGTGCGACATTGTTATAAATTTGATTATGTCTTTTTCTGTCAACTAGCTATACCAAGGGCGCAATTGTTTGGGAATTTGTGTTTATTACTAGTTTTTATGGCTGGGCTTCAATTATATACATATATTTATTAAGATATTAACCTTTAAGGAAATTGCGAAAATAATACTTTTGCAACATTACCATATACCACATTCTTTAAAATTGTCAAGTTACTAGATTTTTAAATATTTAAATAATTTTAGTATTTACCTTGACACATTAAGAGTTGCAAATCAATCACACTTGGTTCTGTCTTCCCCGAAGACTTTCGCCCATTTCGATTAGATTTTTGTAGCAGGTTTCCACAGTTGGGGCACTGTTGTGCATTCCTAGAATCAGGTCCGATGCGCAAACTGTCCTTATGATGCCGCAGTTCTAGAATTCAATAAAAAGCCTTGTTAAACACCGACAAATTATAATTAACCATTATTTTTAAGCTTGCGAAGTTCCTCCTTCTCCTTGAGCGCATTCTCATACGATGTAAACAAAATATTACTGTAGCGATGTACATTAGAAAAGCTTTCATTTGATATTTCAACTAAATTCTGGCTTAACTAGGCGCAACAACCATTTACCAAAATATGCATCGAATAGAGATGTACGACACTTACACACCGGTTACTAGTCACAAGTATTTAAATGTAACGAGTCACCGTCTTGACAAAACATCAATAGTAACACGTACAAAATCACATTAATGAAAATCATGAATCAATTCACGCTTTTTCATTGACTTGTAGGAATGTATTCCCATTTTAATGGATATACAGGTTGTAAAAAGCTAAGTTTTAAGCTTTAAAACAATCTAAAAGTCCATTCAAAAACTCAATAGAAAATAAACGTAGCAACTACATTTTATCGATATCAATATAATTAATCGATTAGGATGTGCGTTGCAAACACATGTTATCACAGACTGTCTGCGCTATGTACAGAACCCTCTAACAATACTTATCGATTGTAGTGATCGTCCATCTCTAAGTGTGTATGACAGTTTGAAATTGTTGCAAGTTTATATTGAAAATCGGCAGGCAGCATATTGAATTCAGTCTTCAAGCAGTGAAGAGCGCTTAAAATAAAAATTAAAATAAATATTTTTTGAAAATACAAAAAGGTGAAAAAAACTAATCAAAACAATGCTGCATCATTCTAACTTTTCGAAAAGCTGCAACATGCACAAGCCGCTTTATAAACTTAAACAGGTAAGATATTTGTTTGAGATGGAGCAACATTTTATTAAAATCTCAAATTTAGATGGAACCATTGGGAAATGTACGCCAGATTAACAAACTGCAACCAGCTCCTGAAGCCAAAATCATGAACTATGTGTTTCTAAATGAGCGTGAAAATTGGCTGCTTCAACTGGGCCTCAGTCGGAGCTGTTCCCATGAGTTGGCCATGAACACATTGGTAAAGCCGGAATTCAATCTAAGTTACTTTCGACAGCGCTGGATGATGTTGAGCTTGCAGCTGGGCTTCAAAAGACAAGCTGAGGTGAACACTATCGTGTTGCGGGAAATTCGAGAGTTGTGTCAACCCCATCCAGCTCAGATGAACTGTCCAAAAACGCCGTTCATATCTCGTGGCATCAACTGGAGCTCTGCTAGTGACAACTCGCCATTGTCTGACTCTATTGGCATTGATAAGTGCTATCGTGAGCCAACATATCCCCAGATCTGTGGACCAATTATAGATCATATAACCACCTCGAAATTGTTTAGAGAGTCGAATGTTAACTTTGAGGAGATCTGCCCCAGAGACGAGCCGTATGATGAAGCCAATGGCTTCAAGCACAAGAACAAGAACAAGAAATCTAACAATGATGATGAAGAAGACGAAAGCTCAGATAGTTCCAATTTGGATATCGTCAGGAAAATGATGTTTATGTAGACTCACATCCACTTAATATCGGTTATCGTGCAAATAACACATAAAATATAGACGCAAATCTACGCATAGCATACAAATATGCTTTTTCACATAGATGCACAAAATAATCAAATCATTCTGCAAACTAGAGTTCATATAAAAGATGCTTATTTTCCATGATTTTAATGGAATCTAAAATTTTAGATTCCAAAATATGAAACTATAATTTGCAGAATAAATCAAGTTGGAATATTTTTTCTAAGTGATAGAGTCAGAGAAGAACTTGATAGCTCTTAAGATAATGGGTTAGTGCATTTATATGTAATCTTTTAAGACGTGCAATTTGAGCTTAACTTTGAATAGAAATAAAAATAGAAATCCAAGTATGTGCATTGTGCACTCAAATAATGTGAAATTCAGACACTAAAAACATTTTTATAGAATTGTAAACAGGATTTGTGTGTTGACATAAGCATTGATAGTGCATTACGATGGCAGCCCAATTAGCTCAGCTTGCAGGCTCAGAGAATAAGCCATAAATATTGTGAATATCCTGGATAAAAATGCCGAGTGGCATCTAGAAAAGCAGCCTTGCATAAATCTCAATCTGCAGCAGCATGGAAAGAAAACGGAAAATTTCTGAAAAAAAAAAATAGAAGAATAACGAAATTGTGGCAGTCGAAATCTGTGAGGCAAGGATAACAAACGAACAAACAAACAAACAAAGGATGAATGTGAAAAAATGGTAACTGCCTGCTGCATTAACCCAGTCGCGCTATCTTGGCATTATTTAAAATCACAAACCCTTCAAATTGCATTTTAATAGAATTTATTGCGCAAAACGATTCGAAAAGAAATTCCCACAACAGAATTCAGAGAACGACGGGTCCTGAGGCGGGTTTTTTGCCAACTGCAACACTTGACTTTCATGTTGTGTTCAAGAGCAATAAAATTCTATTCTATGCTCTGCTCAAGGCAAAGGCAAAGGCAAAGGCGTCACAGCCAAAAAGGATGCGATAAGAATGGCTTTTACTTGGCTTCCTTCTAAGTATGCAGCGATGCGCATCAATTTCAAAATAAAAAAGCAAAATATATACAAATCAGCCAGGCAGGACGAGCAGCAGTCAGGACACAAATTATTACTTGGCCCAGCTCCAAAATGTTTAAATTACAATTTGCACAAAATATATGCATATACTGTCTCTCACTCTCCTACTCTGAATGCTACCACCGCTCCCCCACAGAGATCCGTGTCCGCAGGAAGCCATTTGGTTGCACTGCCCTCCCATGACGAAAAAAAAGAGACCAAGGATGATATAGAGAGAGAGAGGGAGAGAGAGTTCATGGCAATAATTTCCATAAAAATCAGCAGCAAAGTGAAAAGCGTTTTCCAGCCGTTGCCTCTGCCTCTGCTTGATAAACTGCCTTGGGAATTGTTCTGCCACCTGCTGTTGATCTTTGTGTGTTGTGCTTGTCAACATTGCGTATACGCAATGTGCATAATTGCTCCTCTTAGTTTGCCACTTGCAAATTGGCATGGTATCAATCTTTGCTTAGCCAAGTAATTATATGTAAGATATTGACTTTGGTACCGTATGAACAGATATCTTGTTCAGTACAATACCCTTGCTCAACTTCAAATACAAGTTGTCATTGAGAGCAATTTCCTTCGATATATATATAAAAAAATATGATGCTAATTTTGCAAATGCAGCAAGTATTAATCTATGAAAATGCAACAAAAAGTGTGTGAAAATTTTACATTAAATGAAAAAAGAGTTAAATGGCAAAAGATCAAAATGCTTGAAATGCCATTAGCGCAAATGTCCTGTGCATGTGCTAAGGATAACAGCGGCCATGCTGCCCGGGGATCATAAGCCAAATGGTCCTTTCGCTTGAGTGTGAACATAATTGTTCATGTGTGGTCACATGATGACTTTTTAGCTGCTGCTCCTTATGGTCCTGCGGCTGTGGTTCGCATATCTTTAACGTTCAGCTCATAATTTTCAGCTGCGCATTTCTTTGCATAACCCTACAAAAAAGAAAAAGAAAAGAAAATGAATACAAAAAAGGATGTAATGACGTGTGTGGTGTTTGGGGAAAAGCATTGTTTTTTTTTTTTTGTTGTTGTTTTGCTGTTCGCGCATATTTTAATTAATGCAGTTTTCTTAGTGCTCTTTAAATTGGCTGCAGGAGCAGCACACTCCTGTAGTTCCTTTGGATGACAAGCATTTAAAAATGCATTACCAGTTTTAATTAAAACTCGGCTAAAACTTGGCATTGCCTGGCAAAGGACTAGAAAACAAGAATTGCTTGCATGTCCTTTGTGCCAAGTTTCTCTTTTTTTTGTTTTGATGTCAATGCCCTCGCACTCATAATTCACAAAATATAAACGAGCAGCAAAAAAAAAAGATAGGACAACAAAAAGTAGAAAATAAAATGATTGCGGCTCATGTCCATGATGACAGCTTCCATATGTGGCCGCTGGGTGGCGCTGCCGTTGGGCACTTTACATGCATGACTACGTGTCCTTTTAATATCCTGTGTGCGCGACGCTTCAAAACTTTCGCCAGCAAATAAATACAAAATAAAATGAAATATGAACACAACATTCTTTTTTATGCATATAAATAACTGTATTGTCATAGGGAGCTGCATCTACAAATGTTGCATGTCCTTTCTGTCTGCCCAGTTTACTGTTCTGCTCGTTTGTCTGTCCAACTGTCTGTTTCTAAGCAAACTAGATGTTGGAACTTGGCACAGCGGATCAGACCACCATAGCATAAAAATCCATCGAAAAGTTTATTTTTCAGAAGTTTTAGCATTATCTATGCATATGCTAAAGATGCAACCTGTTAACAAAGTGGTTAGCATTAGAATTCTGTTCTTGGCAAACAACAAACATTGCCTTCCAATTGCAATTCAGTCTGTTTGAGGCGAAATGTTATTATGACAAGCTACAATGCATCAATATCATAATTAGAATCAACATATTTTGATATACCATTGTAAATGTTTCATTATTACACCCGCTACACCAACACTACCACCACCCCTCTTGCAACACCTGGTCACAATATTCAATTACAAGCATTTGCTGAAATGTGCTAAGCATTTGGAGTGTCTGGTCCAAAATTAATTTGTTTGTGTAACTGGACAAACTAACAAGGACAACTTCCCCCTATGCTTTGCCGAGTCGGCCAGGTGCTGTTCAAACAAATTGCGTACGTGCATGTGGTGCTTGGATCCTTTGGTCCTCTGGTCCCTTGGTCCTTTGGTAATTGTAATGCGAGCAAATAAACGAGCAAGTGAAACACGAATATTCATACACGACCAAAGGCCGAACAATGTGTAAAGGGAGTTTAGTTACAAGGACATGATCAAACATTAAACTAAGCAGGACAACAGCACAACGCATCATTGTGAAAGGCAAAGGGGACGATTGGCAATGTTTGTACATACATATGTACATATATTCGGTTAGATTGTGTAGTTACTTATGCACTACACCAAAATCTTTATTATAATTTTGACTTGGAATGTTCTAGATTATTCTCTCTCTATATTGGACTTGCGAAAATTTTGCTCGGTTCTCAGCGAAATTCCTCTTCTCCAAATTAGCAAATTTCAGATCGTCAAACGTTAATGATGGCAGGTGCGCAGTGCATTTGACTTGTTTGCTTCTAAATAAAAAAGAAAAATTAATGAAAAATAATGAAAGAACGCACCTTTCTCGGCGATTCAAGCGTGTTTTCATTAAGTAAATTGAATTTGTTGTAGATGTCCAGTACGACAATTTCTTAAAAAAACGCTAATTATGCCTGTTTTTTTCATAATGCTGTTGACAATGTGACCAAATATAATGTAGAAATAAGTAACAACAATCGATATCGACCTATCGATTTTTTGTCAGTGCTGCTTTTGTCATTTTGTCAACGATATATGTGCTACTTTAAAATATCGCTGGTAAAGTTCAGACACATTATATAAACATCCATCTCTAAGCTTAATTAGAATCATAATATCGCTCAGTAAATTACTTAAACACATTTTCAATTGGTGCAGTGTGTAAAAATCAAGAATTTCTTCTATGTATATATTTACAATAAAGACAGCAATCCATGCATTTTAATACAAAAAGGAAATGTTGATTTCCATTTGAGCAATGTGAATTTATTCTACGTTGGACTTAAGAACATAATGAGAACGCAATTTACAGAGCAAATATAGGTGAGTAGACCAAGACTGGGCTACAATTGAACGATCTTAAACTTTTTATGCTTTCTATCATTAACCCTTATAATACAAATCAAAAACCAATTCCGACGCCGAGATTGATCAAAATATGGCTGTGTTACAACTGGATTGCGGATAAATAGATTCGCCTGACTTGTCCATTGCAATGGTAATGCTGATAATCTGTAAACAATACTCTGTAAGCTTTTGGGTAGTCAGAGAAATTTTGTTTTAATTTTTAATTCAAAAGGTACATAATATAATACATGGCTCCCATACAAACGAACGGTGGAAAATGAGTTTTTGTATGAAAAACCTTTTTTGTTTCTCAAATTATATTAATCAAACACGCCTATTCGGTTTTTAAGTATGTTCTTCTCATGCTGACCAAATCTTATTCATTTTAGACGACTATATCTTATTGCTGCCATACCTACCTACCAGCCTACCTGCTTAAAAGTGAGTTTTTAGCAGATATTTCAGCTAAACTCGCAGCTACTCATTTTTATTATGTTCCACACATTTTGACTATGTTTTATCAAAATCGAAAAACTATATCTTGTAGCTGTCAAAAGCTACCCTTTCAAGGGTATATATCTAAATTAAACGTTCTTTCTCAAATGATAACTCGTTCATCCCACTCTCATTGATATCAAAACTTCAATCTCAATGCAATAAACCATGCACAGTATTTTTCATTAGCGCATCGCTGTTTCAATTGTTGAGCCCACAATGCTACAATAAGAAATAGAAAACACATTTTGAAGTAATGCTCGAGGTAATAACTGATTCAGGTCTGAGACAGGAGTCAGCCTCATATAGCCTACAGTGTTGTCAGTTATCTCGATTAGCAATGTTGATATATCTTTTATCTGTTTAGTTATATATACATATATAGCTGTACTTTTGGTCAGATCTAGCCTAAAAATAGCTCAATTGGCAGCACTAAACTATTGACTTTCTGTTCGATCTCGATTTCGCTTTTCTTTTGTATGGAGGTGAAATAAAAGGCACAGTGTATGGAAGGGGAAAGTGGGACGCGAACTGACCTATAAATTATCTAATGGCAACAGCGTATGGTGTGCCCTTTGTGGCCCTCCAATCCCCCTTTTGCCGCACATGTGTCAATATTTGTGCGAAATGCGGTCGCATTCGCAACGCATAGTGATGAACGCGTGCTGGATGTCCTTTAAACTGGACTTTTCATGTTGTCTAAAGATAAAACAAGCTTTGTTTTAAAACCCTTTTTTTCAAAAATTAGAAAAACTGTATATTTTGTTTGTGATTTGTCCGTCCGTCCTTCCATATGAACGCAATGTTTTCCACAGTTTTGAAGCTAAAGACAACCAACCCTGGAATGCATGTTGTAAAAATATCGGTGGATAAAGGATAAAGTTCTTATCTCCCACATTTGTTTAAACTACTTATAATCAATATTTTTTTGTTTCATATTGATGTTTTCTTGACGATCGCGTAATGTTGATTTTTGTGTCACGAAGTTAAGGACAACACGCGTGCAACTCTAGCATCGGCAAAGAACACTTTCCATCATTTCTGGCTTTGGAGAACTGGGTTTGGTTTTGGTTTACGGTTCGATTTTGTTGTTTTTTTTTGTTCGATACGGTTTAGTTTTGGGAATTTGTGCAGCGCTTGCATTGTCTAAACTGGCTGTGTGTGTGTCCTGTGAAAGACAAGCTTTTAGTTGTTTAAATTTAAGTTGCATCGTGTGACCCATAAAACAAAGCAAAACAAAACAAAACAAAAATAGAACATAAAACGCTTCACAAGTCAGAGGCACCGAGATAGACATAACATACATAGTTCATATACAATTTTCCTTCCATCATCAATTTCGTTGCTCCTAGATTCACTATTTTTGGCAAATTTCCTATTGAATATTTCAACTATTTCCGCTCGGTAAGAGTTCTACATCGTTGCTTTTGCTTAATTTCCGTTTATATATATGTACTTTCGTTTCGTTTTGGCCCTTTGGGATAGCACACATTTTTGCAGTTAACATTTTGAAGTTTTTGTACTTCACAGATGGACATCTGTTTTGCGGTTCATTTGTTATGGAATTGAATTTCACTTGTCAGTTTTCCCCCAACTATTTTTTATTTTCTTCATTTTCCAACGGCACAACGTGGCGTATGCGCAACTTATTTGAAATGTATCATAGATACAATAAATGCTATTAAATGCATTCAAGCGTAAAATTGGCAAAGACTTGCTTTAATGATTTTGATAAGGAAGTAAAGCTTTATTTGTAACAATTGTTTCTCTTCTAGATAAGTATGCAGTGATGATTCATAATATCAATCCCAAGGACATTCAATTCCCGGAACTTTTAATTGGAACAAGTAAGTCTTCATCGTCTTAGCAGCTATCAAATCAGAACTCACAGTCAATTACAGTTTAAAAGCAATTGTTTAAACTTTAAACCTGTGTGCAGAAGGTATCACAATAACCAGAGAAATCCAATTCAGGACAAAAATGTAATGACGCTTTAGCCGCAGGCTGGGGGCAAGTCCCAAAATAGCCATAAATTTAAGCGTTTTTAACAAGAAACAGACGGCAAGAGGCTAAATAAAAAAAGCATAAAGAGAAAGACAAGAGGGAGCGAGAGAGCGACAGAGAGAGAGAGAGAGAGAGAGAGAGAAATATGGGTAAAAGACGAAAAGAAAAAGGCCCAAACAACTTGGCCAAGTTACGCCCGAGGAATTGTGAAGGAATTGTGCTTAATTTACTTTTGCTTCCCTTTTGCAGAACGACCGCTTCTACAACTTTTTTGTTGTTTTTTGTTTTTGTTTTTTGTTGTACTTATTTCATTTCGGTGGTGTTTTTTTTTTCTCCATCTTCAACTGCGACACCCTAATGACACTTTAAAAAAAAATTCATTTAATTTGCACATAAAATATGCATCAACTTGGGTTTAATGTAATTAATTTGCTAAATGACACGCAACAAAAAAATGTGCCTGCTTTGCGAGATTTGAAGCTGCTGAACTAGTCGACAAATTCATAATCAGATCAAGTTTTTCTTGTTTTGATTTTATTTACTCGGTTTCGAGTTCCATTAGCAACCGTTAAGAACAGGAGCGATAGTTTTGATTGAACTACTTATAAAACGTTCTATAACTAATCGTTTAAATTTATTGTTTTCTTTTGAGTACTTAGTTATACTTAGCGGTGCAGCAGCAAAAAGAAAAGAAAAGAAAAGGTTTTAGGACAGTTAGAGAGGGGTTGGGGTGACAGCTGCACCGCGTACAGTAAAATGATGTTGCTAAAGCGCGAATCGTAAGTGACAGCATCATGTTGCCACAAGCAGGGGGGCAAAGGGGAAAACGGAGCACTTGTTTCACAGCAAAGCAGAGCCTTTTGTTTAAGAGCTGCATTCAAATGAAAAAGGGGACCTTTAATAATGTACCTTCGACTTTTAAATGCTCTTTATAGCTAAAAATCAAATTATATCAAACTAACAAATTAAATTACAAGGTGATTTCTAACTGTTGCAATTTCACTTCTATCTTACAAAGAATTCCAAATAGATATTCCGAATTTCAAATTTAATTTAATTTTTTTGTATTTTTACACCCTGTAGAAAAGGGGGTAATAAAGTGCTACAAAAGAAGGCAGCTTCGACCTTTTAAAGAAGTATCTCTATTGACGATAAGCAACCGTAGCCGAGCTTCCATCTGTCTGAGAGAGAGAGAGAGACCTAGAGACACCAAAGTTAGCATACCGGTTCCTGTATCACTCAGAATTGCAGAATTTCAGATAATCCTCCCACATCTCTTGCAAATCAAAAAAAAATAAACTCAAACATTCAGAATTTTATGATCTAAGAATAGACAAAGCTATAGCCAAAACTATAATAACCGAAACTGAGAAGTGTATAAAATAACCCACACATACAACGGTGCACATAATCATGAACACGCACGTATAACAACATCACACACACACACACACACGCACAAAGTGCTTGGCAGAGAGTTGCTGAGCTAGTGGGCGAATGGGTGTTGGTGGAAAGGCGTAGGTGGGTTGGGTTATGGTGTGGTGTCTTGGGGGTATCATGAACGTCGACAGCGTTGTCATCGGCAGCAGCGCGGGGCATTAAGCACGTCGGCAACATAAATATTTTAATTTTGCTAAAAATTTGTGCTGAAAAGTCGCTTTTTTGCATTAGGAAGTGCGAGGCAGACACACACACAGACACACTCACACACACATACATATGTAGTACACCCACACACGCACAGCATAAACTAAACAAAATGGCGTCGACGAAAGGATGCGCAACGTAGAGCTCTAGATTGTTGTTGCTGTTGTGGTTGTTGCTTGCCATGGCGATGTTTGTAATGATAAGCGCTGTTAGTGTTTTACTTTAATAGGCAAAATTATGTGCACACACATACACACACACACATGGAGCATACACTCACACAAACACACTTGGGCACCCACACAAAAGGCTTTGACTCAAACACGGCTCAAAGGCATAAATTATTGCGGTTAACAGACAACAGAGCGCAGGACATTGCAGCAGTAGAAGCCGTTGCAGGAACAGGAGCACAAGCAGGAGCAGAAACAGACGGAGGAACTGGAACTGGAGCTGGTGCTATGGACAGAATCACAGCCGGATGGCTGTTCGCTGTGCCTGGCGAGCTGGCCAACGCGAACGTTGGCCAAATTAAAATAGTGTCGGTCTGGCCTAAATGCAGCTTTTGTTGTTCTTGCTTGGAACATAATAAGCCAAATAGAACGCCAAGTTTCTCTATACCCTTGATTAGAAAGGGTTATTCCATTATGTCACTTAATGTGTAACATATTAAAGAAGGCATTTTGAAAACCAGAAAGTAGAGTAAAGAATCGGAATAGAAATTTAATATATGTATGTATGTGTAATAAAATTGCCGTAACAATATTTAAGAATATTTCAAATGTGAAAATGAAAGAGACCAATTCGAAATGTTATTTTAATAAAATAGTTAATTATTTGGCCCGAAGACAGCTACATAGTGAATTAGAAAGAAATGTTATCTTTGGCGTGCCGAAGATTGTGTATACCCTTGCAGAGAAGTTTTTTTTTTTTCAGCAAAATGTTCCTTTGGCAGCTAATAGATATAGTGGTCCGATTTTGATGAAATTTTATCAACTTATGTGAAAAGTGCTTAGACTTGGGTATATTGAGTTTGGTTGAGTTATTTTGAAAAACAATAAAGCTTTTCAAACAATAACTTGTTCATCAACAATCGGTTGATGTTTCTATGGCAGCTATAAGATACAGTGGTCCGATTTTGATAAAATTTGATCAACTTATGTGAAAATAGCTTAATCTTAGGTATTGAGAGTTTGGTTGAGTTACCTTGAAAGTTTTTCATACAAAAACTTGTTTTCAACCGATGGTTCCTATGGCAGCTATATGTTATAGTGGTCCGATCTGGCCAATTCAACTATAGGTACTACAGGTACAGAAAGAAAAAGTTACATCAAGATAGCCCTAGAACAAAGTCTAGAAAAAACACATATAAACAGACAGACAGACGGACATGACTCGGCTGTTAATGTTGATTACGAATATACAAACTTTGTTTTTTCTGAGATGTCTCCTTCAATGCGTTACACATTTTGTGACAGAATTATTATAGCCTCTGCAAGGGTATAAAAAGCCAAAATTTGTTGTTAACTATTTTAATTTGTGTATTGTTCGCATTTGCTTTAGCCACATTTGAATGCAATTGCTCAAACTATGGGCAAATAAATAGGCAAGAAAGTGTAAATATGCAAATAGTGCAATTGCAAATGACTTACTAATTCTATAATTATAACTGGCAGTCAAACAATAAAGCACAAGTCAATCTAACAATGTTTAAGTTTGAGTTAAGCACAATTGTAAATAAGCTACAATTTTCTATGTATACCTATACACTTGTATAAAAATACGATTTCTAGAACTTCATATCTTATAGTTTAGCAAAACTGTATCCCTGCGAATTGATTTAGATTAATTACAATTCGGCTTAGGCTAATTAGTAAACAATGTTAATAAATTTTAAAGTATGAAGAATGTTGCTCAACATCTTATGACATAATAATTTCCAAATGTTTCTGAACAAATTATTATAATTAATAATGTATAATCCAAACCATTTGGTCGTATAACTATTTATATCCTGTTTAAAAAAAGGAATTTCCTAAAATAATATTCCAAATGCCAATGAAATTTGTCTTTAATGTAGTTTTATTGCTTGTTGGAACGCCAACATGGAACGTATATGTGTATATGTAGTGTGTAATTGAGTTCCACAGCAAACGGAGTGGTGGCGGCATCACTTGACAAGCACTGGCAAATATGGCATTCATGCTATATTTATAAAGAGAAATGTACAATGTTAATAAATGTTTGTTTTAATCTGTTCACTAATTCACGCTAAATACTCACCATAGCGGTCACGATGCACGATTGGGTGTGCGGCTTGCAAGTGTGTTGAATTTTTGTTAGTTTGTTTGAATGAGAGGAACTGATAATTTGTGAGTACATGTATTTGATGAGGGGGGGCTGCATTTGTTGTATTGTATGTGGAGTTTCTTTAGTTACTGTGGAATTGCTTTATATGATATATATTGGTTGTGGTATAAATTGAAAATATGAAAATATTTACGTGTTGATCCATTTGAGTCCTGTTTACTGTGTTGACGCGCGTCGCTGGGCCGTAACTTTAATTACGGTATAAAGTATCCCAATGCTGACCGCCAGAAAGAATAAGATTCTAAACACACTATACGTCCAGGAACTCTCATAATCATCATGTGACAACAAGGAGCAACATGCAGCATGTGGACTATAACATTGGTCGCCATTATGCGTGACATGTCTCCAAATCTTCTTGGGAACTTCCTTGACATACGTTATGAACTTGCCATTATGAAAACATTCTGGATGTGTAACCATGATATGGTCACGACATGTTTTTCCATGCGGTTGCAACTTGCACACTAAGTAAAATAGTAGATTTTTTGGCCAAGACATAGTTAATAAATATTATTTCACTTTTTAAAAAATTGGTTAAAAAAATATAGTTATTGCTCTTAGCACTTCACAATGATTTGTGAGCAGCTCTGCTGACAAAGTATTCCAGCAAAAATTTTCGTTTGAAATGAAAATCGTAGTCTACTTTAATTTAAAAAAAAAAGTGTTTTCTACAAGCATGGGAACAATATGTAAAAATATGGTAGGTAGTTAGTGCGAATCTTTGCGGTATTTTGATTTTTTTTTTTTTTTTTTGTATCAACTTGAAAAATATATAATAAATGAACTAGGTTTTTTAAATAGCATAGAGTAAAATATCGAATCAAATAACATTTCTTGTGGTTTCTTTTTTAAAACTAGCAGACAATATTAACAAGAAAGATACTTTGATCTTACAACATAATTCCAAACTGATTGTTCTCATGCCTGCTATAAGATATCGTTGCCCAATAAGTATTGGCTGAGTTTAGAATAGGCAACTGTTAATTTTAAGCAGCTGTGGCAAGTTCTATTCAGATTTGCAGACTAGGTTAGATTCATTTGATAATAAACGCCGATCAAGAATGCATGTATATAGTTTAGCTAGAAACACATATTTAAATGATCAATACATTTATTGCAAAAACTTTAATTATACTTTTGGCAAATATTTATTTAATTTTAACATACAAAGCTCTAAAGGAATACAAGTTTATATGAAATCTAATCAAACTTTGGCTGAGAAAAATCGTCCTCGATATTGAAAATCTGACGCATAGCGTGTGTGCTCTTGCCCTTGATCATGTTGGCCGCAGTCTTGCAGGCTTGATGCATTAAGCCCCGAATTTCCAAATTGTTTCCAGCCGAAATAAGATCAATGAGTATATTCTTTTGAATTTTGAAAAAATTAACATCCCAGGGTGTCAAGTCGTGTGAGAACACGCCACGTTCTTCATCATGTTTGCGATGTTCAGCCCATTCCAAAACTTTGCTCAAGACGCCGGAAGTTATATTCGGCAGGGTAACAACATCTTCTACTGCAAGGTTGCAGTTCTGCAACATTTTCTATAAATGCAAACATATGTATGTATATCATATGTAATATTTATTTTGTTTGTAAGAAAACTAACCTGAATAGCACCTGAACATTTGGTTACTTTCTCATCGGCCTCAAAAATAACATTATCGGGATACTGCAATTTGAAGACAGTCATTTTCGTGTTTGAATTAATAGGTTTATCAGTTATCTTAATTTTTTATGGGAAAAGATTTAAGAAACGCTTGAATTTTCTTTGCTTTATTTCACTTTAATTTGCGAGTGTTGCCAACAATCGATAACCAAAAACCGGTCAATAGGTATGCGTACTTATGTAGCTAAATTAAGCTAAAAATGGCCAATTTCGAGTTAACAATATTTATCTAAAAAAAATTAAAAATGAATGTAAAACAGCAGGCGGTGCCAATTTGAAAATTGATTTCGCCGAAAACACATCAAACACGAAAATAGTTTCAAGAATTTCATTTGGATGTCGTACAGTATTGTTTTTTTTACTTGTGAATAATTTTGTTTGTGTGTGCACTAAATTTATATGTCCCGTATAGCAAAGAAATTATGTGTTTTTTACTGCCTGTTTTTCAAAATATTTCGGCATAAAGTAAAGTTTTTCTAAATCTGATGTGTTTACGCGTATTTAAAGTGGCTTTTCGCACCCGTTCCGGCCAATATTTCCCGCGCGGGGCAAAGAATTTTCCTAACCGTGATCCACACGCTGAACAGCTTTTTAGGCAGATCTCTGAAACTGTACTTTAAGCCCGTCAAAAGAAAACACCAAAGTTACACACTACACTTTTTCAAGAACTTATCGTGTTACGTTTCGTGTTTCCACGTCTTTACAAATTGCAAAGTGTGTGCAATGTGGCAACGCTGCGTCGAAAAGTATTAATAAATCAGCAATCAGCAAAGGTTGCCAATCAGCAAAGGTTGCCAGACTGTTCAATAAGCATCTGCTTATTGTTTTGCTTATTGTGCAACGAATTTGCACAATAATATCTAGTGGAGACACAATAAATTTTAAAAATTTGACGATTTTATAAAGTTCCATGATAATGATGTTATTATTTATTTAGTCACCATTAGGAAAGGCTATAAAGGTGTCAATCTGAAACAAGAAGTCAGCGGAAATTCTGTTTCATTTATCAGATTATTATAGCTTAAATACTTATATACATTTGTATTCAAATGAGTTTTAAATAATTTCTACAAATAGTACGGCCTTACTTTGAAAGTGATAATATGTATCGAGAAATTTGATATTATGATTATATTTCTTAGGATCATGCTATCACTTTTTACTCCCTGTTCCCATTAAAAATGGGAGTTATAAAGTACTGCAAATGTATGTAACAGGCAGAAGGAGGCATTTCCGACTATATAAAGTATACATATATATTTTTGATCAGCATCAATAGCCGAGACGAACTAGCCATGTCCATCTGTCTGTCCGTCCGTTCGTATGAACACACAGATCTCGGAGACTTTAAAAGCTAGAGACACCAAACTTGGCATGCAGGTTCTTGTGCGCAGGTCAAGTTTATTTCAAATTTCGGATACACCCCCTCGCACCCTCGCAAATCTTCCACAGCCACAATTTTAGAGATAAAGCTTTGATTTATGGTACACATATATGTTGTATCAATATTGATCAGCTGTGTAAATTTCATCACGATCGGATAAATAGCACCAAAGTTATGGAAGAGTCTATTACCCCCGTCTCAGCAGGCAGAAACAAAAGTTTGACAGGAACTGGACACGTTAAGTGCGCTGCTTGCTTGTGTTGTTGCTGAACTGCTTGAAATGCCAGTTGGGAGCAGGGAGTCTCGTGGTCGGGCACACTCGGCTAGAGCATTCTTAATTGTTTAAAATATGATTTGAAAAATTAAACTATTTTAAACAAGTAAGAACGGTACAGTTGGGTTCGCCCGACTGTTTTCTGTTTTCTGTACGTTTAATAAATTATATTTGTAAAGACTAATTATATACTTATAAACTGTCCTTAAATGTTAAGAAACAAAACAGTTTTTCATACAAAAGCTTATTTTGCAACCGATTGGGCAGCTATAAGATAAAGTCGCCAGACTTTAATGAAATTTTGTCATCATGTATAAAGTGTTCTTAAGCTAAGGTAAAGTGAGTTTGGCTGAGTTATCTTGAAAAACAAAAGCTTATTTTTCAACCGATCGTTCCTATGGCAGCTATATGTTCTAGTGGTCTGATCTAGCTGATTTTAACACTTTGTCTGCCTATTGTATAGTACAATATGTTTACCAAGTTTGGTTGCCCTAGTTTCAAAACTGTGGAAAAACCCTGCGTTCATACAGACGGGCAGACAGACGAACATTTCACAAACCCAATATACCCTTTTTTCCATTTTGGAAAACGGAATATAAATACATTTGAACTACAAATTATATGCTATAATTTACTACTAAAAATGTTCCTTAGTAATAAAAAGGAGTAACATGACCAAAAATAACATAAATCTATTAGAAACTAGAATCATAAAACTATCATATTTATTCAAATATCATGACAATTTTAAAATTTAAACACCATCTAACTTTTCTTCTTTAACTAAAACTTAAATCCAATCATATCTTTCAAATCAAAATCGCAGACAGATAAATATAGAAGATGTCTGGCTTGAAAAATGTGTAGATTGAATACGAAATATTCGTGGTAAAGAGAAAGATAAAGGAAAGAGGTTGCACTTGAGGCTCATACATGTCTGCCAACAGCTTGTCTGTCAATCTCTTCGTAGTCAAGTGTTTTGGGCTGCCTGCCATTGATTGAATGACATTTGCGAAGCGTGTCAATAAATTTGTAAATCAAATGCCGCCGAGGTGAAAACTTCAAAGCATCAGCGCAAAAATATTGCTTTAAAATTGTGCAAAGTGTTATGTGACAGTGGCTCCGTTTTTTCAGGTTCAGTTTAATCTTAATAGAAGCTATAACGGTCGAAAACTGGTCTGCAATTATTTCTCCATGTACATTGTTGTTCTGACTCTCGAATAAATCCATGACAAAAGTAAGTTTTGCTCGCGTTCATATTGCCAAATTTGTTTTTTCCCAATTTGAAACCATTATTTGTCACATAAAAATAACCTTAAACTTGAGTAAATGCATTTGTACATATTTATGTATTGATTTCGATACAAATATTTTATAAATTTGGTAGGATGTTGATGAAATCTGAAAGACCACTCAGTTTTACTCCCTGTTCCCATTAAAAGTGGGGAAAAATGGAAGTTATAAAGTACTGCAAATGGAGGCATTTCCGACTATATAAACTATATATATTCTTGATCAGCATCAATAGCCGAGTCGAACTAGCCATGTCCGTCTGTCCGGCCTGTCTGTATGAAGACACAGATCTCGGAGACTATAAGAGCTAGAGACTCCAAACTTGGCATGTAGGTTCCTGTATACCATACGCAGTTTGACAGGCACTGCACAAGTTAAGTGTTGGGAGCAGGCAGTTTCATAGTCAGACACACCCGACTAGAGCATTCTTACTTATTTTTTGATAAGTTTGATAAGAAGATATTCCATATTCTTGGCATCAAGATAGAAGAGTCTGTTTCTATTCTTTTGAAATTCATAGCATGCGCCATCTCTTTTAAGTATACTATAATGAAACCCGAAAACAAAGTCCAAAGACTAAGAAATGATAACTTTTTTTCGCAGAGTGCAAACGCCATTCTTCAAAAATATCAAGTCCTTCAAATATAAAAAAAGTGTTCTTTATATATAAATATTAAAACAAATTTGTTTATGTTTTTGTATTTGTTGCTATTCGTTTTTCATTAAGCGGAACTAATGACCCGTCAATAGTCGGTTTTCGTTTGATAACATTAAAAACATTATTAAAACAGTTTCAATTATTTTCAAATGAACAAATGATTTTAACTTCTAGGGTATTTCAGAAAACAAATGAAACACACGTTAAGAACTTTAACTTTTTGATTGCCTTTTAAATGCAAGCCATAAAAGCTTAATTAATTAAGGCTGCCTGCCAAAGACTACTTGAATATGTAAAGTATAATTTATGAAAATAAACATAAATAAAGCAGCATCAACAACGTACGCAATCCTCGTGCCACATTGCGTATGCTTAATGCGTGGCCAGTGGAAACCTTGAAATGCACTTAAAATTCTTGTCGTTAGCATTTTGACACCGATTTTTAATTGTTGCTACCGACTTGTTTGGCTTTTGCCGTGTGTGCTTGTGTGTGTGCGTGTGTATATGTGTGTGTATACATGGTGTAAAATGCGAAAATGTGAAAATTGGCACATTTTCTGCATTTGCTGCATTTGCATTCTGCGGTTTTCTAAATAACTAAATAACTTGCCAGCCGCATTTGTTGGGGTTTCCAGAGACCGCCTCGCCATTTCTATGGCTGCCTGCCCCACCATTCTCTTTCTCTCTGTCTCTCTGTCTCTCTGTCTCTCTCTACCTTAATCACATGGCCCACATTTTGGCTCTTTGAGCTCTGGGTAAAGTTTCTTGTTTGTTATTTCCAGTTTCTAGATATCAACGCCTGCTGCCCATTTGTACCAACTGTTGAATACCGCAGCTCATGCAACAATATTTGCTATATAAATGTTGTTAAATATATGTGATCAATCTTATAATGGGCTACAAAGTCTAATTGTAGCTAATATTAGTAGCAACTGTGACTGTTTCGGTTTGTTTTCCATAATGTTTTTGTATAAAATTTAATATTTCAATTAAATAACTATATAATAATAAGAAATGTTGTTCTGTTGGCTTAAATGATATGTTCTACTTGTAGCAGTAGGACAATATATAAATAAATTTCATTTGTAACACAAAAATATGCAATGTGAACATGTGAACATGTGTCGATATTGAGGAGAAAGCCTTTTCAATTAACTTACTTGTTACAATCAGACTGCATAAATATTTAAGTAAATCTATCAGAAAAATAAAAGCTCTTGTAAATATTTGTAGGCTGATGTCGTAGATCTGAAAACCCCAGTGTTCGCTTATTCCCACTACCAATTTCATGCCCATTTCCATTCTCTTATAGACTTAAACATACAATCAATTGCCAGCTTAAGTCACACACATATTCACATATGTATATACGTATATATGTACATATACATATGCAAATGGCGTAACGCACTTATGTTTCGCTTTAGGGCAGGCAATAAATGCCGGCAAAAAATCTCATAAAAAAAGTGGAAATGTTTCAAACATAAGATAAACAAACCGGCACAAAGAATCACACACATACACTGGGAGAGACACACACACACACACACACACACACATTGTCACAGTGCACACATTGCACATGCAATGTCCTTTGTCTGTCAATTCTCAGCTCAACGCAAACTCACCAAATTTCCCACAAAATATTTGCTAAAGGGAAATTTTTCATACTTCTGAGGAATAGGTCGTATTCTTGGCATTAGGTCTAAGATAATTTTCGTTTGACTTATGTGTAGTAAAGTTTCTTAATACATTTCAATAAACGAGATTCAAGAAAACATAATGTCAAAATGGATTTAATTCAACAATTGCTATATTATATTCAAAGCTATACCATTTCGAAATAAGCAAATGGCTATTAAATGTTTTTAACTTTATTTAAGAAAGCATGGGAAATGTAGGAAAACTTGAAATGTGAATAAGAAGTGAAAACTAATGATTAAAAGTGCGCATGGTAACATCGATTATACAAAACAAGAAAGGGGAACACACGCACAACAGTTGTTTGAGTGTGTGTGTGTACAGCCAGTACATGTGTTTTTTCTAGTGCACGCATTGTTGCATGTTGTTTTCGTGTTGCGTTTTGTTTTTATACACTTACAGAAAGTATTTTATTTTTGTCCTGAAATGAGTATCGCATTGAAAACGGAGCATGCATAATTAGGTACTCTGGATAAGAACTAACGAGACGAGCAAATTTAAGCTTCTTGGTTTATTTCAATTATATTTTCGAAACAGTTTTGAGACAGATGTATGTATGCTTGTATATATGCCTAGGTGTGAGTAAAGTTACTTTATGTTTACAATTTTTATATAGAAATGATCTGAATAAATAATTCATTTGCCAAAATTTTTAATAAACTTTCACATCAAAATGTGTAGCATACTTTTAGAAAATTGGCGAAAAACCCAATTTTGATTCGTTGTTTTCTTATCAACTTTTAAGAAGCACCTGCTATGATAATGAAAATTGTTTTAATTTCTTAAAATTTAATTGAAAAGCATAATAATATTCACATATTTTCTAGGGTATTTAAATTTCGGCATTGCAAACTTGTTTGTTATTCTTATTTCTGTTTCTGTTTCTGTTTCTGTTTCGGCTCTCGATGTAAGCACAACACAAACTGCATTAAAATGTTGCACACCTTTGAGGCACGTCAAAATGCTGCAGCGTCAACAACAATGAGTTGTCGAAAGCCAAAAAATAAAGCAAAATGAAATTTGTTTTGTGTGTTTTTATGATTGTTGCTGCTGCTGCTGCACTTAATAATTATAATTTATGCAAGAGTCAACAATTGTGTAAAGGAGGTGCCGCAAAAGGTGCATGAGTATGGGTGTGGCTAAAAGCATTGCAAAAGAAACTTTAGACGATGTCAAATTTATTATAGCATTATTTCTTATACCCTTGCAGAAGATCGTGGCCCGATATGGACATTTTAACATTTACTCATCTTTAAACAAACTGAGCCATTCCAAGCTTTATTATGCAATATAATTAATAATGTGCTTTGATTTGAAACGAAAAATATCCTTTAGCTGCCTTAGGAAAAATAGTTGGAAAATTAAGTTTTGTATAAAAAAGTTTGCTGCAAGAGTATTTACTATTTCGGCATTCCGACCAACTATTTTTTCTTGTTTCTGTTTAAATTGGGCCAAAAGCAAGTGGGAAAATGTGAGCTATATATAGAGAGAGAGAGAGAGAGCCGGTATGTAGTAAACAGTGGCTGTTGTAGTTGCAACTTCAATTACATTGAATAAGCAAACTTCAAGAAAAATACTAAAACCCATTCTCCCCCAATTCCACAATTCTATGTAATGCAACTGTCAATGGGCGACCGCAGTTGAAGATTGTGCCACTGCCAACTGCTGCTCAAAAACTAATTGACACATGTTGCAAGCACCGAATACTGGTTGTCACTTGACGTCGTCCTGGACACAGGCTCGACTGTTTGCGGTATTAAGTGATTATGCGGCTACCCTATTTGATCATTCTGACAGTTTGCCAGTCAGCCAGTTAGAGCTTTGATTAACTAACATAAGCTTAATGAACTTTCTCCATCTTTGCAATGAATTTGAAATGGTTTCAATATTGTTGCTCTTAAAGGGTTGTGTACAGGTTTAACGATACGTTTTCCAAGTCTGCCTTTTTATTGTTTGTTTTTTTTTTCGCAACTCTTTTTGCATTTTGTTGTGGTGTTTCAGTTCCTGCATAAGTCCCTAAGCTTTTAACTCTCAAATTGTAATAATATTAAGTAATGCTCATCACATTGGGCTGTTGTTTTTGTCTGTACAAAATGTAGTCTTATTAATGTACTTAACTCGAATTTAGTATAAACTGATAAACAGTATATATATGCATATATTGTAGTTTTTGTTTACACACTTAATATTTGTATTCTCATAATTTATACTTAGCTTGTTGCGCATTAATTTCAATCCAACTTGCCCTTAAATAATATTTTCTTACATAAACTTAAGTTGATTTTGCTGAATACTTTAATTTACCATTTACATTGTATATACATATGTATGTATATATAATATGTATGCAAATATTTTCTTAGTTGGCTGTCGCACACAGAGGAGCATAAATTAAAATGTCATTAAGTTTTTTTTTTTTTATGGTTAGTTTTTGCTTCCGTTTCCTTGTTGTTGCCTCTGCTGCTGCTGCTGCTGCTGCTATCCGCAAGTTGAGGCCAACGTTGAACAGTTTAACAAACTTATTTTGTATAATTGAGCCAAAATTCTGCAACAATAATAACCAACGACAACAACAGCAGTTTGTAGCTGCAAGTGGAGTCCGCTTCACAAATTGTATAATAGTTGTCCAGCAGTGTATTCAAATTTAACTTCTACAACGAGCACATTTTCGTAACTCATTTAAATAATAAGCAAACACTTAATAAATAAACAATTAAATGTTGCGATGCAATCATGTAGAAACTGCCTTGTATTTTATGTTTTAGATTAGTTTACCTTTTACAACACGAAGAGAAACAAGTAAGAACGTTGCAGTCGGATGCACCCGACTGCGATATACACTTTGTCTGCCTATGGTATATACCAACATGTTTACCAAGTTTGGTTGCTCTATCTTCAAAACTGTGGAAAAAACCTGCGTTCATACAGACAGACGGACGGACGGACATTTCACAAACCCAATATACTCTTTTTTCTTTTTTTTTTTTTTCAAAAAAATTAAAAAAAAAGAGTATAAAAACCATTCTAAATGCAACGAAAACTGTCGAAATCAAGAACAAACGGTATCAATAGTATTACCGTTTTTTTAATACCACGGTTTGAAATTCAAGAATTTATTTTCTTATCTTAAGAAAATTTGTCTTCACGAATCTTTACTAATCAAAAAAATAAATTATTTATTATTGTACTTTGGAGGAATAGGGAGAGACTTTAATTTTGTTTTTTTTTTATTATCAAATTAACAACATTTATTAATTATGTAAGCTTTGTCTTTTGAGCAATTAGTTTTCTACTTTTATTATGTTTTCCATATTGTCTGACTAATATTTGCTATTTTTATTAAAATTTCAAAAGTTTTTCTTTGTTTTAATTAAGTTAATATGGGTAATTAGTTTTCAATATCCTTAATATTTGATGGGTGTCATAATATATGTTCAATAATGGTTAATATAAAGTCTGCGTTCTCAGGCATCCAATTAAACAATAAGAATAAAAGCAAAGAACACAAAGAATCGATGAAAATGTGTCTGGGTAAAAGTGTAAGAAAGTTTTTTGGCAGCTGTACAGTATAAAACTTTCCGTATAGAATCAACTCACATTCTGTATAGAACTTTCTTTTTTCTTAATTTCCATGTTTAACGTTGAGAGTTGAGTTCTAGCCATAGTTGATCCAATTAACTAACAAGCATCGCTTAACTTACAAGTTTTGCTTGCTTTAGTTAAGCTTCTGTACTACAAGTATTATATATATACATATATATATATGTACTATATGAAACTTTTGTGATGTCTCTTTAAAGCCAAGTGCTAGTATAAGTTTATTTTATGCTTTTGTATGGCAATCCAATCGGTAGCTACATATTCCATTACTTTTTAATCTCTATCTTTCTATCTATCTCTTGGAATCTGTATTCTCTGCAGTTGCAGGATAAGAAAGCCATAGATTAAATACTCTTAAAGGTTTATAAAACCAAAAGTTAACTTGCATTTATCATATATTGTACCATATGATCAAAATAGCCGCTAGCGTATATATAAATATGAATCCTCAGCTTTTGACGACACTATTTGTATTCATAGCCACTTTAATATTTAGCGGTGCGTATGCCGCACTCTCACTTTATCCGAGTGGCTATTTGTTTTTTATTTTTTGTTGTTGTATGTGTACGTACCTTTATATTTTATATTTCACTCGGTTTCAAAGTGCAATTATTTGCATTGGACATGACATCGCATTGATGTTATATTAAAAAGCAAAGTGTAAGTGCCGCTGATGGAAGATGCCACGGATTTACACAGAATGCATTTCCAACATGTATGTTACCTCCATATTTACATATGTAAAACACGTTGTCTCGTTAAAAGCATAAAATTCATAAATATCACACTCATATTACCGAGCACGTTTTTTTACTTATCTGTAGCTTTTACCATTTTTAATGCACTCTAGTTTTAAGCAGCAACTTAGACGGCATCATTCTGATATTTTTTTAAATCCTTGCATTTCCTTATTTTGTCACGAAATGTGTAATGCATTGTAGGAGACGTCTCAGAAAAAAGGTTTGTAGTCATGTTCGTCAGCACAGATGCTAATTATTTCTGCAAGCAGTACATATTTCAGAATCGGCCAGATCGGACCACTATACTATATGGCTGCCAGAGAAACGATTGGTTGCAAAATAAGTTTTTGTGTAAGAAACCTTTTTTGTTTTTCAAGATAACTCAACCAAATACACTTTACTTAAGTTTAAGGACAGTTTATACATGCTGTCAAATTTTCAAAAAAATCAGACAACTTATAGCTGCCATAGGAACAATTTGTTACTTGTTTCGGTTTCTTATGTAAAACTTGTCTGCAAGGGTATTTGTCTTCGGCACCTCGACAATAAAATTTCTTTCTTTTTGTTGACCAAATTTGATCAAAATCGGATCACTATATCTTATCGCTGCCATAGGAACCATCCGTTGAAAAATAAGTTTTCTTATCTATTCGGCACGCCGAAGATAACATTTCTTTCTTGTTTAAAATAACTTAACCAAACTCGCTTAATCTAATTTTAAGCACCTTTTTACAGATGTTGACAACATTTCATTAAAATCAGACTATTAATTTAGATAGTTATTATAGGAACAATCGGTTGAAAAATAAGTTTCTGTATGAACAATTTTTCTGCAAGGGTATATAACTTTTGTTTTTTTGCTCTTGCAGAGGATATTACAGTTTTGTTTTTAGTTATTCTGAATATAGAATTACTTTTTAAGGTAATTTAAGTTTGTGCCACAATGTCTCTTGTTGAAGTTGGCCAAAACGTAGACCAAAGACTTGTTAAATATTCAAATTTTAAAAGCACTTTGTGAATGCTCTTTCTAATTTTGTTCACTTTTCTGACTGCGTCGTAGTTTGCTTTTAAGATTATGCCTTAAAATTAATTTGTAATTTAAATTTTTTAGCTTGTTACATTTTCTTTAGATTTTAGTTAATTCATTTTGTATTTTGCAGAGAAATTTGATGGATTTAATATTATTAAAGTTGCATTTGAAATTGCCTCATAAAGTATAGCAAAGCTGTGCAATAATTTGTATTGTTCTTTTTTTTGGGCTGGCTTGGATTCTTTGATGCCAGGACGTACCTTGATTTGCTGCTCCTTGCGTGGAACTCATTAAAAATGTGACGGCAAGGGCAAAAATATAAACGGAAATTCAAAGCCACGCAGATGGAAGTCCTTTGAGCGTGTCAAGGTGAATGATGGTGTGAAAGGGTGTATGTGTGTATGTATGTATATTGTGTTTGTAAGGATGCAACTGGCACTTGCACTCGAAGCAGCCAAAGATCCTTTTTGCCACGCAAATGAAGCCAGTGTTGGCTGACGCAAAAGGAAGCCCGCGAATGCGAATGCGACCAATACCAAGACCGAATCCTCAGCCTGAAAATGCATTTCCTGTGCTCCATTGTTTCATTCGTGCGTTATTCGTGACTTGGTGGCACAGTAATAAGTCACTGGTATTGGTGACAGCCTGAAATGTGGCCTAGTATTAAGAGAAAAGAAGCAATAAACAAAAACAAAATATACAAATGGGTTAACAGTACAAGGCTACGTACGGAACTGCAGCACTGAGGACTGTCCGGCGTAAATGGGAAACACACGCATAAAAAGCGATTTATGGTTAAGGACCACGGCATGCAAATGGATGAAGTGAGCTCGGCATGGCCTCAAAGGTTCAAATGCTTCATAAACAGCAGCAAGAACTTTGGTCCTCTTTCACCCACACACACATACACACACATACACACACATACACACACAAACACATACACACACACACACATACACACACACACATACACACACACACATACACACACACACACGCACACGCACAGATCCATTACGCATACGCCATGTGCGCCTAATTGCCAAGGCCTGCATATCGATCCAACTGATTGAGCTATGCCATTTAGACTGCAGACTGAATTACGATATCATTAGGTCATGTTCATATGTAATATATATATATCTATAAACATATATATGTCTGCCTGATTAGGTATTTATGTTTTGTACAAACATACATTTCTATTTATGCTGTGGCTAACCATTAATCGTTTAAAGGATTTCGCCTGCCCGACCCTTTTCTTGTTACCAAATTTATGGCCATGTTTTTGCGGTCGCAGCTGCTGCTCAGAGTGGGTTAAGCTTTAACTTTAGCACATTTGCCGTTTATCGATATATTTCAAGTGCAGTTTATTTGACTTTAGCTTTTTTAATTCATTTTAACAGATACAGCGTTTGATGCCAAAAACAATTGTCTGTCTTATCAATCTTATCTTATATATTGACTGTACTCCCAATTGCTACTTTTGATAGTCACTATCACTATCGATGATGCAATACTACCAATTGCATTGTAATTATTCTAACTCTCACCCTTCAATAAAACGCTAAAACAAAGCAGATCATTTTTTTGTAGCAAACACTAAAACATAATTTGATATAATACAATTAATTTTATTAACAAATTACTTAAGTCACTAAACAAAATTGATCAACTCGCGTGGCTTATTATTATTAAAGATTTTAAAATTTCAACCTTTTATAAAATTCAACCTTTTATAAAATGTTTTGTTTTATTGTATTTTAAAACTGAGGCTGCCCTTACGATCCAATTACGTAGCACAGCGACATTTGCATAAACACCAGGATATTTTGGCCTCGCACAACCAATACCCCAAGATACAACGCCAATGAGATGACTTTTATACACCAAAGGACCACCAGAGTCACCCTGGCACGCATCCTTACCGGGAGCGGCTGCACACAGCGATACGTCCTCAATTTTATATTTGGCATACTGTTTAGCACACTGATTTTTGGACATTACTTGTACGAAAACGCTGTGAAGATAGTCGCGTCCATTTCTGTGTGGTAGATTCCTCCCCCAACCAGTAATCATGGCTATGGCATTCGACTTAGGCTCAATCATGGCCAATGAAATGGGTTTAGTATACATATCGAGCTTAAGCTCAGAGCTTAGTAGCAGTAAAGCTAAGTCATTGGTCATATGATGCTTAGAAAACAGTTCATGCACTAACATTCCAGAAACATTTTTGAGAGCACCATGTTCGTACAGTAAGCTGCTTCCAGCGCGCACCTTAATAAGTCTATAATCCTTCTGATGAACGCAGTGTGCTGCAGTCACAATGATTTCCTTGCTGTAGATGGCGCCACCGCAGAAATGTTTGCTTAATTGCAAGGATACTTGATATGGTGCATGCCAAATCGAGGTAGGCTTTCCCCCAACAATTCGACCATCATTCAAATCTTCTACCGAGCAATGCGTAGATGGTAAACTTATTACCAAAAGCAGCACAATGACTTGGTTAAACATTTTAAGTTTTATCGTAATTCAAATCGTAGATCTTTTTCTGTTATAGACATGTGTGTTTCTAAATCTGAAAATTATTGCTGGCTTATCGCTCACACTAATTTCGTCATAAATAGTTACTATTTTAATTGAATTGCAAATGGAAATTTGGTATACACATTACAAATATAATCGCAAGTCGACACTAAGCAAGTATTAATAATATTGTCAGTAAAGTTATATGCACTCTTTTGGATGCCATAATATTCATATTTTGCATTTGGATGTAACAAGTGCTTTATAAAGTAATGCTGTTTCCGGGTTTAGTAAGACTAATATAATTATGTCATTCGTCACATACTTAATCTGAAGTAGAACGAAAGAAGTTTTTAAATACGGCCAGATCTGGTATTATTATTTGTCAACGGTTTTTGCATAAGTATTCAATTTGACTAATTTGGTTTAACACAGAACGGAATATCAAGTGAATTTGTACAATCTATGAAACACAGCAAAAGTGAAACATGGTTTGTTATCAAGTTATTTGGACAATAGCATTTATTGTATCTTTCAGTTTATAATGCTATGTTTCTATATTAATAGATTCGATTCGATCTACTTAATTTAGAAGCTGCCCGTACAATCCAACGGCGCAATGCAGGAACACTTGCATAAACGCCTGGATAGTCTGGTAAGGCACAGCCATAGCCCCAGGAAACGATGCCAACTAGTTGATTTTTATGCACCAAAGGACCGCCAGAATCACCCTGGCACGCATCCTTGCCGGGAGAGGCTGCACACAACGTTGTATCCGAGATTTGCTCCTTTTCATATGCCTTGGCACACTCCTCGTTGCCCACAATAGCAACATAGACGCTGTGCAAATTGTTGGGTGTCATTTGACGTTCAGTTCTGCCCCAACCAGAAACAATGGCTTTTGCTCCAACTTTGGGTACGCTTGTGGCCAATGGAATAGTTTTAACATGGGCACTCAGCTGAAGAGGAGAGCTTAGGAGCAACACAGCTACATCTTTGCTTGTATAAATTTTCGAAAATTCTTCATGCTCTAATATTGCAGAGACTTTGGCCACATAGCCACCGTTGTTGTGTGTGGTGCTTCCATAACGCACTGTAATACTGCTTGGCTTCCTGTTATAAACGCAATGTGCTGCAGTCACAATGATGTCCTTCCTGTAGATGGCGCCACCACAGAAATGCATTTCGCGCTGTTGCAGTGACACTTGCCAGGGCGCCTTCTCGATCGTTGTTTCTGCTCCTCCAACAATGCGTCCATCCAACTCACTTTTTCCCAAATACTTGGGTTCGAATCGATGCGCAGTTAGCAAATTGGCTACCGAGAGCAGAAGAATGATTTGGGCAAACATTTCCAGTTCCAAGTGTGACCTCAAATTGTAGAGTTCTGTCTCTTTTATAGGCAAACGTGTTGCTCTATAACTCTGCTGAAGGGGTCTTTAAAAAGCTAACATATTGCTGGCTTATCGCCTGTCATACTTTTATGTTTTACAATTTCCGTTAGTTAATTGAATTACTAATTTAAAAACATTTGAAAATATTTCAAACAATGCTACTGCCACTATCTAAAACGTGTTGCCTCGCCCTCTCCCGCCCCTGCCAACGAACGAAATCTACATCTCCCACACCTGTATAGTTGGAGCTCCCAAATCTTTGAATTGGCCACATAAACTATTGCCACGCCTACTTCCGCGTTCGCAAGCAGAGTGAAAAAAGAGTATATCACAGTCGTGAGCGTCCAACAAAGTTCTTTCTTGTTTTATTTCAAAATTAGTAAAGTCTTTGAAAACAATTTGTATAGTGCAAGCGCCTTAGGAAATAGTTGTCTCACGCCCACTTGCAACTCCGCAAGCAGAGTGAAAAAAGAGTATATCACATTCGGGAGCGTCCGACAAAGTTTTTCTTGTTTTATTTCAAGTTAAGTAAAGTCTACCAAACCTATTTGTAATAAACCGAGCTCCTTAGGGAATAGTTTTCTCAGACCAAACTCACTTTTTCTAAATATTAGGACAATTTATATATGCTGACAAAATATCATCAAAATCGGTTGATTATATCCTTTAAATTTTAAACATGCTGATTTAGATTTTTACTCCCTGTTCCCATTAAAAATGGGATCAGCATCAACAGCCGAGTCGATAAAGCCATGTCCGTCTGTCTGTCTGTCCGTCTGTCCGTCTGTCTGTCTGTCCGTCTGTCCGTATGAACGCGTCGATCTCGGAGACTATAAGAGCTAGAGACACCAAACTTGGCATGTAGGTTCCTGTATACCATACGTAGGTCAATTTTATTTCAAATTTTGGATTAAATTGCAATTTAAGAAGTTAAAATTCCTATATATTTTATGAATGTAGGATATAAAATCATCCAATACTCAAAACACATCAAATATTTCGATTACACTTGATGCCCATTTGGGATTGCAGACCCCTTTTGTTAGCTGCATTGTTTTTGTTTGGCCAAATGTGTTAACGGATGATTATATTGAGGCTAACCAGGACATTTGCAATCACGCTGGTTATAATTAAAGTGCACTTCATATACCAGAGCACTGTTATTGTTGCTATTGTTGGCATTGTTGTTAATACTGTGGTTGTGTTTGTTCTCTTGACTGTTATGCTGTTTGTGGGCAACACTGGACACTAAATTCCAACCGCAATCATTGCAACCGCCTAACTGCCTAATCAGTAGATTGTTGTTGTGTTGTATTGTTGCATGTGCCCCCGCGAGTTAATGAAGTGTGGCCAACAATTAGGCAAACGAGTCTATATGAATTTGACCTTTATCCAATTGCTTGGATCTGCCAGTAATTATTTCAACCTGAGAGCGAATAATGATTAAGTACTTTTGTAACCTTTTGCAATTTGTTTAGCTTTAATGCGCTTAAAGCTGTATTTAATATGAAAGAAAAAATGCATATCATTAATTGATTGAACGCAAAGAGAAAAATGCAATTAATAAAAGTTGAAAAGGTTGCTCGTTTATTGATTAATTGATGCGAATTAAGTGAATATATATGGTTTAATTAACATGGGTAAACAGTTTGCGGGCAGCTGTCTGTTAAATTGAAAATGCCATTTGGCATTTCCGTTCCCAAATGATGTCTAAAACTGCAAATCATCCGGCTGCTGACATTGTAGATATGCTATAAGAAGCACTTTAGATAATACTCAAAGACTTGACTACAAATGACGCTAGCTAAAAATGAAGTATTCAATTTAGATTAGCTCGAAAAGATTGCTTAAAACAGCTTTTAAAATACAAGATTTTTCTTTTCGATTTATCATGTTTCTTTTCATTTTCATTCTGGAAAGCTTTAATCGAAAATGTATAAATAAATTAGCAATTTAAAGTACATGGATGTCTAAGTCAAGATTTGATTAATTGAAAGATTTTGAACAAAATTAGCTTACCCATTGCAAGGACCTTTTTCGTCTTTAAAAGCATTGCTTTCATTTTCTGAATGTCACTTTAAGCTAGTATCATTTTTCATAGACGACTATCTAGTTGCTGCTTACCTGCTGTCAAGCCAGTAATAATAGAAAGCAATATCATTAGAGTCCGTCCAAATCTGCATCTTGACTCTTGCCTAGTCGGCTGCAACTCCTTCATCTGTTCCACCTGCTCCACTTGATGCCCACAATCGCAGACCAAAGATTCCAAATTGCATGCAAAATGGAGAATATCCTGCGGAAGTAGGGCATCCAGTTCCTCTTCACATATGTCTATGCCAGCTGGCTGTAGCTCGACAGGCAATCGAACATTATAAATACACGAAATATGTGTTTTCTTGAAGAAGTACAAAATTGTTGGATTGTCAAATTGCTCCCCCGAGGGCATTCGAAGACATTGAACACAGAAGCGATGAGCATAGTTTCGATCAGCATGGAACTCAAAATAATGTAGGCTGATATTAATCTCGCTGGTATCGTATGCTTCAATGGAGCCACAATTGGGATTGACATTATAATGCCGTGGTGCATTCGAACGAATCTTGAAGAGCAGTCTGTTTGTGGTTGGATTCATAATTGTCATTAAACGCTTCTGAGTGCGATTGTAAGGCGCATAAAAGATCATCTTTTTTGGGCTTACAATAAACAGTTCTGAATTTGAATCCAAATCCATCTTATAAAATTACATTTCTTTCGTGTTTTTCGTTGTGTTTTTTGGTTCTATTCAAAATTGTTTCTACACATATTGATTTAGATTTCTTTTCAGCTTGTCAGTTTAAAAACTTTTGGGAGGATAAAACGTGAGTTGTGAGAGCAAAGCATGTAAATGTGTCTGAAATATGTCAGCTATTGGAATGTTTTTGACAACATTTGCATATGTTACCACTGCTCTCCCATACCATTCCCCCGCTCCCTTTATGAAAATGGCATCAGCAACAACTGAAATAACTGACAGTTGAACAGTTGTGCTGACTCAAAGTCAAATTGCATTGCAATGTTTTGCATTTATGGCAACCACTTGCAACAGTCTGTTGCTGTTGCTGTTGGTGTTGCAGTTGTAGTTGTAGTTGCAGTTGCAGTTGCAGTTGCAGTTGCAGTTCCTGTTTCCTCATGTCAAAATGGAAAACGCTGACCAAAGTCAAAGGGAGGCATTGCCATTATTGTCATAATCAATAATCTTTAGGAATTGCCATTGGGTTCAGCAAACATTTTGCAATTGAAATTAATTTCAATCCATTGCTTTTGAACAGCAAGTTCGTTTCGAGATGAATACGTGCTAAATATTTTTAGCCCGTTTTCATTTATTGCAAATCTACAAAATTTAACTATGATATACAAAAATCAAACGTTTCGAAATATGACCTTATCCCAATTTCAAGCATATCAACCTGACCCGAGGCCAAAAAAGGTTATTTCTACAAGGATTGTTAACTTCAGTTTTGGTTGGGTTCGAGCATTATGCATGAAATGCATCTTTAAATTTAAAAAAAAATTTAACAAAATTCTTGTTACAAACTGCATGACAAGTATATATTCTAAAGAATCTATCTATTCCGTGTTAGATCACACATTTTAAAGTCAGTTGGCCAATTAGCTTCCGCTGAACCGTGAAATGTTGAACATTTTAGGACAAGTTGAAATGCACAACATTGCGCAATAGACGAGAACACACGACCAACTGAATTATTATGACAATTTGTGGCCTGCGTTTTGGACAGTGTCCAGTGTCCAGGCAGGGGAACAATTCACTTTTTGGCCATGTTCGTTGAATGCCGCACTTTTGGCTCCAATGTGTATGTCATAAATACATTTCAAATGAACGCTTTCGAGGATGGTTTCATTTAGGATTGTGAATTATTGGATTATTGCTGAAGAGCTGATAACTATTAGCACAACTTTGACTTAGAAAGTAGCTTAAATTACTTTCTAATAAAAGTAAAGTTGCAGTATATTTCATATTTTTGATTTACATATATCAAAAAAATTGTTGAATGTAGAACAGGACCTGGAACATGCAGAAATGCAGAAAAACTCTTGTTATTTAGTTTTTTTTAATGACATTAATTGTGCTATCATTTATTTCCAGTCTATTGCATTTGTGTGTTAGACGAATAAATTGAGTTGTAAAGTGTTTGTTGTAATTGCATGCACAAACTCCACATAGTTCACCAAGCCCAGATCATTCACGCGATTCAGCAACAGTTCGTCCATTTCCAGATTGGTTAGCCGCTCGACACAGCTGGTGAAGATGCGCCTTAGCCTGGTCGCTGGTATATATCCAGTATTCTGCTCATCGAAGAACTTCAAACAGGATATAAATTGCTCAGCCTCTGTGCCTGACTCTGAAGTCGCCGGGTATGTTGCCTCGATGCTATCAAAGATGGACATAAACGCATCAAAGGACAAGCGTTCGATGCCGCTGCCACGCATTTGTCGTATATGGTGATGTATCGTTTCCTCAGTGGGATTGGCACCCAGGACTCTCAGACAGTCGCCCAGTTGGAAAAGTGCTATTTTGGCATCGCCGCGTTGGTCATGCTGCAGGAATTGGCATCGCATCCTTTGGAGCTGTTCTGGAGAGTGCTTGCTGGCCATATTGTTGCTCATTGAACGATGATTGATTGAATGATGATTGATTGATTTAATGACGGAGTATCACGGATTGTGTGCGTTTCGGTGTGTGAGCCTTATTGGATACTCATTTTCTGCCCAGTTGCTAACAACTGCACAGAGAAAATTGAATCCAATTGTTATGTGATTTGAAAATACATAAAATCTATTATTAATTTTGACATGTTGACAGTTAAAAGAACTAAGCACAACAGTACATATTCCAATACGTAGCCTACAACAAAAACTCTTATTCAAAATGTGTTTACAAACGAGTGCTAAGATCTGTTTTTTTTTATTATTATTTTATTTGATAAGTATTTCTCTACTTAGCACTCGTCCAGGTAAGGATTCGCAACTAGTGAAGAAGAAGATTAAGCTTACTAGTTAAATGCTTTCACTGAACTGCATTCCAATGATGCCAGCACGTTGTAAGTTTGTTAGTTGACGTGAGGGTAGCTCAGGTCCTTTTCACTGATATTCCTGTGACACATTTAACAGCATTTGCCTCAATTTAGCACTTCGTTTCTGCGCTTCCTTGCACATTTCATGCAATTTTCACTTTATGGCATTATTACGGTCCAACAGCTTCGCATTTGCACGGATAGTTGGCATTGGTATTGGTATTGGAAACGGAAATGGAATTTAAACTGCAAATGCAAAATGGAGAGCAATGATTGACAGAGTGACGTCATATTGATGTACTCGATTGCAGTTAGTTAATTATACTCGTACTCACTCTGTTTACTTAGTTATCATTTTTTTTTTTTTTTTTTTGATATTCTCTCGAGATATACACATGGGAGTAGACTAATGAATAAACTCGTATATTTGTATATCCATACATAATGCATTTTGCATGTTAAATGTTAATTAAATGAAAAATAGCTTACCCTATTTGCGAGTCTCGTTTCGTTTGGTTTCGTTTGGAGTTCCAGGATACTCACTTCCTTATCCTGGTTAAGCCACAGAAAAAGTTTATTTGTTTCGCGACTGGCTCAGTCAGTCTTCATTTATTGTAAATGAGTTTGGACAGAAGCAGGAGCAGCAGCTGGAGCAGCATGCAGGATGTGCAAAAAAAAAAAAAAAATGAAAAATAAAAATAGGGAACAGGAGTGATAGCAGACGCTGCCTGAGTTCGAGTTATTTGCATTTTAATTCAATTCAATACAATTCCCAATGCAAATAATTGCATTAATGGCATGCAAAGTAATGTTGTATGTAGCATGTTGTAAATGTTCATATTATTCATTTGCACAGAGCTTTTTAATGCGCTTACTTAATTGACTTTTAGTGAAATTAAATGCGTTTTTTATATTTATATGTAAATAGTCAGTATTTGCAGAGTAAAACCCACTATTAAATATTTAATATTTTATCAAAAACAAGAAAGGCATGGCTATATTTGTCATTGCTATTCAAGCTGATTAAAAATATATTAATGAATTCATTAATATCGATAAAAAAAGATCAATAAATAAGAGTCTCTGAAGACCAAAGAATGTGGCAGCTTAACTTTTAAAATTTTCTTTATTTGGATAATTTGGGCAAAAACATTGAATTGAAAATGAAATTGAAATGGATTGGATTCGATTGTATGTAATCCATCTGGCTAATCACAGGCATTTTGTATGACTATGATGAAAAAGTTATCATGTGGCATCAGCATTATCTCGAAAAATGTTGTCCGCATGCGCAAAGCTATAAACTCGTTGGTCGCATCCAGATCAAAAACCACCTGACGACACTTCTCCGTCAACATATGCATGTGGGTCGCATATTGTACAGACATAACGTTATCCAGGGATGACTTGATCGGAATGCCATCATAATCCGAAACAATGACGCCAACAATATTCTTAACGCCCTGAAAGCGTTTCAACATTTCCTCAACTTCGGCAGACATCTTGCTGTTAAATTGTTATGTGAATGGAAGGAAGCAGCTTCAAGGATTCTATGAAAATTGATATTCAAATATTTACTCGTTTCTCTAGTGTGATAAGTCTACGACTGAGCATATTTCAAAAGCATCAGCAATGACACAATTGAGAGACTAGAATTTCATGGCACATGCTTTATTCTTTTTAAAACAATTAAGATTGTTTAAATCGAGAGTTTGCTTGAAAAGTATTTATCCGGCATCTTACAGAATACTGTTAATGCTCATAATACATAATTTTATTTAAATAAAAAGTTAACTTTATAGCATGATAATGTGATATTGAGTAATAAATCCAAGCGTTATTAACAAAAAAACCTTCAATTTGAGACCCTAGTTTGCTTAGAGTCAGGCCAAATTTATATTTCAAATTTGTAGATCTTTGACATGCTTATTTAAACTTTCATAAATCCTGAAATATTACTTAAGCATAATTATGACATAGAAGAACGAACAATAAATTTTATTAAATTTTGGATACTGAAATCGACCAGTCAGGGCAGAGACGACCATATGGACAGGCCTGTTCCGAACTCAGAACGGTTTTGAAAAGTAAAAACGAATGAATTCCGAACGAATTACTGTTCTGATTTACAATCGGAATGGTTTCGTTTTCTCTTATTCGAAACCGTATAAGGTATTTGCTGAATCGGTAACAGCTACGTTTGATTGCACGTTTCTTTGCTGTTTTACAGACACTTTTTCAATTTAATATTATAAATGTTATTTGACTTTAATTTAAATTTAAATTGACTAATTCTTTTCCAAATAAGATGAAAAATATAAGAAAGTTGAGTTTAGAAATTTGTTTTTTTAATTACTTGCATAAACTGGAAATTACTTTTCATTCCGCAGGTGAAAAAGTAAAACTTTTAAGAACGTCAACGTTTGACGTTTTCAGTTTCAGAACAGCAATCAATTTCGTTTCCGCAACTATCGAACGAAATCGGAATTAGGAACAGGCCTGATAACCTCTTTAGGATCGTAGATACAAAGCTTTAAATTACTCTTTCCCACACATATTTATAATTACAGGGTATAAAGAAATGTATGTAATTCTCATATTCCATTTTTCATTTAAATGCCTGATGAAAGTTTTATGTATTGTTAACTGCAAATAATCATAAACTTTATAACAAAAGCTGGATGAATATTTGGACGCTTGGTTTGCTAAAAACTGAAAAGTTGCCGTTTTGTGTGTGTGTGTGTGTGTGTGTGTGGTAGAAAAAGTACGGGGAAAATTAATTGAATGTTGTTGATGCTTGTTACACAGCTGCAACCGAGTTGTAAAATCCTTTGGGGTCCTTTGGACTGGTCCTTTACATTTACGAATTGCAGATGAACTGGCTTGCATCAAGTTTTGTGCGGAAATTATGGCACTCTTCCGGCCAGTTCGAGAGCACAACTTTTGCAAAAGCCTGGTGTAAAATTGTGCACTTTTGAAAATTAATTAAAAGTCATAAAACTCATAATGAAATTACCCAGTAGGCAGACAAGCAGTCAGACAAGCAGATAGACAGACAGACAGACAGACAGACAGCCTGACAGACAGAGACGAGACAGGCCAACGAGAAACATCCTGCATCGTACAGGACTCTTGCAATGGTCGCCTTACTTTGGGGCAAGTAAAACTTTGGACACGGCCGTGCAAAAGTCACATAAAGGTGAAGACTTGCCCGGAAAATTGCCACATTGCCAGTTAGCTGAAAATTCGTTATATAATTAAATCAATGTTCAGTTTAAAAACCTCAAATGCAATTTGTCAACCAATGGCCATAAATTCTTGCAAAATTGTCGAACATATGGAAAATGCTTTCTAACGCTGCGACATAAATGGGTGTGGGCCAAAATGTTCATTGCATATTTGTTGAATAAATATTTTATTTGGCTACATGTTAAACTCATACACACACTCACTCACACACACACACACAAACTGATTTGATAAATGTTTCTAAAGCAAAAGTGTCAACCAAATGTAAAGGACACTCGTGACTCGTGAAACATAGCTTGTGCAACAGGATGTTCTCTACATGCCACCTAAAATATTTACAAATGTTGTTGTTGCTTATTTATGCAATATGCAAACATTTTTGCATTTTAAGTACTTTTATTTATGCCTTCTGGTTTTCTTGATTTGTTATTAAAATTAAGTTTCATATGCCATATATTGTTTTAATACTCTTTTTTTAACTTTTTTGAAAAAAAAGGAAAAAAGAGTATATTGGGTTTGTGAAATGTCCGTCCGTCCGTCTGTCCGTCTGTATGAACGCACGTTTTTTCCACAGTTTTGAAGCTAGAGTAACCAAACTTGGTATACATGTTGGTATATACCATAGTAAGACAAAGTGTCAAGATCTCCCCCCCCCCCTCCACCCCCACCCCTTCCCCCACAAACCGCAAAAAACTATATCTTCCACAGTTTTAGAGCTAGAGTAACCAAATTTTGCACAAGGGCTACTAATCACTTCCTTGATCGATCTGGTAAAAAAAAATTTGGCCACGCCCACCTCCGCCCCCACAAATGAGCAAAGTCTGTATCTCCCACACCCCTTTAGCTAGAATCACCAAATTTTGCAGGTTGAATTCTGCTGCCTTATTAAATGGATTGGATAAAAATAATTTTGCCACGCCCACCTTCGCCCTTGCAATCGACCAAAGTTTGTTTCTCCCAAACTTGTAGAATGGGCCCAACCAAACTTAAATTGATGGCAAAACTTGAAAGATTTGAGCAAAAATATAATTGCCACGCCCACTTCTGACTCCGCAAAGAGACGAAAAAAAGAGTATATCGCAGTCGGGTCCATCCGACTGCAACGTTCTTACTTGTTTTTTTTGCTTCTTTTTTTTTGTGGCCACATGCAAATATCTAATTTCGTATTTATTGCTTTGGTAAATAAATAATAAATATAGAAACGTGTAACATATGTTCATGTATTTTCAGTTTTATGGAATACATTTTGAACTTAACAGGAAATTAATAAAAACGTATGTCAATAAATGTAATATTCTAAAATATATTTGATATTTAACAACTAACAAAACGAATATAACTTCACTCTCTCAGCATCAGAGTTCTTGTTCTTTCCGCTCTCAATCTCAGTGGAACGTATATCAGCAGATTGCAGATTTATACGACAAGACGAACATAATTTACAAGCATTTCTATTCTCTTTTTTGGAAAAAAAAAATAAGAAAAAATAGTATATTGGGTGTGTGAAATGTCCGTCTGTCCGTCCGTCCGTCTATCCGTCCATCCGTCTGTCTGTATGAAAGCAGTTTTTAAGTGCAACTAAACTTGGACAAAGTGTTAGGATCTCTTTCCCAACACGACCCTTTCCAGCACATGCCGCAAAAACCTATATCTTGCCCAGTTTAACAGCTAGAGTAACCAAATTTAGCACAATCACTTTATTGATTGATCTGACTAAAGAAAATATGGCCACGCCCACCTCCGTCCCCACAAATTAGCTAATTCTATATCTCCCACACCCCTTTGGCCTTGTTAACTAGATTGCAAACTTATTTAGTATCACAATATATCCAATCGAACTGATGTCCTCTTTTATTTCATTCCCAATTAAATTTCTTTTCAAAAACTCATGTGAAACTCTTTGTCTGCTTTTCAATTAATTTAATATTGGTTGAAAATTGCACAAAAAAATACAGGCAATATATTTATGCACACAACATTTGTGTAAACATGTGTAATTAATCTTGTATTAGCTTTAGCTAATTATTTTTTCCATGCTGTTATTAATGTGTACCTTTGATGATAGTAATAATTTAATTATAGATTAATTTTTTTTGACTTTGTGATTAATTGCTACTTAATTAACTTTGCCCAAAGGATTCACTAATTTTTTTCACATATACATAGCTATAAAGCGACTGAAAAATGAATAACAAAATTGTTCAAATATAAAAAAAAAAAAAAAGGTGGAAATGTCGAAGTCCTTAAAGTAGTATGTTTAGACCTTAATTAACATTCGAAGCAATTAAGCCATAATACTAATAATAATATTTTGATAGTGTTATCTATTTAAACTTTAAACTGCAAACGATTGATTGAAAACAGTTTTTAAAGATAAAATCTACTTAATTTATAGAATAAAGCATTTCCCTAAGAGCGCCTGAAGCATATGAGGGTGTCTCATAGTCGAGTCCTTTTGACTTCAGCATACTTGTTGTTTTTCCTTTTTACGTTTTCACATTTTCTATGCACTCATGCTGTAATTGGCAGTTGCTGTTTAATTGTTTAATTGGAAATAAACTATAATTAATTAAATCATTGGCAATTGTTGCGAACTTGTATAAATATTTGATGAATATTTAACGCATTGCAAAGTGTTAATTAAATGAAGTAACGAGTTAAACGACACAAAACTAGCTAAAAAGGAAAACTTGATAAATTTCAAATAAATCAACAGTACAAGAACATTTCCAATGTAAATATAGATGTAATGTAAAAACAAATCAGACTAACAATTTGCAATTAGTAACTAAAAATATATGAGTGAGAAGTACATTACCAATTAATGGATCCTTTGTAATGTTGTTCTGTTTAAAGGACACAGAGGGAGGGGGGGGGGGGGGGGGGATGTGCATACTGGTAATTTAATTTAGGGGCAAATTTAAATTATGATTGAGCGCCTGGGAGCAGCACGTGCGTGCTGTCTTTTAATTGAATTTTAATTAAATGTTGAACATGTTGTGGCCCACATACTCATCCCAACGACAAGCTCTATCCTTAGCCAGGATAATATTTTGGGTGCCCAAAATGTGACACGCAAATCTGCTTAAATCTCTCACTCTCTCTCTCTCTATATATTTCTCTTTGAGTATGCTCATGTGCTGTCGCCTCAATGCATTTTGATTTGGTATCGTAGTTCAAATTACAAATATTCAAAACCACAGATATGTGTTTTGTAAGATTTTAAGTAAGGCAGCTCTTGACTGTATTGAGTTGAAGATATTCCATTTGCCACTCGCTTGAGTCGCTTCAGTCATCAAAATCACAAGCTAAATGCCCGAGGATACAAATTTAAATTAAATATTATATCGTTGGCTTTATGCAAACACCCCACACAAAAAAGGACTGATAAATGCTCTACAAAAACACACACACACACTCGCACACACGCACACACACACTGCGTATGTGATTGTTTTCGTCTGCACATGACACCTTTTTCGTTATCTTTGCTCTTTTTTATTTTATTAAAAATGTCTTCAACTTGATATTGTGTTTTTTATTTGTATTAAGTGAACAAAAAAAAACAACCCATTTTGTTTTTCAATTCTTTAAGATTTTGGGATAAGTGCACATTCAATTGATTGACAAATAAACGTAAATATAAATAAATGCAGCCCACTTATATTATAGCACTCCAAAATGCAAGTACTTTTTATATTTAACCCAACAGAGCGACCAACATGTTGATGGGACAATAAATAAAAGAGAAAACAGTACGGCTTTTTATAACAAAATTGCTCGACTATTGCATGCCCTAGAATACAAGAAGGAACATTTTGTTTTTAGTAAGAAATCAGAATTTAATTAACATATTCACTTAGGTCCTTCTATTTATATTCTTTCAGCTTGCTTTTTGTGTTACAAAACTCAAGTTTGAGTTTGTCATTTGAAAAGATAACAACTAAGTAGCTCAACTTAACTTTGTCAACAACTTTCAAAAAGTCATCAACAATTTAAAGTTTCTTTTTATGTAATTAATTATGTGATTAGTAGTAGTGTGCCATATATCCTATGCAGGTTATGTGTAGGGCATTAAAAACCTTGACATCACCTTTTTCAATCAACTAAAGAGCAGCTACCCTTGTCCTCCTACCTCCTACCACCTATCTTCCACCCAACTGTTCTATTCTTCAACCTCTTCGCTCACTCAATAAGCTGGCATTTTATTTGCATTTTTTTTCATCACTTGGTGTCTGCCTGGCTGGTTGCCCAATTCCCAGCAGTTTGCGAGTCTCCCAGCCCATCCCCTCCCCTCTCTTTATCTCTCTCTGTCTCTCTATCTCTGTCTTTCCTTTTGCACCCGCTACATTGAGGAAAACTCTGGCCGAGTTTTATTTTTTCTTTTTTTTACTTAGTACACGCGGCGGCGACATCGGCAAATTCATCATCGTCTCAGCACGCGTCTGTCAAGCGCTCTAAGGATACAATAAATGTCTTTCGTGGTCGGTGCGCGTAGCATGTCCTGGCCAGGACGCTGCGTCGCTGCCTGTCTCTCTATCCCTATCTCGTTCTCTCTCTGTCTGCGGTTGTGGCACCCGCTGAGTGAAATACTCTGTCGGATTAATATGCAACAACGTTTTGCAATTTTTTTGTCGCCTTGTTTTGTTTCCTTTTTGGTTTATTCATTTGCCTTTGGGCTTCTCCAAACTGGCTTCCTACGTCCACGTCCTCAGCCTCATCTTTATCCTTGTCCTCGTGCTCGTGCTCAGGCTCAGGTGCACTTTGCGATAACAAATTAAACAACTTTATGCAAGAGCCACAAAAAAAAATAAAAAAAAATAAAACATAAAACACAAAAAAATATATGCGTTGGATTTTTGTTTGCCCGCACAAATACTTAGATGAGACTGGCAACGATGCATGAGTGCGAATGCAAACAGAAGTAGTTACCATAAATAGAAAGCACAGCTCAGCTTTAGAGAGTAAGGATCTTTGCATAATTAGACTCCTATGTCTAATAAAATAACCTAAAAGTTCATTCACTTTGTTCACTAAAGCTTTCTTTTTTCACACGTACAAATAACACAGACGCAAAAGCTTTTAAAGCCTAAAACAGTGTCTGTGTGAAATATACCAAAGCTCACTAATACTTGTGCGCTTAAAAATACACATGCACACTTAATGCATACGTAAAATTCATTTAATTAATTTTCAATTCTCAGTCAATTAAGAAATTCTAAAATTTACTCGATTAATGGATACATTTTGTGTAGACTTGTTTGGTCATAAAATGAAATATGGCAGTATTCCAATGGATTCCTTATCTGGAGTATATAGCATATACCGATTTATAACATGAAAGATTATCATCTTTTGTATGATTTTTTGTAATAAATCATACATTTATTTCAAGTTGATTATGAAATACTTTTTTCATGGAAGTTGTAAGGTTGTTAAGTTGTAAAAACTCTCGACTTTCCCGCTATACGATAGTCTCCACCTCAGTTTGTCCGCTGTAAACTCAACATCCTCCTACGCTTTCGAAAATAATTTAGACTAAATTCTGGCCTCTTCATGGCCAAATCATGGGCACAGCTCCGGCTGAGGCTTAGTTGGAGTAGCCAATCTTTATGCTCATTTAGCCGCACATAGCTCAAAAGCTTGGCATCAGTTGCTGAGTGAAGATTTTTAATCTAGCGTGCATTTTCCAATAGTTCCATCTAAATTTGAGATTATGAACTTAATTTCCCAGATAGATATCTGCCCGTCCAAATTTTTTAAAGCAGCCTGCTTAAATTTAGAGTAGTACGACCGATGCAGCATTATTTTAATAAATGAGTTTGTCCACTTTTATTTTATATAAAAAATCATTATTTTTGATCTTTTTCATTTTCAGCAAACGTGCACTTGATGGTTTCAGATTTGTGACATGTGATTTTGAGCATCACAATCATTAGGTATTGTATTTAATTTGATCGATAACATGTTATTGCTATTGTCTAGTTTGTAGTATGATATTTCATCAAGTAGAATATGAAATATTTTTTTTGGCAATTGATTTTCAAGCAGTCGTTGTTCCAATTGACACTTAAACTTTAAGATGGCTTAAAGAAAACTCTGAAGCTATGCGCCATTGGCCGTGATCAACTTGGCAATAATTTATTACAATCACTCAAGTCAATGGCAATGGCGATGGCGATGGCGATGTCAATGGGCGAGATGGTGATGGCGATGAAGAAAACTCAAAAAAAAAATAAAAAAAATAAAGAAAAAATTACCAAAAAAAAAAAAGAGGACGAAAAACGTAACATATAAAATATAAATGGAGCTTCGTTTGGTAGAGCTCTGCGCTGATGCTATGAAGGACGATACGAGAAGTGTGTGTGTGCAATATTTTAAAATTGCATCCCAAAGGATAAAAAGCATTGCAATAAAATGTGCCACATCGACACAACACACGTCGCAAACGAATGGGCAAAAAATTGAAATAAATAAGATATAAAATGGAAACAAATACACAAAATGCCCTACAACCAAGAGCCTCTTCCCCTCGCAGTCTACCCCTCACTCTATCTCTCTCTCTCTCTCTCTCTCTCTCTCTCTCTCTCTCTCTCTGTGTGTCTCTCTCGCTCAGCCTCGAAATTTATGCATGTGAGATATTTGCGAATGCTTTTCGACTCGATAAGTGTATTTATTTGAAGCTTGGCGCTCCAATACGAGTATTTACTGTGCAGCGACACCAATTGCCGATACGAATATCCTAGAGATGGCAAAGCAATCGATAGTCTTAAAGAGTCCATACTATCGATGGTTCTCTTCGAAATATCTAAGATGTCAATCTCAATATTTTAGATATTTTGTTTTTTTAGTCTTTCGTTTATTTTGATGAAAATTGGCACAGTTGCTTCTTTTTATAGCTTATAGCTGGTTGATAAATAAGTTTTTATTTGCAATACTTTTTTGTTTCTCAAACTTTCTTAACTGAATTTATATATTCTGGGTTTTTTTTTTTAATTTTGCAGACCAAATTTTACAAAAATCGATCGATTTTATGTTATAGCTGTTGTAGAACAATCGGTTGAAAATTAAGTTTTTATATGAATAACTTTTTTGCAAGGATATGTATTTTCTTAATTTGTTAAAGTTAAACAATAAATTTCAAAAAATCAAGATCCATAATTCTGAGATGTATTATATTTTTGCATGTTGTTCAAGTTTGTTAAGAATCGGAAAACTATATGTTCTAGTTGCAATTGAAGCAGTTTCTTGAATAAGTAGTTGAGTATCTAATTGTAATATTATTATCGATATTTTCAACTCCCTCTATATGAACATATCGTTTGGAAGCACACCGATGTATTGCCATCTCTAGAATATGCTTTTAGCCATACTGTTACTTGTCTGATTGCCCAGCACACGCGACGTATGTGGAATCTGGCATATCCTTGGCTAGTTACGTTTGTCTGCAACTGCTGCTGCTTGTGCTTCTTGTTCTTGTTTTGTTTGTGTGTCTGCCACAGCGTGTGGCACAAACAATTCGCAATCCGCTGACTTGGCGACACGGCCACGCCCCCTACTTGCAATTAAAGCAAACAACAGCGCAAACTAATCTCGAGGGCCTCGTAAATTCCAGCGGGCATTCCTGTGGGTGCAGCCCTGAACCATTTCCATTCCCAGAGCCAAAGCCAAAGCCAGAGCCAGGCGAGCAGCACTGGCAGGACTGCCAGGATACAGGCACACAATACATAGTAGACACCGCCTGTGGCAAGCAATTGAAACTATGCACGAAATCTGCAAACGTTGCCGGAATCACTAAGCTGGTTTTCTAATTTCTATACTATCCTACACATACATCTACATATACATATACATATACATATATACAATCCCAGTGTCCCATTCCTTTCTATCGCTACACACTCTGTTTATTCTACGCTGCGATGCCAAAGTGTAAGAGGGTTAAACGTGAGTTGTTGGGTTAAATTTGCCTTATCGCATGTGGATTGCTTTTGCCAGACAGTTGAGAGCCAATTCAGATGTTCGAGCTAAATTTGCATATTAATTGAATGTCAAAAAGGACCAAGAAATTTAACTTGGGGCTGACTTTTGAGGGTGTATGTTATAGATATTGAAATTGACTTGAGGCTTGGACACGGTTCTAAATCAACACCAAAAAAGGTGTACACATCAAAGACATATCTCTTGAGATTAGAACTTAAATATGGGGTAAGTTAACAAACACATCACTTGAAAACTGATGACATTTTTGCTATATGCAAGGTAATTTAAATTGATTTGGATATACTCAAATCTAAAATAACAATCAAGCTATTTTGATAAGTTAGTGTTTAATATGTTTGTGAATAGTTTTTTAATTTTCAATAATACTTGGAGCTTTTAAAGTTTTAAATACTTTCTGTGTCAAACTATTGTTAATGTCATTCTAGTTTAATAATGGAAAAATAGACAATCATACGATCGATAGATTGTCATATCTTTTCGATACAGATAATCAATTTATTGCAATGTTTATATAAATTCCCATTCTGATTGATAATGATTGAGCGCCAAGACGTGCAACATTTGATTGACTATCGAAACATTTTCTGTAAATTGTATATGAGCAAATTTTCATCGATTGACATATGAAAATGGTGTTAAGTGGCTGCCAATGATACATTTCTCATATGCATAGAGATATATGTCTCTTTATCATAATAAATCACAATGATATCAATTCAGTTTTTGGTCCTGGCTCTAGGCCAAGTCATAAATCTTCAAGTGGCAACTATGTTCTTGTCATTGTTGCTTCTTTGCTCTTTTGACTTTCAAGCTTGTACAGTGTACACATATATACTCTCTTTCAATGCTACTCTGAGAAAATAAAAATGCCATAACTCGCTTATAACGCACTTCTAAGCCGCATCGACTGCAAATGGTGTGCCAGGGACGGAAACAGAGAACATGAGGAACATCAACAAAAGACGCTATTTGGCACTGGCTGCCATGACAACGATGAGTTCTGACATGTTGCCGTCAATGGAAATTGAGTTTCGCTCGTTTTTCCGGCTCTAGCTACAGCTACAGCTACAGCTAGAGCTACAGTTCCCAACCAAGATCCATCAACCCATCATACCATCATACCAGACTCTAATTGACAACTGCACGTAGCACAGGCAGTGGAAAATTGCCATCATGCTGGGACAAAAGCTAAAGCTGCACCTGAAGATATAGCAGAGGTACTACGAGTATATACTACAAGCACTATAATCAAAAGCCATTTCATATGCAATTGTTCTCATCTGCCACTTTTACGCTTTGTAGGCATCAGGTAAATGGGGTTGTGGTTTTACTGTGGCACAACTGTATGCAGCACTGTAAAAAACGACAATGGCAAGAACCTCAATTTTTAATTAAAACAACTAAGAATGTTCTAGTCGGATATTCCCGATTGCAGTATACTCTTTTTTCTCAGACTCCAGAGAAGGCATGCCAATTTTTTCTCGAGCTTTCCAGATGTGGGATATACAGATAATTGCTCATTTTCAAACCAGTTAAGGAGGTTATTAACAGTCCTAATGTCCAGTTTGGTGACACTAGCTTTAAAACTGTGGAAAATATAAGTTTTTCCGAATTTCGGGAAAGGACGTGGGAGTGTGGGGCAGATGTAAGCACTTCGTCTGCCTATGGCATATACCAACATTTAAATCAAATTTTATTGCTCTGGCTTCAAAAGTGCTTCATACGGACGGACGAACAAACGGACAGACAGACCGAAATTTCACAACAAAGTGAGTATTTGAGTTCGTATCGAAAATCACACTTCCTTTAATCCATATCTTGCTTCAGTTATAGTTTCTCTTTTGTGTTTCTACTTTGAGCTATTTTAAGAATTTCTCTACGCTCTGCTTATTGCCCAAATTGACGCTGACAGTCCAGATACAAATGAAAATTTCGAACTTGTTAGTTTGTCGTGATGCAAATATCAAACTTGATATTTGCGAGTATATATATATTCTATGTATTAAGGTTAATTTAATTCTATTTATTTCGAAGTTTGAATTTCAAATCAATTCAAAATGTAGCATACTTTTAGCAACAAGATAGAAATGAACGCTTTGTTTTCTTGAACATTTATTTCAACAGTAGACGTAAAAAAAAAAAAAAAAAAAAAAAAAAAAAAAAAAAAAAAAAAAATAGTAGACGTGCCTAAAAGATGCTTCACTTCTTCGATATGAAAATGGAAATGGAAACAGTGTCAAATATGTTGTTTAACAAAAACGCAGCACAGGGTATCTACTAGTTTACTACAATGTTGAAGCTATCTTCACCCGTCTTTCCCTTCGCTCAAAGACTATTCTATTTTCACTGCCTGTCCATTTTTGTGTCTGGTTTTGTTTTTGCTGCTCAGTTGGAGTTGTACCATAAACACAATGGAAATTTTGGAATTTGGCAACTTTTCTCATTTTGCAGGCTGCAACAGAAAATGTCAAGAAATGCAATAAATGCTAATTTTGGAGCAAGCTAAAATGTATTTTCATGCTGAGTTTAGATTTGTGCTTCAATACGACGGATGGCTTATTTAAAGAACATGTTCGCAAAATGTGCTAATAGTCGGTTGAAAGTGTCAGGCATGTCAATTAAGTGATAAATATTAAGGATTAAGGGATTTCGCAAATATGTTGCCTGCCAATTTGACACGCCCACATTTTGGCGGTGGGTTGGAGTGAGTTTGGGGGCGCAAGGCGGCTTAATAGCTTTGGCTTTGGCTTTGGCAACGTCTGCAGCTAAATGTCAAGAGTTGAAACCGCAACAGCAGCGGCAAACAAACTGCCTGAAGAGATATATACAAACTGTTTGGATATTAGTGCAGGCAGCAAGGATGTGGCAAGCAAGGATCTGGCAGTGCCTGTCGCTGAGCTGGCAAAAGACTCGTCAGAGACCTCAAAGTGGTTGCCGAGCTGCTTGCAACTTGCAACTTGCCTTTAGCTGCATCAAAAGATATGCAAATCTGTTATTTGTCTCTCTGTCTCTCTGTCTGTCAGACAGTTTTCACAACATGTATATCTATCTCATTCTGCGTGTGTTGCATCTTGACGGAATGACTTGAAATGTTTGCACAGTTTGCCACAAGTTTTGTGCTACAGGAAATTAGGACGCAAATTACAACAACCAATACAAATTTATATCCCCTTTTACCCAGCCTATTCCCCCCAAATGTCAACTGTCTAGAAATGTGAGAAAATTCACATTTCAATAAACTTATGATATTTATGAAATTTGTCAAAGCATTAACAAATATACAATATTTGATTCAAAACTTTAATACAATTTAAGTCAGTTTTGAAAATATCGCACTAACTTTGAATATATGTTTCTATTTTTTTTTTTTTTTGTATTTTACTTTCAATTAAATTCTTGAAACTAAGAATATAATAAGAAATAGTAACTTTATATGTTATGGATTTAAAAATGTAGCTCCAACTAAAAGCAAATACCAAAGTACTTGTACATTCGTAAAGGAACAGCTTAAAGGATATTTAACGCTTGAATGCCTTGACCGTTTCAATTTTCTATTCACAAATTTTAAAGCGATTTTTGCAACGTGTTCGAGCGCAAATAAGTCAACGGTCACAATCACTCAAGTAAGCAGAAAGCACAAAATGTGTATAGAAATATAGTATACTTATATATAGTATACATATACAGCTTACAAAATATGCAACGATTTGTAAAAAATTGGAAACTGTTTATTGTGCACTTTTGCAACAAGCAACTCAAAGAGGCTTTGTTCAATGCAAAAAGGAAATAAACCTTTTAACAAACGTTTTGGCACGTGGCAAACCTTCTTCAAATTATCGCCAATTTATTGAATAACCACAAGAGCCGTAAAAACCCAACCAAATTTCGCAAAGCACAAACACAAAATTAACTGTATTTATTAACATCAAACGAAAATAACAAATTTTTGGTTTTTTTGGTTTTATTTGGAAATTGTGTCAAACAGAACTAACCGCAGAAATTCAAACAATTATTAAATTAAATTATGGAATTATCAATGCAATGCGCAATCAAAAATGTGCACATTCAACAATTTTACACTTTTGCAAATATCCTTTTTTGCACCTTTCTTGCCTTTTGGGCCAAAACCCACACATAAATTGGCAAAAGCAATTTAGCATGCTATAAGCGCCATAACTTCTGAGTTTATTCTGATACCAAATCAAATGTATATATAAAGTGTTTAAGTGATCAACTAACGCATACCCTGTACTAGCTTTAAAGTACGCTACTTTTTATAATCTTTTTTTAATTTTTTTGAAAAAAAAAAAGAAAAAGAATATTTTGGGTTTGTGAAATGTCCGTCTGTCCGTCCGTATGAACGCAGTTTTTTTGAACAGTTTTGAAGCTAGAACAACCAAACTTGGTATACATGTTGGTATATACCATAGGCAGACAAAGTGTCAAGATCTCCCCCCCACCACGACCCCTTCCAACACAAACCGCAAAATCCTATATCTTCCACAGTTTTACAGCTAGAGTAACCAAATTTAGCAAATTTACTAATCACTTCCTTGATTGATCTGACTAAAAAAATATGGCCACGCCCACCTTCGCCCCCACAAATAAGCAAAGTCTGTATCTCCCACACCCCTTAAGCTAGAATCACCAAATTTTGCAGGTTTAAATCTATTGTCCTATTAAATAGATTCGATGAAAATAATTTTGCCACGCCTACTCCCGCCCTTGCATTCGAGCAAAGTTTGTTTCTCACTAGCCTGTAAAACTGGCTAAACCAAATTTAAATTAATGGCAAAACTAGAAAGATTTGAGCAAAAATACAATTGCCGCGCCCATTTCTGACTCTGCAAAGAATCGAAAAAAAGAGTATATCGCAGTCGGGTGCATCCGACTGCAACGTTCTTACTTGCTTGAAGTTGTTTTAGTCTTGTTATTATTAGTTGTTAAGTTTAATTTCGGTTTTTTGTTTTTAAATAATTGAAATCTAATAATTTTTTTATGTATACAAAAAATATTTTCCCTACGTGCTAGCGCGCACATAGATATTAGTTGCTTTTCTTTTTCCGCAGTGCATGCAGCAGAACAAAACACCAATACTGTCACATTTTAGGTCCCGCTCTTTGCTCCTGGCGATAGACTATACTTACATTCTTACTTGTTTTGAGTTGGTTGCTTAGAATTCCCAAACAGTTTAAGCAAAGACAGGCTGTAGTACCCGAATAAAACCCTAGAGCAATATCTTATTTCTTATCGTATTTCTCCTCTTTTTTTTGTTGAATTTGCGCATAAGACGAGCCGAATTGAAACTCGGTGGAAAAACACTTATCGCAGGCAAACGCGGAACTCGAAACGATTGTGCTGATTGTGACTAGAATTTAGTCCGCATTTAGACGATGATTTAACCGTCATGACGTTTTTCATTCTGTTTTGAAACGTCTGCGTAACATCAATCTCATTTACATCAACAAAACAACTAATTTCTTGTATCTTGTTTTAATTGTATTTTGATTTTTATCGTTTCTATGCTTTATGCCTTCGACATTCTCACATTCATTCGTTGAGGGTAAAAAAGAGGAAATTGAAAAACAGGAGCTTATATATTTTCTTAAACTTTATTAACATATTGAATTTGAGAATTCAACCAAGAGTTGAACTTCAGCTCTAATATTTTCTAATAAATGTATGAATATGGCTGTTCGAGAATATTTTGATGTAATCTAATTAGGTCATAAAAAAGAAACTGTTATAACTGTTACATACACTTGTCGTAATCAGCTATACCCTTTAGCCAGCAAACTACATTAGCAGGGTATAAATATATGTGTAGTCGTGTATACTATATTGGTTTCCTGGCCCATTTAATTTAGCATAAAAGTCAAGTTTGAAGTTTTTGTGTGCCAGCAGCCAAAAACTAAACAGTCCAAGACTTGCCTAAAAGGTGCCTGCCAAGGGTATTCGTTGGGTGTTGGGGTGATCGAGGGAGGTTGAAGAGGGAATACTATTGTGTTTACACTCGCTTGTGGCCAGAGCCGCAGTAAGCGAGGAGTCGACTTGATGAACTGTAAATGAACTTTCTGTTTGAATTCGATTTAGTTTTATTGCTGCATTCGCTTGGAATACATATCTAATAGACTTAGCTAAAAGGAAAATCCAGGTCCTGGCCAATTCGGGATATGCTGCTGTGCACTTTTCTGGCCGGAACATGTTTGTTCATGTAAGTGCATTGTGTGTGTGTGTGTGTGTGAGTGTTTGTGTGTGTGTGCACATGTTGGTCGAGTGTTTCAAGTGTCCTTCAGCATATAAGCAAAATGTATTGGGATATCCATTTGGAAACTATACAAATTGTAAAATAAAATAGCATGCAAATGATTGAGGAGCCCAAGAACATTGTTAGAGTTGGTATACTTGACTGTTGTGGTTAGCCAGAGATGAGATAAAATAAGTTGATTTTAGATGAGATGACATGATGATAACTAAAGCAGGAAAAGACAATATTGCATTGTTAAACCAAACGAAGTGCAACAAAGGAAAACAAAGTCAAGTAGAAGGCAATATGCAAATTTAGTTCAATTTTAAGGCGACTTGATATCGTTGATGTATGCTAGCATATATTTCTCAAATTTAGGCTCACAACGTATTGCCGACAAATTCTTATTCAGGATTCTTTATGTATCCTAGAACATAACTTTTAAATGAAGGCTTTCATTTTAATTTCTGTTTTGGCTTGCAGTCATTCAAGCCAACATACTTCGATGAAAAGTGAAAACTATTTAAATATAATTAAACACAAATATTCATTGGACCAACACTCGAGTTTTAATATGGGTAACTCAAGTGCTTTGTTATTGCCAATTAAATTGTTCTTTAACAAAAACAATTTAAATGTGCACCCTAAAGTATTGTATAATTCAATTAAATTGAAATTGCACAAGTATTTATAAAATGACAACAGGCCAACAATACAATGCAATACAATACAATACAATACAAAAGTGTTTGCAAAGCTCATTGCCATGAATATTTTATGCTATAACGCTGCGTATACGCAATAATCCATGTCTAGGCCAGTTTGAAATTATAAACTGAAAATGAATGCAGCAGAAAATGTGTTAAATACAAACATTACTGTCTGTGTCAATTATAATGAGTAAATGGCGCATATACTAAATATTCTGACATTCCAGCAATTATTATTATTATTTCGGTATGGTTCTCGTTTCTGTCACTTTTGTCACTTTTGTCACTTTTGAAAATTAAAACAGATGAGTTGATAATTAAAATAGCAAAACCAAATGGTGTGTGAAATGTTAGTGTCAACGTGTTAACGCCAAGTATATCAAATGTTTAGCTATAATTAAAATAAAATGCAAATGCAGGACAAACAAGTGCCCTAAAGGACTAGACCATATTAAAGCAAAAGGTGTAAGTTTCTATTTTTATTATTATTTTTTTTTTTTTGCTTACAATTCCATTTTTGGTCAACAAATACAGCAACTGTTCACAAAAGCGCAAGTGACAATAAAAACCACTTTCAAAAAAAGTTTAAGGCAAAAAAAAATACTGCTTGAAAAGGGGAGGAAAAGTCAACACGAATCTGCAATTTGGTTCAAGTTTCCACAAGGACCACAGCGAAAATTGCTAATTCTCTCAAAAACTTCAAGTTGACACAAGAAATTTGTGTGAATACATTTTTTATTCGCTTCTATAGCGGAAAATTGAGAATCTTCAAAAAGAAATGAATACAAAGAAAGCAAGAGAAAGGCAGAGCGAGTTAGAGATAGAGCGAGGCTAACAAGATGCATATATTTTTTGTTTTGTCCCTTTTTATGTTCTTTTTTTAGAAATTCACTTTATTAACGAAACCTACTTCTGAGATTTTCATAACTTTTTTATTGAATTTGAATATCGACATTGTTGACTATGAACTTTCGCTAGTTTCAAAAGTAATCAATAATGTAATTAAATAATGTTTAAATAAAGTTAAAATAATTCCAATTACATTGTCAAACAACTTTTTATATGAAATTGAAGGAAAAACAATTGAAAGATCTATCGATTTATTTTTATTACGTTTTATATATTTGTTTATTTAAACCAGGGTATTTAGAAGCCGACTTCAAATTTCTTGATCTTTCACTTTTAGTTGACTTAAGCAAATCAATTCTTATCTCTGGCAGCGGGGCGAGCTTATCAAAACCAATAGACACTGTGGAGACCAACGGCTTGTAAATATTTATAAAACACTTGAGAACAAGTGGCGTTATTGTTTACAGTCTATAAATCCCAGTAGTCGGTGTAGCTTTATCTTTGCGATGTCTTGAATGGAAATGGTTTGCATATATTTAATAATCGACAAGCGATTACATTTGGCAATCGTGTTGCACGGAATAAGGGGAATACCCTTGAAATCTTTAAGGAAATGATTTCGCTGATGAAATAAGAATAATCTCAAGCAGTTTATTTTGGGGGTTGGTGGGCGAAGAAGTCTTTGAAACTTTGGTCATTCATCAAAGTGGGCAATGCATTTATCCTTTTCAGAATGACTTTGGAATGTCTTTAAAGCAGGCGTTCGGCCACGCCCACTTGAGTATGCATTGAAAAATATGCAGCTACTAAATTAAAACTGTCAGAGAAATCCCCTGCCATTCCCCGTCCCCATCTCTCTGTTCAAGCTGTCCACAGACGACGATGACGACAAAGCGTTTGACATTAGTTGAGATTTTTCAATGCGTCAAAAACGTGTCGAAAGGGGGAGTGGCAAGGGGGGCGGATATTTGAATCTGGGGTTTCGGTATGGCCAGCAGCCATACAAAAGCTTGGATGTCATCCACATTATTAGCATGTTGGGTTCTCTTTCGGCTCTGTTTCACAAGGTACAAAGTTCGCTTTGAAAAAAAAACAAAAAATAAAACCTGAATGACAAATCTAGAAGAATGGGCCAAAGAGTGCATACAAAAGAATTGGTTGTAAGTGCCGCTCAAGGTCTTTGCTGCATTTGCTGATTTTATTTTGATGCCAAGCCTGGTGAACATTAGAGCTGAACAATTGTGGCCATGCGATTGTTTCGATAGTGATAGTCTTAACTATCGATGCTGTTTATTCACTTTATGTTGCTAATAAGACCATCAATAGTATCGATAAGATTGATAATAAAGTTTATAACTTTGGAATTAAATAAATCTGTAATAAAGATATGGTAAATTGCAGAATTGTGTGGGAATGATGATGTTGGGGAAGTTATGGATACCTGCCTAACAACAATATCTCCCAATTTTAGAAAAATAACACCTCTTTGTAACAGCTCAAGCCCTTAGATTTATATAATTGATTTTAATATAATATATGCCTCAGAAACATCGTTGATAACGACGCTGCGTTTTATTGCATTCCAGCTCTAGCTTTTATTTGTATGTGCCTTTGGGCACGTTTATTGGCTCTGGCTTTTGTGTTACGCATTTATGTTAAACAGTTGCCCATTTTAATTGAATAACAACAATTACCAATTCTATTGTAAGGCATAAAGCTCGTGAGTCTCTTTTGTGAATCCATTTCCCCATGCCTTTGACTCACGTCTCCCGATAAGAGGTTTCAACATTGAAAATTGGCTGTCTACGTGCAATGTTGCCGACACACCCATTTACACAATTTGGGGTGTGGACACAATGACCTTGAGCTGGTCACACAAAAGGGCTGTAAAATTATGGCATAATATTGCCCTAGTTTGTCATTTGCCAATTGTTAGTCAACTGTCATCTGATTGTGCCACAATTCAATGACTATCTTCTATTCATATCTCTAGATATCCGGTAATTACACTTTGATGTACATTTATTAAAGTCGTAAGATATGTCATTTAATTATTGTCTTTAGTAAATTTAAGGGCAGACATATCAAATATTAAGCTATATTTTAATATATGAGTATGTTTGTTGACTCTATAGATCTTAAGGAATATAGAAATATTTTTTATTACATTCAAAAATACTTACTTTATATATTTGATTTATTATTGCAGATAACTATATATACAAGTCATTTCAGTTTAAGGATTACACACTAAGCATGCTTAACAGTTAAATTCAATAACATCATCATCATTATCATTATCAACGCAATGGAGCAAAACAAGAAGAAGACACAAACTTTCATCGACTTTGTCTAGTTGCAGCTGAAAACTGAAAACTGTAAACTGAAAACTCATAAGCAAAACTTTGTAGAAGAAGACGGCACAAAAGTTATTTACTTGTAGATTACGTGTCTTCAAAGTTGGCAACGACATTATACAATTTATATGCACGTACTGCGTGCTGCGTATCCAAGATGAAATGTCTCGACTTGTAGCAGGACCAGAACCAGTACCAGGACCAGTAGCAGTAGCAGTAACAGGCAACAGGATGCGGCAACAGGACTCGGCACTAGGACACGGCATCAGCAAGATGATGAGCTCGCTGCTCATCAAGGAGAATGTAATTACATTTTCGCCTGATTCATGACAGTTTTGCATAACGCAAAACGCCTCGTGCCGAGGATATTGCGATTATTAATGAGTCAGGCGCGAACATCAGCAGCCACAAAAGGCTCAAGCCCAAGGATAGCAATCTCCCAAGGCTTTGACACGGCTTGACATGTGTATCAGCTGGTGTCGGTCTCGCTCTTAACCCCTAATGGAAGGCCAACTAACACTCAGATTGTGCCTGGCGTGACACTAAATAAGGTAATTACTGATAAACTTAGTATTAGTTGAAATTTAACTAGACTGCCAATAATGCTTATAAGTCAGCTGCATATTAGTTTTAATTGTGTAGGTACTTAAAAGTATTATTGTTATTACCAATGTTATGCCCTCAGCAGTTTACCATAGAGTTGTGGTCGTAAGTTACCCTATACTCATATCTAAATTTACTTTTTTCTTTTGTTAGTAACTTATTCATGTTTTTCCAATCGTTATAAATTTAAAACCATAATTGTAGCTATAAGTTTTTAACAAAAATATTACAGCTTTAGATGGGTTCTGTGCAAACAAAAAACCCAAAATGATTTATGAGTAATCAGTGCCTTTGAAGTGCTCTTTTGCACTGCGATGCCATAAAACACCATAGAACTGCATATGTTTACACATATATCATTTATTGAGTTGAACTGATAATATGAGAATATTTACACACAGAGGTGAATAATGACAGTCTGTGTGTTGAATTAATCATCTATATTTATTGTAGTTGCAAAAAGAAATATCCACAAACCCAATTTACAAAAATTATTCATCTAAAATCTCTTATCGCGGCTCGTTTAAATCTCATTTAAAAAAGTTAAATTTTAAATACGTAGACGTATTATACAAACCCAATTAAAGTAAAGCCATTTAAGTAAATACAACGTCATATTGTAGAACAGCTGAGGAACTATATGCGGATGTGCAACACGCGTTGATAAAGAGATTAGTCAGCCACCCAAAGTTGCTCCAGTTAAGAATTTTATGGGCTCGGTGTTGCTTATCAGTAAAAAGCTTCGCATAAAAACCAAATGTTGTAGCACAAGCAGCTCAGTCTCATTTAAATATCGGCATATTGACAAGTCTTTCAACAGAAAGTGTTTCACGTGTATTCCAATTACACACTTGGATACAGTTTCTACAATAATATTGCAAAATATTTTCAACAAAATGAGTGTTCAGGCTGTAATTTGACTAAACACGAAAAATTAATTTCTCACACCTTATAAATCATTTACTTATAGACAAAAACTTATTTCAATTTTCAATATATTTCAAAATTCGTTTCTATACAGTATGAAAAGGAGGTGCTTGATGCCCACAATTCCTACAGAGCCCGACACAATGCGCAACCATTGCAGCTTAATGAAAAGCTATCTCAACTAGCTACCAACTGGGCTCAGGTATTTACGAATATACAATATATAATTATCATATATTCAATATCCTTAACAATCTATCAATATCCCTTTAGCATCTGCTGGCCAGCAATCGCATGGAGCATCGCCAGAACAGCGGCTATGGAGAGAATATCTACATGGCCTCGGGTGGTAATCTTGCTGGTGCGGATGCAGTCAGATCCTGGTATAATGAGATCAGTCAATACAACTGGCAGAGTCCTTCGTTTCAAATGAACACAGGCCACTTTACCCAAGTGGTTTGGAAGGGCTCCACGCAGCTGGGCGTGGGCTTTGCAAGACGGTAAGTAAATTTGCAAGATTCAAAACGAATCTCTAAATTACTTTATAATTTATTATCCTGCAGCGATAATACCATTTACGTAGTATGCAACTATGATCCTCCAGGCAACTTTATGAATAAGTTCCAGGAGAATGTCAGTCCGGCGAAGTAATTTCCAAAATTTACTATTATTTACTATTATATACATTCCATCAAATATTGTAATACAAAAACGCGTATAGTTTTCAACCAAATATAATTATATATATATTTCAATAAATTGTAATAAAATATATTAAAATAAACATTGAATTTATATACAAAATACATATGCATTTATTTCATGGAAAATGTTGGGAATTCTCAAATGACACTTTAAAATCCTTAAGAATAGAACTATACATTCTACAGCTTCGAAAGCTCCTTGAAACGTGGCTGTTTACAGGACAAACGACATCAAATGCGACCTTCTGTTGGCTGAGTTACGTTATTGTAATCAGCATTTGATTTGAAAAATTCTGTGCAGATACGTTCTGCGTATTTCTGTTCACCTGGTACTTTGCTCAAATTGTCAAAGCAAAACTGAAAACAGAAACCAATTCAGCGCCCTTTATTTTGCTGCATACTTTTAGGAGCCATCTTTTTCCTTTAAGAAAAATTGCTCTAACTTGGCCATGTCCCTGCAGATTTAGCAAGGATTCGGTGCGTTAGGATCGCAAGAACCACAACTATCGATTGGCATTCAAGGATAATAGGGTCATCTAGGGACCATCGACTTGGTAATTTTCAGTCTGGGAGCGAACGGAAACGTGCCAAAAACACAAAATCCTTGATAGCTCAGAAACCTTAAGGGCAATCAGGATGTCCTTTGGCCAGATAATGGGTGTGAGTAAGGCGCGTCGTTTGACAGGTGTCCTTTAAGGATCAGCAAGGATACGCCCGAGATATGGCTAGTTTTCTGTATATAAAAAAGTTCTTTTATCTCAGCTGTTATAAGGACTTTCGTCCTTTAGGTAACATTTTCAGACTTGGCTGGATAAGGACTATCTTCTGACCAAAGGATATTCAAATCGTCCTTCAAATAACCGAGTTACAGGCGATTTTGTGATTTGAGGACCTTTTTTCTGAGTTCCCCCCTTGCAAAATTTTTAAGTATAATTTTCTATGAAAATATATAATTTGTTGCATACTTTCAGGCCCTTTTTGAAATACAATAATAATGCAAGCGTCTATTTAAAATTGAAAGTTGTTTTATTTATTTGGAAAATCACTGATTAAAATCACATAAATACAATATTGATTTAGCATTAAATAACACTAATTATAAAGGACAATTTGCTATTAATTACATAAATTAAATAAATTGAATAAAGTGTACAAACTAGAATTTATGCACTGTTTACATGTGAAATTCTGCATAATACAAGGATATCTTAACCGTAGGAACAATTAAAACTAATAGATATACATCAATTTGCAGTTTTGGATCTATCTGATCTTGGCTTTAGATAATAGTAATTACGGATGTATATTTTGAGAGATATTTTATCTGGTTTACTATAAATCACTCTTCGATGGTACAGAGTGTTTGGCGTGCTAGAGAACGTGTTCCAAAATGATTGTTCGCATTGCCATTTGTGACTGGCTTTGTGTTGGCCAATTTGGCGTCTAGGCCATCACAGACATCCGCTTTGGGTGGGCACCGCTGCTTAGGCTGCTGACGATGGACATGGACGCCAGTGAGACGGAGTCGGCGATAGAGGGAGATGTATTTGCCGGCAGTGGTCGTCCTGGGCACAATGTGTTTCTCGCAGAAGCTGGTCTTGGTGCGGGCCGCGTCGCTGAGCTGGGCATGGCCAAGAGCCTGGAGGAAGGCCAGCACAAAAGCATAGCAATTGTGACTGCTCTCCTCATAGCAGGCAATGGACCAACGCGTTGACTGTCCACAGATCTGACAAAGAAGAAGCAGCTTAGCGATTTGCATGCTAATTTGAATGGGGATAAAGGTAGATGGGAAACAAAGCTCACCTGCTCCAACACCTCGTCCCAATAGTCGTGCCAGTGCTCGGGTACATCGCCTACAAGCAGCGATTGCCACCAGTCCCGTGGATTATCCTCCCGCCGATGCCGACGCAGTCCATCCCTATCAAATTCGACAATGTCGCCGCCGGATGTGGTCACCGCGATATGCAAATCTGTGGCGTTGTTGTAATCGCTGCGGAAACACATAAACGCATCAGACACATTTTGCATATTACAGACTATCCAAAAAAAGAATCAAAAATATAGCAAACCTCAAAAAAAAAAAAAAAAAACTAAAAAAAAAATGGAAACAAATTTGAAATTTTGTGGGCTTATGCGAAAGTTTGCCGGACACGAAACTCTCTCAAACAAATTTTGTGCTGCATTTTAAAAGCAAAAAAAAAATGTTATCCAGATACAGTTGAGACTGTAAAGCTCTTCTACAGAATACTGTCCCAACATAGGCTGCATATTTGAGCTGGATTGTAAAAGCAAAGCAACAGACCATGTTTTTTTTTAGCAAATCCGAAAAAAATTGCTGGGAGTATTAGTTGATAAGCTGAATGATAGAAAAGTATTCGAGGGGTTCTTTAGTAATAGTTTGCTTTAATACCAACTAGAAAACAATTCCAAATGAGCCCATTACAAATCGGCAACTTGCAAAATATCGTAGAGCCCATTTATACTCACTTGAGAAAGTCGCCTGTGGAGGGCCGCAGGACAATTGCGCAAGGATGCTGTGTGGCCCGCACAAAGGGATAGGGCAATCGAAAGGGCAGCAGCCTTGTAATGTTTATAGTGGTCGCATCTTCAGTTGCGTCTAGAGCAACATTCGCATTCGCATCCGCATTTGTATCCGCATCCGCATCCAGTTGCGCATTGCAATGGGGACAAGTGTGTGGCAAAGTGAAGCAGAAAACTTTCACATTGCAGTGATGAAAACACAGAATGCCCGGATCTGAGGTAATTGTGGTTTTATATGTCCTTGCTGTTGTTGTTGTTGTTGATGCTTCTGTTGTGATTGTTGTTGTGATAGTTGTTGATGTTGTTGCTGTTGTTGCTGATGTCGCCAACATGGCTGCCTGCTTTGGTTTGGTTAGCTGGTTCGTTTGGTTCTTTCTCTTGGCCGTTTGGGTCGGACGCCTTTCACCCGTATTATAATTGATACACTTTTGTTGCTATCCTTGTTGTTGTTGTTAGTGTTGCAGCCTTTTCTGGACCCTTGTGTCTAGCTGCTCCTTTGGCTCTTGTGGTTACGCAGGCCTGCAATAAAATGAACATTTCTTGTAAATAAGCCGATCCCAGCCAGAATTCTGACCAAAGTTGTTTGTTTCAACTTTGAAGCGACCAACAACCGACCAACAGCTTTTGCGGTTGTCGCACTGTGGGGCCTCTGCCCAAAAAACCTAGCAAAAACAAAAATAGTTACAAAATTTCACATTTTTCGACAAATAGTACTTCTTTTTAATTTCAGAAAATTGTAAAAAATGTCTAGAATTTAGTGTGAAATTAATTTAAGAACAAGTAAGAACGTTGCAGTCGGCTGAACCCCACTGCGATATACTCTTTTTTACCCTCATCGAATGAATGTGAGAATGTCGAAGGCATTAATCGTAAAAACGATAAAAAAATCAAAATACAATTAAAATAAGATACAAGAAATTAGTTGTTTTGTTGTAGTTGTTGTGGCATCATAAGTTGTCCGTTTATGAGAAGGACTGGGGATGTGTTCCTTCTTAAAGCGTCTAGGATTTAAATAGACATTGCTGCTTCTTGAACTTTAGACCTATCCTTGCTTATGGAAGGTGAAACGCTAACTTTTTACTTTTTACATTTTGCCTTGTGTCTTTGTCTTTCCGATACACGTCAAAACAACTGAAAATCAGAGTTGCAATGTATGATGTAAGAATCACTGATGTTGCGCGGACGTTTCAAAACAGAATGAAAAACGTCATGACGGTTAAATCATCGTCTAAATGCGGACTAAATTCTAGTCACAATCAGCACAATCGTTTCGAGTGCCGCGTTTGCCTGCGATAAGTGTTTTTCCACCGAGTTTCAATTCGGCTCGTCGTATGCGCAAATTCAACAAAAAAAAGAGGAGAAATACGATAAGAAATAGGGTTTTGCTCTAGGGTTTTATTCGGTTACTACAGCCTGTCTTTGCTTAAACTGTTTGGGAATTCTAAGCAACCAACTCAAAACAAGTAAGAATGTAAGTATAGTCTATCGCCAGGAGCAAAGAGCGGGACCTAAAATGTGACAGTATTGGTGTTTTGTTCTGCTGCATGCACTGCGGAAAAAGAAGAGCAACTTATATTTATGTGCGCGCTAGAACGAAGTGAAAAATGTTTTTTGTATATAAACAAAAATTAATAGATTTAATTTATAAAACCAAAAAACTCAAGTTAAGCTTAACAACTAATAATAACAAGACTAAAACAACTTCAAACAAGTAAGAACGTTGCAGTCGGATGCACGCGACTGCGATATACTCCTTTGTCGCCTCTTTGCGGAGTCAGAAGTGGGCGTGGTAACTGCATTTTTGCTCAAATCTTTCAAGTTTTGAAATTAATTTAAATTTGGTTTAGCCAGTTTTACAGGTTTATAAGAAACAATTTTATCCAATCTATTTAATAGGGCAACTGAATTTAACCTGCAAAATTGGGAGATTCTAGCTAAAGAGGTGTGGGAGATATAGACTGTGGGGGCGGGGGTAACCCTTGTGCCCAATTTGGTTACTGTAGCTGTAAAACTGTGGATGGTATAGATTTTTGTGGTTTATGGGGGAAGGGGTGGGGATGGGAGGGAGATCTTGACACTTTGTCTGCCTATGGTATACACCAACATGAATACCAAGTTTGGTTGCTCTTGCTTCAAAACTGAGGGAAAAAACTGCATTCATACAGACGGACGGGCATTTCACAAACCCAATATACTCTGTTTTTTTTTTTGTAAATTAAAACAAGTAAGAACGTTGCAGTCGGATGGACCCGACTGCGATATACTCTTTTTTTCGTCTCTTTGCGGAGTCAGAAGTGGGCGTGGCAATTATATTTTTGCTCAAATCTTTCAAGTTTTGCCATCAATTTAAGTTTGGTTGGGCCAGTTCTACAAGTTTGGGAGAAACAAACTTTGGTCGATTGCAAGGGCGGAGGTGGGCGTGGCAAAATTATTTTTATCCAATCTATTAAATAGGTCAACAGAATTCAACCTGCAAAATTTGGTGATTCTAGCTAAAGGGGTGTGGGAGATACAGACTTTGCTCATTTGTGGGGGCGGAGGTGGGCGTGGCCAAATTTTTTTTTACCAGATCGATCAAGGAAGTGATTAGTAGCCCTTGTGCAAAATTTGGTTACTCTAGCTCTAAAACTGTGGAAGATATAGTTTTTTGCGGTTTGTGGGGGAAGGGGTGAAGGTGGGGGGGAGATCTTGACACTTTGTCTGCCTATGGTATATACCAACATGTATACTAAGTTTGGTTGCTCTAGCTTCAAAACTGTGGAAAAAACCTGCGTTCATACAGACGGACAGACAGACGGACAGACGGACGGACGGACATTTCACAAACCCAATATACCCTTTTTTCCTTTTTTTTCAAAAAAGTTAAAAAAAGAGTATAAAAAGGGTATAAAAACTATAAAGTGTATAAAATGATAAAAAAAATTCTATAAGTATGCATTCAACATTGTTTTCTGAATGTAAAGTATTTAATGTAATTTTTCAACTCTAAACAAAATTTAAAAAAAGGATTATAAATTTATTTTTTTTTATATAAATATAAAGAAAGCCAATAAAATTTCCTAAAAGTTTCTATGAGAAGCTAAACAATAAGGGAAGTGGCCCCACTGTGCGTTGTCTCATAAAGAAACCGGTCGACCGCCCGTACAGTTGTCATTATTGCAAAATACAGAGACTTTTTGTTCATATGTTGATTAGCTTGACTCCTGTGGGTTGTTCAATTGTCCTATCATAAGCTGACAGAAATTGAATGCTAACTACAAAGTCTTTTTTGTGGTATAGTTGCTTGACAATATTCAACATCGAATTTCAAATATATTTACATATATATTTCAGCGTAAGAGTAATATCATGGAAACTTTAAGTTCTGTTATTGGATTTTATAGTATAAAATTATAAGCTATAGTTGAAATTAAACAAAGTTCTGTGACGATATGTATGTATATTCAAACACCCTCAAGTGTTTCCCTGTTGCAATGTTTCAAGAAGGAATAACAACCCCCAAACTTAGCCGTAGTATTCTGTTAACCTCTTGGATCAAAAAGAAAACACATGTTTTACCAAAAAGCCGGCTAAGGTGAAAAACTGAAAAACGTAAACAAACCGGCAAAATGAAAACAAATCTTGAAATGGGAAAATATATATTCACCCCAGGCGCAAACTCACCAAACAAAACAAATTCAAACGAACGAGAATAAGAAATCAAGAGAGAGCATAGACCAAAGTGAGGAAGAGAGAGATAGAGGATGAGAGGGAGGGAGATAGCGTGATATGGAGAGAGTTGCATTGCAAGGTGAATATAATTGCAGCAAGCGACAAATTTCCCAAACGTTCGACGCTGCGAGTCTCGTGCAACGCGTCGTGTCGCAACTCGTCGTATCATGTCGCATCGAGTCGCATCGCGTCGCTGTGCCACGTCGAACCTCGAGGCGGAACCAGTTGACGGCGAGCCGTGCGAGTAGACGGTCGTGTTGTTGTCCCAATTTGGCCAACAGTCTTTTGAAAGGGATCAGTACGGCATAGTGCAATCTCATTGTCATTATCATTATCATTAGCATTATTATTATCATTATCATTATCATTATGTTATGATTATGAGCAGCAAACTGAAGCAGTGTTGTTATTGAGTGCAACGTGAAAGCGTTAGACAATAAGGATTCGCCAAATTGTTATTGATAGGCTATTATTTGAAGATATCTCAGGATATGCGGCATTATCCTGTCAAAACATAAACAAGCTTGGACTTGCATCGCTGTTGTTAATATCCTGCACGTCGCCAAGTGACAAGTGCAACATTTTGTTGTCCAGAGTGTCCTTTTTTTTTACGTGTGTGTAGCTGTGTGTCACCACGTTGCGGTCTCTTGGATCCTGCCAAGCACCCTCCGCGCACCCTCCCCCGTCTCGAATTTTGTGTGTAGTTTGTGCGGTTTCGTCTCCGGGGTTTTAGTGTGGCAAGTGGCCGCCTTTGTTGCATGGCAACAACACTTGGCTAATCGATGAGGTGCCGAAAAAAAGGACACACAAAAAACACACACAGAGCCACAAGGATAATGACCTAAAACGGTTTTTTTGGTAAGCAACCCAACCTAACATATAACAATATTTCAAGGCAAATATTTATTGAAACAATTTAAAGCAGCTGATAAGGCGTAAATTCATTTTTAATAGGCCAAGTCAACAAAACCAAGAAGCGTTAACTGATTTTCTACCAACTTTTTGGTGGCAGATTTTGCGGTTGCTTTTTGCTGTTTGTTGTTTCTTCTTGTTGTTGCTGTTGTTGTTGTTGGCTTGTCAACGTTGTCACAAAAGTTTAAATGTGACATTTTTGTTGTTGTTGTTGTTATTGTAGTTATCGCAAAAAGGATATCAAAAGTTGGCAACCACAACAACAAGAACAATAACCACAACAAAATAAATTGAAGAAAATGTCCAAGAATTAAATTCTAGAAAATTTGAAAAAGAAATTAGTTAAACAAGTTTTGTGGCTTGGACTTTATCTCTGTGCCAATTAATGCGACTCAATGGGCGTGGCAATTTATGCGTAAATTATAATGTTTACTTGGCCAAGTTCCAGACTTTCCCAAACCCAACACACCCCATCCCCCAACTCCTATAAAAAGTTGACAGATTAAGTGAGCAGTTTTTTGATATGGGTGCCGAGTCGATAAACTCACAAAACGCTTTGCCCAAATTTGTTAGTTTTCAGACAAAACAAAAACAAATTTTTCGAAATGTTTGAGTTGTGGTCTGGGCAGATATTTGACAAAGATATATTTATTTTAAATGCAAATTAGCTTACAGGCTTTCAGGATAGCAGCAAATGTTTTCAACAAAAAATTTATACAAAGACATAGAAAATAAATTTACATATAACTTTGCGTGGAATTAAAAAAACGTTAAGCTATCAATTTATATTATGATAACTGAATATGAGAAGTAAAGCTATCAATTTCAAAAGGGTTAACTACATATATAACTAAGACATCGAGAAATAATAAGTATCTTCTTTTCTTAGAAAAAGCAAGTAAGAATGCTCTAGTCGAGTGTGCACGACCACTAGACTCCCTGCTCCCAACTTGCAATTCAAGCAGTTCAGCGGCAACGTAAGCAAGCAGCGCACTTAGCTTGTCCAGTGCTTGTCAAACTGTTGTTTCAGCCTGCTGAGACGGGGGTAATAATTTAAAGTTGTTTTTTTTTAGTCTTCTCTTTGTCAAACATTTATCATACGATATTTATGCATTTGTCTGACCCTAACAACAATTTGTGTTCCATTAATGCGTCAATTAAATTTTTATAAGTGACGGTAATTATACTATAAAACAAGTATAAATATTACAATTGAATGATTCCGACTGCGATATATTCTTTTTTACCCTCATCGAATGAATGTGAGAATGTCGAAGGCATAAAGCGTAAAAACGATAAAAAATCATAATACAATTAAATAAGATACAAGAAATTAGTTGTTTTGTTGTAGTTGTTGTGGCATCATAAGTTGTCCGTTTATGAGAAGGACTGGGGATGTGTTCTTTCCAGGGACCGAAAATAACTGTTATCGTAAAATTTTTAACCAAAAAAAGCATAGATAAGGAGACGTTTAAGGTTACTTTTGAAAACACCAAATGACTTGTATTTACTTCCCGTCTTTGATTCTGCAATAAACCTATATTTTTCAATTTTTATTATAAAAATAATTTTTAACGGTTATTTTTTAATTTTTAGTATAAAAATATTTAAATAACAATTATCTGTGATTAATACTTTTTTGCTCCATAAATAACAGTTATTTGTTGATTTTTTTAATTAAAATCACAAATAAGAGTAATTTTATGATTTTTATTTTTTGCCCACAAAAATAATTGTTATTACTGATTTTTATTAAAAAAATCAAAAAATAACTGTTATGAAAAAGTCTTTTAAATAAAAATCAGTCATTGACTTTTATTTAAAAAGTAAATATATTAAAATCAGTCAATGATTTTTATTTTCGTTTTTGAAAATAAAAATCTTTGTCGCATATCTCAATGATCTTAAAAGATAGAAGCCCCAAATTTAATATACATCATCTTAACACGCATACAAAACTTTTTACATAAGACACGCCCCCCTCCGCCATTTATTTTGCGTTTTAAATAAAAGTCAATGACTGATTTTTATTTAAAAGACTTTTTCATAACAGTTATTTTTTGATTTTTATTTCTGATTTATATAATAAAAATCATAAGATAACTGTTATTTTTGATTTTTATTATAAAAACCAGAAATAAATACTTATTTATAGATTGAAAAAATAAAATCAATTTTTAAAAGTTATTTCTTAACTTTTTTAATGAAAACTAAAAAATAACTGTTATCTTATGAGGAATTATTTAAAAATCAAAAATAACTGTAACTTATTGATTTTTAATATAAAAGGTTAAAATTAACTATTAAATATTGATTTTTATGATAAAAGTTATAACCTTTACGGTCCCTGGTTCCTTCTTAGTGTGTATGGGATTTAAATCGACATTGCTGCTTCTTCAACTTTAGACCTATCCTTGGTAATTTTTTACATTTTGCCTTGTGTCTTTGTCTTTCCGATACACGTCAAAACAACTGAAAATCAGAGTTGCAATGTATGATGTAAGAATCACTGATGTTGCGCGGACGTTTCAAAACAGAATGAAAAACATCATGACGATTAAATCATCGTCTAAATTCGGACTAAAATCTAGTCACAATCAGCACAATCGTTTCGAGTGCCGCGTTTGCCTGCTATAAGTGTTTTTCCACCGAGTTTCAATTCGGCTCGTCGTATGCGCAAATTCAACAAAAAACAAGTAAGAACGTTGCAGTCGGATGCACCCGACTGCGATATACTCTTTTTTTCGCCTCTTTGCGGAGTCAGTGGGCGTGGCAATTGAATTTCTGCTCAAATCTTTAAAGTTTTGCCATCAATTAAAATTTGGTTGGGCCTGTTCTACAGGTTTGGGAGAAACAAACATTGCTTGATTGCAAGGGCGGGGGTGGGCGTGGCAAAAATATTTTTATCCAATCTATTAAATAGGGCAACAGAATTCAACCTGCAAAATTTGGTGATTCTAGCTAAAGGGGTGGGGGAGATACAGACTTTGCCTATTTGTGGGGGCGGGGGTGGGCGTGGCCGAATTTTTTTTTGCCAGATCGATGAAGGATGTGATAAGTAGGCCTTGTGCCAAATTTGGTTACTCTAGCTATAAAACTGTGGAAGATATAGTTTTTTGCGGTTTGTGGGGGAAGGGGTGGGGGTGGGGGGGAGATCTTGACACTTTGTCTGCCTATGGTATATACCAACATGTATACCAAGTTTGGTTGCTCTAGCTTCAAAACTGTGGAAAAAACCTGCGTTCATACGGACATTTCACAAACCCAATATACTACAATATATATAAGAGGAGAAATACGATAAGAAATAAGATATTGCTCTAGGGTTTATTCGGGTACTACACCCTGTCTTTGCTTAAACTGTTTGGGAATTCTAAGCAACCAACTCAAAACAAGTAAGAATGTAAGTATAGTCTATCGCCAGGAGCAAAGAGCGGGACCTAAAATGTGACAGTATTGGTGTTTTGTTCTGCTGCATGCACTGCGGAAAAAGAAAAGCAACTAATATCTATGTGCGCGCTAGCACGAAGTGAAAATATTTTTTGTATACATAAAAAAATTATTAGATTTCAATTATTTAAAAACAAAAAACTGAAATTAAACTTAACAACTAATAATTACAAGACTAAAACAACTTCAAAATAGACGAAAGTGTCTATGCATAAACGCACATTGTGTTGATCTTATGCACAGACCTTTTTTGCTCAATGTACTTTGACAATAATGCGATTAAAACGAATTGCAAGCCTTCGGCTAGTGTCTGTGTGATTTGCCGAAAGTGTTCGGCCCGGACGGGCTATTTGGGCCGGGCTCTGTTCAACTTGCATTGCAAACAGTTCAGAAGCAATACAAGCAAGCAGCGCGCAGTGCCTGTCAAACTGTTGTTTCTGCCTGCGGAGACGGGGTAATAGATTCTTCCAGATTTTTTTTGTTATTTATCCGATCGTTATGAAATTAACGCAGCTGATCATAAAACATATACGTGTACCAAAAATCTTTCTTTAATATCTTTATCTTTATTTTTAAAATTGTGGCTGTGGGAGTTTTTTTTCGATCAAGAATATATATACTTTATATAGTCGGAAATGTCTCCTTCTGCCTGTTTATAATGGGAACAGAAAGTAAAAAGCTAAAATCACAAAATTAATAATACAATTTTTTAGTTACGAGTAGATGATATTTAAGAATAGAATTGATGTTGTTTTAAAACTAAATAACAAATAAAAAAAAAATAAAAATATATATTAAGCTTTCAAGCTTCTTATACTTATCTATAAATCAGTCAGAGCTCTTGAGTAAAACCTACAAGTTTCATGGCTTAAATATTGATTTCATAATGAAAATATATATATATGCAAATTAAAAATAAATAAAGTGATTTAAAAAAAATAGTTTCACATAAAGAATCAATAACAAAATCATCACAAAAGCCACAGTAGATTCTATTTACAGATTGAAATGCAATTTCAATTATTGTCACAAAGTGCAATAAATAAAAAAGTCAACAACATTTCCACACCGAAAATGAAAAAATATGAAACAAAATGTGTTTTATTTGGTAAACCCAAATTAAATATACAAAATATGCACTTGTTTATTTGTTTATATTTCGGTTGAGCCATATTTTTGTTGATTATGCGAATTAAATTTATTTTTTATGCTGAATTTTAAGATTTTCAACAGCTGCTTGGAGACAAATGCAAAGTAAAAAGTTCAATTTGTTTTACTTTTGGACAAAGCAAGTCCTTGGAAAGTGAGTAGAGGTAAAAAGTAAAGTAAACAACACAGTAACAAGAAAAATAACAACAACAACAGCAACATCAGTTAAAACGGTAATGCTGCTAAAAATATATGTTTGAGAAATTTCATTTAGAGCATCACTTGACTCCTTCCAAACAGCAATGGTGACAACCAAAAAGGCGAGAAGAATGTGTATTTCAGTTTGACGAAATTCAAATACCCTTGCAAACACAAATTATATTTGCAAATGAACTACAGCATCTAGAATATCTACTTATTTGAATTAATTAATAATTATTTTGTTACCGAAACACAACCCTTTTAACTGTCAGCTTTGCAATACTCTCGTTTACAAATCTAATAAGATATCACAAATTTCTTCAAAATGAAGAAATTGTTCAAAGCAGTTGAACTAAAGTATATTTTACAACAAAATTAAAGCACCCTACGCAAGTACAAATAAGAAGCGAAGCCAACAAGCGGCAAAACAAATGCAATAAAGGATATGACAAGGACGCACTGCAGATTTACTTTGTTTTTTGTTGCTGCTTTTGTCGTTTTGTGAAATTTCTTTGGCAGGATGTTGTTACAACGGTAGCAACAGGAATAACAAACAACAATCTCAAGAGCGAGCCAAGAAATCCAAACAAACTTTATTTCAATGTTGTTTGCGACTTGCGAATCAAACACGCCCCCATAACACACACACACACACACAGAGAGAGCAGTTGTCAGAAATGGAATTACAGCTTGCATCCTTTTGGCCAAGGACTTCTCAAAAACAAACTATTTGCCCAGTGAAAACATGGAAAAGGCAGCTGCTAAAAAAAAAAAAAAAAAAAAAACTCACGCATTTTGAGAAAACTTAATGAGAGCTGTAAACACACACACGCGCACATAACGTCAACATTTTAGGCAGAAAAAAATAAAACAAAATTGAAGAAAATGTTCAAAATTCTGAAATCAAATATTTATGCACAATGACAGTGAAAAAAGCCCTGATGAAACATTCAGCCAAAACAGCAGTCGAATATAAAACATGCAAGACACATAAAAACACTGAAACTGCGAATCTGGCAGCGAAAAAACAAAAAACACAAACAAAAAAAAACCCTTTGACACATCCTGCGACAAAAGTCAAACAATAAAGATACACATAAAGACAACATACAGTTGAGCATAACGAATTGGCAATGCTCTTAGATATTCTGAAAATTGTAATTGAAAAACGAGGTCAATACATCGACTGCCAGTCTGTCATATGAATACTTGATAGTAAGTTAACATTTCTGAACTATTCTCGTAACTGAACAAGTCAGTTATATATACAAAAATGCATTTTATTTGTGTTTTTGCAAGTTTTAAGACAACGTTTTGATACACAGCATGTAGCAATAAAACGCAAAGCTGAGTATTGAAACAGAGAAGAGCAATAGCAACTGCTGTCAGTACAGCCAAAGAGCAAGGATTTAAAGGACATGAGACAATAACAACAGCAACAACACAACTCGTGGCGACAACAGCAGCAGCAGCAGCAGCGGCAGCAGCAACTGGCAGCTAAAATTGCTCAAAAACTTTTATTGTCATTCGCAGATTTTGTCATACTTTTTATTATATTATGGCTGCAGGTGTCTGCTCAAATAAATAACAACAGCAAGCAAATAAACAAACAACAACAACAACAAACCACAACAACAACAACAACATGACCAGACTTGAATAAAATAAGCCAAATTGACAACAATGTTGCCTGTGTACTGTACCAAAAATTCCCCAAGCAACTTCGCGCTCGCTGAGGCTCGAATGTGAATTAATTCCGAGACACAAAAGCACGCTCAGGTGCGCTCATATGACCATGGAGGACAACACAGGGCTCAGCTTGCAACCATTACTCCCACTTTTTACTTGCCCCTTTCATCAAGCTGAACAGACACGCCCACACGCTGGGCAGCTTCATAAAGCCAAAGTGTGCGCGCTTTGAAGTTTCCGCTTCCGCACTGAACAACGCATTGTTGACGTTCTTCTTCTTCTTCTTATTGTTGTTGTTTTTGTTGTTGTTGTTGTTATACCCATTAATAATGAGTCAAAGCAGCATATTAGTGTTGTGCAAATGATCAACAATGAGACATCTTTAGAGACTGAAGCAACAACATATTTGGTAGCACTTTATTTCATATTTTTGATATCAAACTATTTAGAAAGAATTCATTCATTTTGTAATGCATTATTACTTTCATTGGAAACAACTAAAAATATAAACTATTTTTGAATACTATAGAATACTTTATTAGGAAGGGGCTTATTAGATAACATTCCGATTTTGGCTTTATTTTAATTGTGTTTAACAAGCCCCTAATAAACCCCTAATCATAAAAATACATTTTTTTCTGTGGCAGAGTTTTCTTTCTTAAAAATTTCAAAGTTTTTATACTCTTTTTTTAATTTTTCGACACAAAAAATAAGAGGGTTTGTGAAATGTCCGTCTGTCCGTCTGTCCGTCCGTATGCACGCAGTTTTTTTCCACAGTCTTAAAGCGATACATGATGGTATACACCATAGGAAGACAAAGTGTCGAATCATGGCAGCTATAGTATAGCTATAGTTACCCGATTTTGATGAAATTTGGCTAAAATATGTGAAGTGTAATAAAAATGATATTTGCCAAGTTTGCTTGAGATGTTCTTAAAAACACCAAAGTTTTTCATACAAAAACTACATTTTTCTTACCAAAACTGAGCAATTGGAAAACCCAAAATAATTAAAAAATGTTGAATTGCTGAAATGGCAGTAGCTTCAAAATTCTGCAATACATTTTGACGAATGATGACTTTTTCAAATTGTTGCATAGTGTAATTAATGAAAAATATTGATAAAACAAGCAAATCGTTTGCAGCAAAAGGATCCAATTCAATTGATTGAGCGATATTTTATTACATCCCTATTACAAATGTGCGAGGTCATCTCAGAACTGATTACAGGATATGTGTCTTTTCAAGTGTTCTCGACCTGAGCATTTTTACTTGTTATTATTGTTGTTGCTGCTGACATTGTGTGAAACACACTCAATTTCAAGTTGGTCGCACATTTGCACACTAGCAAACAACCACACTAAATACACACACACACACACACACACATATATATATACACACACTCATACACTGCTGAGGGAATCTTCAATGCCTTGTCATCGTTGTTGTTGTTGTTGTTGTTGTTGTCGCTTCAGTTGTTTAAATGATGTAAAATTTGAATTTAAAGCTCATATTAAGGATGTTGTTACCCAACTTTCGAGGTCTGCTTCTTCCTGTCGAACACCTAATTTAGTTTTGTCTTTGTTGTCATTGAGTTAGCACTTGTGTGTGTTTTTGAGTGTGAGTGTGTGCCTGTGTGTGTGTGTAAATGCTTCGAAAGCAGCATCCTTTGGCACAGCAGGCAGTCAATTTTTTTTTGCATGTGTTGTCATGTGAAAGTTAAAACTTTAATTTAATTTAAAGTTAAAATTGAAGTTAAATTTATTAGGGTAATTTTATTGTTAAGTAAACTTTCAAGTGCAGCAAATTCAAAAATATTTGAAAAAAAAACGGAATATGTAAAAGTAAAACATATAAAATATATGAAAATTTTTAACTTTTGTGCAATTTCATGCAAGTGAAAAAAGCATAACCAAATGTTCAAATTTGCTTTTGCAATTACTTAGTAATATTCAAGCCAGAATGTATTCAACAAGAATCTGTTTCAGTTTAATAAATTTAATAATATCTGTTTAAAATAACGTTTTCACTAAAAACTGTTTAAAGCACTATCAAATGCTAAACTTAACAATAATAATATTAATTTAAAATACACTTGGCTGTTAACGAATTAAAAATACAAAAAATGCAAAGCTGATGAAATTTATAAAATAGGAATTAAAACCCAAGCAAACTCAAAACGATAAAATTATGTATTTGTATTTAAAATAAATATAAAATGTTAACTAAATCTTAAGTGTTTTTGTAAAGAATGTGCTACATAAGCTACTTTCAACAAAAACCTTTAAAATTACTCACAACTAAAAATAATCTGTTGAAATCATCTATTTTAAATGCACTAATACCACAAGCAATAACTTTTCCAATCTCCTTTGCCGCACCCCAAGTTGCAAATGTATTCTGTGCAACTAATTCAACCGAAAACTGAAACGCCCTCAAGTTTTCTGGCACCTGCCATTAAACCTGTGAGTTAGCTTTGACTATTTAAGCAGCATACACACAAAGACACACACACAGACACACACACATACACACACACACCTAGAAGCACACAACAATCTTGGCAGTTGGGTGCACAGATTTGCTTGACGCGTCGCTTGACTTACGGCCCTGCAGCATTGGCCATTTCAGAAATTTCAGAATTTGCCACGCAATTGTTGGTATTCCTCGCTATTCCCCTCGATTCCCCTTAAATGCCGCACCCACTCAGCTGTGCTAACTGAGCCCAGACACAAGGGTAGAGCGTAAACCAAACATGGCCAACAGCTGTGCGGGGCTTCCCATTACAAATACATACATAGTATTACATACAAACATGCATACCTGTGTATTACATACATATATACAGTGCTGAGCGTATGTCTATGTCCCTCGTGTAACTTTTTTCATTTCGCTGGTTTCTTAATTAAATTATGAATTATGCACAGTTAGTTAAATAGACGTTCGTTCGGTCGGTCGGTCGGTCGGTCGGTCGTTCGTTCGTTCGTTCGGCTTGTTCCGGTTGTTCTTTTCCTTTGCAAAATACCAGTATTCCATTGCATATTTGCATACCCTTTACCTGGGCGTATTCTAATTATGTTATGAAATGTGCAAAGCCTTGAAAAGGCGTCTTTAAACTATAAATTATATATATTTTTGATCAGTCCCACCAATTCGAAATTAGAATCGTTTCAATTAATCTTAAAGCTGTCATAGGATTGGTAAAAAATAATCAAACTCTTTCATGAAAATCATACAACTATATTTAATTCCTGACATAGGAACGATCGTAAATTAAGTTTTTTAAGGAAAACTTTTTTGAAAAGTGTATTTACATTCGGCTGACCAAAAATATATTTTCCATATTTTCTCTTGCCTTTTGCGGCTTACATTGGAGACGGATTTGTGTGGAAAAAATATAAAAAAAAAGAATGTAAACAAAGCTTAATTTTTATATTTCATTTTTTTTTTTGTTGCATTTCTTTTTATGTTGCGATTTTGACTCGTAAATGGCATTACTAACCCAAATACTTGTTATTGGCAAGTGTACACACACACATACACGTGTGTGTGTGTGTGTGTGTGTATGCAAGTGTCGCACACACATAAGTCGCTTATTTATTGCAGCGACCTTAAATGGGCACAGCAGTGAAAGTGTATTGAGTTACACAACTAACTTTCGTTTCTTTTGAGATACATTTGTATCTTGTATCTTGTATTTGTATTTGCCCATAAAATAACTGTAATAAAAACGCATTAAGTTATCGTTATTTATGACCGCAACGTGTGGTCCAGGACTATATAAAATAATCATAAGAGATTTCGATTGTGATTGTGTCAAGCAGCTTGATAAACAAAGCTCTCTGTTCAGTTCGCATATAAATATCTTGTGTGGTATTTATTTTATGTTCTGAATTTTACTTTCGAATTAATTCCAAAAGTATCTAAAGCATTATTTAAGGATTGAGTACAGCTTAACTGGAGTTACATACACTGAGAGAAAAACGGCGGTCTAATTTCAAGTTTGGTAGTACTTCAATTGTGACCAGAATTATTTTAAGACCGAATCGGGATAACAGTCTTAAATTAAGAGAAAATCGAAAATAAGTTCTTTTTGGTAAAAAACATACTTGATTTAAGATTTTCGTCCTTAAAAATTTTGTCTTGTAACAAGAACTTTGGGATTGAGTCAAGAAAAAGCGGTATGACACGACTTTTGACACCGATCGGTCTTGATTTTAGAGCGGCATTCTGGATTATTTCTCTCTGTGTGAGTGCCAAAATATGCACTATCGAAATAAATTCTTCAAATCTAGAGATTAGTAACTTTGCAACTATATAAATATGTACACATACGTTGATATCAAGGCACCTAAAAGTATACCACAACATTTCATTTGAATACAGATACTTAAGAATCCAACAGGCTGTTCTGTTGTCTACTTTTAAGTTAGTTATGTTGAACTTGTTAATTTTGTTAGTTAACACATCTCATTTTGACATTTCTTATATATTATCTAATTTTCTTAAGATTTAAATAAGATGTATTTTTAGTAGACTCTCCATCGTTGGTGTCGTGCCTGGTGACGTATTGTTGCCGGGCCATTTATAAATACATTTAAAGTTCAAAGAACGAAAACATTTATGCCAAATTGGTTGGATATAGCTATCGAAGACAACTGCGCTTTGATTGGGATATGCACAAATATTGTTTTATTTCAGCAATTGCATAAATTATGCAAACGCCTTAGTGTGTCTGGCTTATTATTTTCAGAGTAGAGCATTGTTATATGTTAATAGGTACAGGCTGTAAAAATACACAAATTTATTATGCAAGAAATTTCAGGAGCTTCAAGAACTTATCATATTTTTGAGTAAATCGGAAAAGGCACTTCAAATCAATTTGCAGAAACTGGTTTTATAAAAGAGTTCATAGAAAATGGCAGACTAGATTAAAGTAACTAAAACTATTAAAACAACTAAGTACGTTGCAGTCGGATACTCCCGACTACGATATACTCTTGTGGAGTCGGAAGTGGGCATGGCAATTGTTTAACACGTTGTCTGTATATGGTATATACCACATACCGAATATTTCGACTTCGCGTATCTAAATATAAATACTTAAGGACACAGCAGACTAATCTGTTGCCAACATTACGGTGCTTTTTCATATACCTGTTCTTATAATTTTCAATCAGTTAATGCAAATGCATCCTATTATCTAGGTTTCAATATGTATATAATTTGTTGAAATTTTGAATGACTATAGTATAATTTTGTAATAATAGTAACAGTATTCTATATATCAAATAAACACTATGATTACAAAGATCAAAGAACGAAATGAAGTAAACATTATCTTATTTATTTATTTTTATTGTAATATTATTATTAAAACTAATAGCCATCGTTGTTGCTGTGATTCTTTCTACCGATTTGTCATACTTCAGTTCTACACAATATCTCCTACATTGCGACCTTAACAAGCAATCGCCTAAAAGTATGCAATGCATATGAGTACAAGTTTAATTGGCAGTTCACACACACACACACACAGACACACACACACACACACACACACACACACACACACACACACACACACACACAGCTCAGCTCAGCTGTCAATTGACAATAAAAGCAAGAACAACAGCCAAGGGTAGCCGCTAACCAACTGCCAACATCATCAAAGTCAAACGCAGCCTCTGACAGTGGCGTCAACAACAACAGCAACAACAACAACAACAGCAACAACAACAACTGCCACACAGCTAAGCCACAATTCTCGCCATGCAACAACAACCCCAGAACATGCGGTTAACGGTGCCTATTCGAGTCTCAGCATCAGCAGCTTCTACTGCAGCTAAAGTTCCTGTTGCTCCTGTTGGTCCTTTTCCTGCTCATCCTCATCCTGCTTATGTCAACGCACTATGGGCTGAATTGACAGCTTTTGTGGCATAAATACATGATGAACAAGTTTCATCAAAATCGAACGACTATTTCTTATAGCTGCCATATGAAAAACTCTTGTGTTTTTCAAAATATCGCGACCAAACTCACTATATCTAAATTAAAGCACGTTCTACACATGTTGACCCAATTTTACCAAAATCGGACGACTGTTTCTTATAGCTGCCTTAGGAACAATCGGTTGAAAAATAAATTTTCTTATGCAAATCTTTTCTGCAAAGGTATACATATATCTTCGGCATGCCGCAGATAACATTTCTTTCTTGTTATACTCTGTTTTCCAAAATGGAAAAAAAGAGTATATTGGGTTTGTGAAATGTCCGTCTGTCCGTCTGTCTGTCCGTCTGTCTGTCCGTCTGTCTGTCCGTCTGTCCGTATGAACGCAGGTTTTTTCCACAATTTTGAAACTAGAGCAACCAAACTTGGTATACATGTTGGTATATACCATAGGCAGACAAAGTGTCAAGATCTCCCCCCCACCCCCACCCCTTCCCCCACAAACCGCAAAAACCTATATCTTCCACAGTTTTACAGCTAGAGTAACCAAATTTGACATAAAGACTAGTGACCACACCCTTGACCGACCTGCCAAAAAAAAATATGCCACGCCCACTACCACCCCCGCAAATGAGCTAAACCTGTATCTCCTACACCCTTATAGCTAGAAACCCCAAATTTTGCAGTATGACTCCATTTGAACTCTTCGATAGATTGGAGAAAAAAATTTTTACGTACAGAAAACAGAGTATATCGCAGTCGGGTGAGCCCGACTTCAACGTTCTTACTTGTTTTTGTTTGATTTTAAGAAGTAACTTTATCTTGCAGGTTTGTAAATTTGAAATGAAAAAGTGCAATATCAAAAAATGCACGGAAATAAGTTGAGGACATTTTTTTTATTTTTCGACTTAGCTAAACAAAAGAATGTAAAAACTTAAAGCATGTAAAGCCGCAATTTATTAATAAAAAAAAAAAAATTAAGTCCGCATTTAGACAGTGATTTAACGTCATGACGTCTTTTCGTTAAGTTCTTATTTGTAGAAAAGACGTGAGGAAACCACTCTACACCACTTTCCAACAGAATAAGACACTTAACGAAGAAACGTCATAAGATAACCGTCATCGTCTGAATGCAAACTAAGTTGCAGCATCTCAAAAACAAGAATCAAACCCAACAAAAATTAGACTTTGGATCAAACCATTAGTTTTTGCCACAAAAGCGGTTGACTTTAACCACAGTGCAGTTGTGTCACAGACACACAAAAGAGTTTGCCTGGTCAGCTCTTCATTTGGTCAGCTGCTGACAGCAGCCACCAAAAGCAACAACAACAACAAGAGCAACAACTGTTGGCGGTGTTATGTCGCCATCGTTGACTGATGCGTCCCTCTGCCAGTCTGTGTGTCTTTACTTTTGGCCAACTCTTAATTAACTTGGCTCATTGCGTTGCTTGCCAGCAGAATTCCTTTGAGCGCATTTTTATTTTTATGTCGTTGCCAGCAAACAACAACAACAACAACGCCAACAACAACGCCACAGCAACAACGAAAACAAAAACAACATCAACGAAAACAAAGTTAAACGCTTCGAGTTTTTCCCGAAAATGGCTTTTCATCAACGCTGCCGCGCACTTTGTAAGCTAATTTAATTGAAGCTACGTGATGTCGCTTAATCAGTCGAAAATATTGCAATCAGTGGAGCTTTTGGGGCGTGGTTACGCCTCCTTGTCGAACGAAAATTAACATTAATTTGCTGCTTATTGGAAAAACTCGTTGGCAATTAAAAAATGTTTAGAGCGCTATGGTGAACTAATTTAAAATACCATTAAATTTAATTGAATATCCTCTTGCTCTTTTAGCGCTCATTTCAATTATTTTGAAAAATTTGGTTTTTTTTCTCAATTTATCTAATATTAATATACTAAATGAAGTGCTATGAAAATTCCTTGCATATTTTCCTTATTTATTGCATCATTTTTGTCGTTTTTTCTTTCTTTAGTCAATGTCGTAAATTTAAAAAAAAATGCAAACATTCTTCATTTTCCTTTATTGTTTATTATTATGTATGTTTGAATAACAATAAAAATAAAATATCGCATTTTGGTTTTGTATTTCAAAACAAAAAAGAAATGTTATCTTCGTCGTGCCGAAGATATACATATACCCTTGCAAACAATTTTTTTTTTTTTTTTTTTTAAAGTGTTTATATATTTTATAGATTGCTGTTACTATTATTAGTAACTTATTCTATAGTGAATAATAATAATTCTAATATATACATATGTACATCAGCCTTGATAATAGGGTGAATAATTTAAATAAGATTATTGTAAAATCCGGTTTGGCAAGTCATTTGGGTGAACTCTCCGGAGTCTCCTTCTCGCCCTCACTCCGTTAATCCGTCGCGCTCTCAGGAGCCTTTGCGCCAGTTGGTTTGGATGGCCAGCGAGCTTGGCCAAGTATGCAGTAGCTTGACGGTTAATAACATCTCCGATTTTTGGTATCTGCAGCTCATTTTCAATGTCTCTGTTACGTATATACCATGGTGCACCAGTCATTCTTCGTAATATTTGTGACTGTGCCACTCGAATTTTGTTCATGTTTGTTTTTGATGCGATACCGTAAACTTGGATACCATATCTTCAAATGGGTGCCAAAATAACCTTGTAGATGTTCGCCTTGTTTTTAAGCGATAGCTTATTCCTCGCATTAAGGAGCCAGCACATGCGTCTTGCCTTTGCCTTGACGCGCCCAGCTACGTCAGCTATGTGGCTGTGGAATGTTAGCCGCTTGTCCAGTGTGACACCAAGATACCTGTGGGCATTCTTCTGCTCTAAGAGCGCTCCATGTATGAACACACCAGGAGAGGTGCCTTTTCTAAGGGTATACATTACTGAAACACACTTATCGGTGTTTATAGCGATGTTCCATCGGCATGCCCAGTTTTCAAACTTTTTTAAATAGATCTGGAGGTGATCTGTTGCAGTATATACGCATTTGTCTCTGGCCAGGACTGCAGTATCATCTGCAAAGGTGGCAACAAGTAAGTTGTTGGGGTCCGACATCGGCATGTTATCGAAAGATGGCATGTCATGCGTATACAGGCTATAAAGAGTTGGCCCCAACACGCTACCCTGGGGTACGCCAGCTCTGACTCGCTTAGATTGAGAGGACAGCCCGTCCTGAACAACTTTAAAGGAGCGCTCGTTAAGGAAACTTTTGACGATAAGGTAGAGCTGTGGGTTGAGTAATCCTTTAAGCTTATGCAAAAGTCCTGCATGCCACACTCTGTCAAAAGCCTGTTGAATATCCAAATAAGCTCCAACAACATACTCCTTTCCATGAAATCCATCCAGAACAAAGTTTACAACTCGGTGGAGTTGCTCGGGCGTGCCGTGCCTGAGCCTGAAGCCAAACTGAAATTTTGGGATTGCCCTTTTGACTTCCCTGGTGTCAAGAATTCTTCTAAGAATACATCTTTCCAATATTTTGCCAAATGCTGGCAGAAGACTTATCGGGCGATAAGAGTCCAGTTCATCTGCTGGCTTCCCACTTTTGTGCAACATGATGATGTTAGCCTTCTTCCAGGCGCCTGGGAAGTGCCCGAGTCGGAGAGCAGCGTTGAAAATGAGCACGAGGAATAGTAAAGCTCGGCGAGGGAGCAGCTTGATGGAGCGATTATCAAAATGGTCCTCGCCTGGAGCCTTGCCATTGCGAAGTCCTTTGATTACATTTTCCACTTCACTAAGGCTGATTGGGGCTACGGGAAGGGCCATCTGCAGAGGCGCTTCTAGAGATTCAGCCACTAGCTGCACTCTTCTTGTCGACGCTGTCTCGAACGGCTGAAATCTTTCCTCCAGATTTTTCGCAAATGCTTCGGCTCTGTCCTGGGGGGATCTTGCCCAAGAACCATCAGGGTTTCGAACTGGAAACTTCGGTGCAACTTGCCTCTTGAATCTCCTCGTAAGCTTCCAGAGCGCAAACTTCGAGCTTTCATCGGGAGTAGCTCTTTCCAGCATAGCGTCTGTGGCTTCTCTTTTTAATATGGCGAGAACTTTTCTCACCCTGTTGGAGATCCTGCGGTACAGCCTGTCAATCGCCGGGTCATTGGTCCTGATGAACTCGCGTCTGAGGCGTTTCTTAAGTGTTAGAAGACCGACCGCTTCCGGAGAGAGGGTGAAGCTGTTGAGCGCGTTGTTACCGGGAGTTGCACCTGCTGGAGCCGCAGTTTGGGCTGCTTCTTTGGCCTTTGTAATAAAGGTTTCAACCGCTTTATCAACCTCCTCCGCCGTGTTTAACTCCGTATTGAGATTAAAAGCATTGTTAAGCTCCTCTTGGAAAAGTCTTATATTGGCACCAGGGGGAACAAGTCGCGTCATTGGAGTAGTCCGCTGCGGCGACATTGTTAGCGAAGCAACCAAAGGCAAGTGGTCTGATGTTAATTCATGCTCTTCACGCACCGTAAGCAGACTGTTCGCTATTCCCTTGTACATGTAAAAGTCGATGCACGTGGGTGTATCCCTCCTGTTATACGGGTAGTAAGTGGGCCTGCCGGTGGCTAGCACTTCAGTTGCACTACAGGTTATTGCATCATGAAGTGCAGTTCCTCTAGCGTTCGCCATCATGCTACCCCAGAGCTGATGCTTTGCGTTGAAGTCGCCTCCAACTATAAATTTTTGACCAAGCTGATCCAGTAGTCTGCCAAACTCTGGTGTACTCCAAGGCAAGCCTGGTGGAAGGTACGCTGCAGCCACCGCGATTTCACCCAAATTGGTGGATACCATTACAGTTGCCAACTGTACGTGGTTAGTTGTGATCGGTTGGAGGTGATAGTGTACTAATCCCTGCCTGACTAGCACACATGCTCCTCCTCTTGGGCGACCTCCAGGGTGATCTGCTCGATAGCAGATGTAACCTACCATATTGAAGTAGGAGCCAGCGTGTAAGAAGGTCTCTGAGATCAGCATGATGTCAATTTCATGCCTGCTCAGAAACACTTTGAGCTCATTAGTATTTGGGATAATACTACGAGCGTTCCAGGTACCGAGGCGCAGCACAGAAGACATTATTTGCGCTGGTTCCACGGCTTGAATCCTCTGAGCTCCTTGATCTCCTGGAGAAGCTCAGCGATGGTTTTCTGGAGACCTGCTATGGTCTGCTGCATTGAAATAATGATTTGTGCCAGTGAGCCGTCAATTGTCGTTTGCTCATGATGCTGTGGTTGATTTGAATTCCCAACACGTTGATGTACTTGGTCACCACACTGAGGTGACTGGAAGCTTGTACTAGAGGTACAACGCCGCTGCTGTTGTGAGCTGCTCTGTTGCCCAGTTCTTGACACGTCGGCATAAGACAGGCCTTGCCGCACGATTGCGGTTGGAATTACCTGCTGTTTGTTGGAGCGTGGGTGGTGAAAAACTCCTTCGCGGGCTATGGGACCAGTGTTGATTCCACTTTTACGGCTTTTGAGCCGTTGGGCGTATATTTTGCAGCCCTTATGGGTTGCCTCGTGTTTCCCATGACAATTGGCACACTCCAGGTCGTCATAGTTCTTTGCCTGGCACTGACTGGAACCAGTCCAGTGCGACTTACTGCATCTACCACATATGGGCTCCTTGGTGCAGTAATTTTTTGTGTGATCAAAGCCAAAGCATCGGTAACATTGGCGCATGTCAATATTCTTCCTCGGCATCTCCACACTAACCCTTTGTCGGCCGACTTTGTTGACTTTTAGTGCTTCCCGGTTGTTAGTGGCCTTTTTGAGATCTATAAACCAAACGTTCTGGCCACGAACTTCACATGGATTAATTTCAGAAGAGCCCTCCAGCTGTGACTTGGACTTTGGATTATAAGTGTTCACCACAGTGTGACCTTGAGAGTTGAATGCAGTTAAAATTCGATCGATAGGGGTAGAGGCAGCCAAGTTGCATACTACCACTCTAAAGGGTCTGTCTTCTGGGAGGCAAAAGTGCGTATATTGAATATTTTCTTCGGAAAGTTTTTTTGTGATGGCTCTGTGGGCATCAGCGTCGCGAGCGTAAATGCGCAGGTTGCCATTACGAGCAGCTTTGAGTTCATATGAGCCAGGGTCTACCGCTGCGTCAAGGTATCTCTCCAAGGCTGGTACATCGGTGACAGCCAATACTGTGATTTGGCTAGGCTTTGGCGGCTTCTTTGCCACTGGAATTTGAGGCTGTCGCGTCTCCTCATTGTCGGTTTCGACCTGAATAGTATCCATGCCAATGTTATCGCCTTCTTGGCAATCTTCTTGCGCAGCAAGAACAGAAAATTGATTTTTTGTTACAAGTACGGGTCTTTTATTTGCAGGCTTTTTGGGTGACCCTGGTTGCCTTCTCTTCTTCGACGTGATTTTCTGCCAGGTGACTGAGGCCGGCTGGAATACGGGCAATGCAACATTTGTAGCACGAAGTGGTAGTGAGCGTCTTGTAACAGCTGGTTGCTGACTTAGCGTGGCTGATCCAAACAGTTGGCTTGAGCTGCTCACCAATGTTGGCTCATTCCCAAATGTATAAGCTCCTCCAGATGAGCAAGTAGTTGTGAAGGTAACGGCTGAAGTCGAAGCTACCGAAAATGTGACTGCCGTTGTGGTGGGAACAATTGAAGCTTCGCGTACGTAACCAGAAGCGGCATGTGAAGAGCCCTGTGCGGCAAGGTCTTCCATTAATGTTGATCTTAACTCGGCAGGTGTACGACCTGCTATTTTTTTCATTTTCTGAAAGTCTAGCGGATCAGTTGTTATTTTATCGTCATTCATTGTCAATTATTAGTATTTTATCACTCAAATATTGAAATTTGCTTGGCATGGGCAATGTTTATGCAGCGGCCTGGTTTGACAGGTCTGGCAGCCCTTTTCACTGTGACGTGTACTTTTTTGATTATATAGTTTGTTGGCCACGCACTTATAAAACTTATTGAATGTTGAATTGAGCACTGTTAAAACTTTGCTTGGTGTGAACATTGTAGCGCACGACCCACTGATTCAATTTGCCACTATTGGTGGACTTGTCCATACGTTTTATTTATTAATTTTCGATTTTTCCCGGAGCGAGTTGCAAACGCGTGCTATCTGACAGATTGGCCTTGCCAAGAATCACCCTTGCAAACAAGATTTGCATCAGAAAACTAATTTTTCAAATGATTATTCCTATGGCAACTATAAGATATAGTGTTCCGATTTCGATACAATTTGGTCAACATGTGTAGAACGTACTTTAATTTAGATATGGTGAGTTTGGTCGAGATATTTTGAAAAACACAAAAGTTTGCATATAGAAACTTATTTTCAACCGATCTTTCCTATGACAGCTATATGTTATAGTGGTCCGATCTGGCCAATTCAACTAATGGTACTACCTGCAATAAGATGAAACATCTGTGCCAAGTTTCATCAAGATAGCTTTAGAACAAACTCTTGAAAAACGCATATAAACAGACAGACAGACAGACGGACACCCGGACATGACTCGGCTGTTGATGCTGATCACGAATATACAAATTTTTATATTTGCTCATACTGTATATTTCAAAATGCGCTTGAAAAAACCAATGTCAAATTATAACAGTGCATACAAAATAACTGCATTTACTTTGTCAATTTCGAAACGCAAAACAAAGCAGCACACACACACACATAGACAAAACGCAGTGAGCCACATAAATATGTGCACGGGCATTTACTTAAGTCAAACAAATTTTAATTACGAAGCGCAGAAAACATAAAAACATATACATATATATATATATGTAATTTAACAGCAACAAAAAAAGAGGGCAATAATAAACAGAGCGACAACAAGAACAACAAAAAGAGAAGAAAAAAATGCATCCAGATTGCAGGAAGCGCAAAATTTTCATTTAAAGCGATAAAAACTTTTATGAGCAGCACGAAGAACTAAAAATAGAAATTGTGCAAAAGTATGGAATCTAGTTGAAACGCGCCACGCTGTATGCAACATTTGTACACAGTTGCAACACACACAAAAACACACACACAGCATAGACACACCCATCTGAAACTAGAGAAAACTCTAGCAATATTCGCCCGCCCAGTTTGTTGTGCGGTTGCCTTGTATAATCGATGTATCCATGCTGTAACTATATCGCCTTGTGCCTATCTTAAACGGCCACGCCTCCCTCAGCCGCCCTACGTGCCGTAGTGTCCTATACTTTTTACACCCTATATCCTGTCAAAATGACTAGAGAGGGATAATAAAGTAGCGCAAGTACGTGTAAGATTTCGAATACTTAAGACAGCAATTTTGGAGTCCATTATCATCGATTTACAATAAAAAACAAAAGAGCAAGTAGTACACTGCTTTAAGTGCAAGCAGTGCACTGCTTGATGCGTATATGTTAGCTAATATGTAGTTGCAGTGCTGAAACAGGGTGTTTCGTAGTCGAGAACAACATTCAACTTAAGTATTTTGACTTGTCCTGTTTTGTGTGTGCAATTGTGTGTGTTGATGTGTTGGCATTTTATTGTGTTTGCGGCTTGATTTTGTGGTGCGCCCGAAATGGTGCTACAATAATTTACGAAGCATACATTTAGGCTGCTTGCGTATTTATGTGCACTTATTGATTCTTGATAAATAAAGCCAATACAATGCGTTAAAGTTCTTGAGCAATCTCGCAACAACAAAAGAAATGCGAAGTGAAAGGCAACAAAAAATAAGTAAAAGAAAAACCAAATTTCATCTGAATCGGCAGTGAAATACGAGCATAAGAAACAATTGGATAATGCTAAGAAATGTTTTTTTTTTTTCATTTTTTCTTCTAAGTACTCGTATTGTATTGTAGTTAAGCTGTTTTTCTTGTTTCGTTGTTCTTCTGCGCAAGATTAACGATTCTTTGGGCCTTTAGAGAGTTTGGGCAACAATTTGCTTTAAAAATTGTGAAAATGTATGGAGAATATTAAGGGAAGTATATGCAATTTTCTTTTTACTGAGTAGGAAAGTGGTCGGACTTGACTTAAAAAAAGGTTTTGAAAAATGACGAAAAATTTCGAGAATTTTTCATTACAAATTTCGATGTTATGTGTAAAGTTGCAACCGCTTTTTCAAAGTTCTAAAAAACAACTAATTTAAACAATAAAAGATAATAAAATGAATTGTTTATCATTGAAAAGACCAAATCCAAATCAAATTCAATCTCAAGCAATTGTTTCAATTAATCAACAGAACTTTTACAACTAGTTTCTTTTATTTGTTCATTACAATAAAACAATAATTTAAGCTGACTTTTCTCTGAGTACCTTGGCATGCTTACCTATGCAGCAAATCATTTGTAATGATACACATAATCCCAATGGAGTATAACTAACCCAAAATAGCTGCTACAGCTGTTGCTGATACCTCTCCCCCTTTCTTCCCTTCACCCATTGTAACAACTAAGAACAGTATAAATTGCAAGACAAATATTGCTATATAAATCCAGTAGAACAGATTGCTTTAATAAATATTGGACAAGCGTACGACATAAACGTGTTTACACAGTCAGAAGAGAGCCCCCACAAAACGCCAAAGAAGCCAAACAGAAACAATAAAGAGCAGCTAAGAAAAGCAAAGAAAATCAACGGCAATTTTCAAAACACTTTTAAAACACATTTAGAAAACGGCGACAGCAGCAACAACAAGAAAATAAAAAAAAACAAAAAATAGAAAACAATACCCAAAACGAAAAAAAAATAAAACAAACAATGTTTATGCCAAAAGGCAAACATTGGGTCAGCTATCAAGGCCGTACCTTTTGTGAGGCAGGGCAATGGTGAGAGGAGAGGGGAATGAGGGGTATTTGGGTGCAGAAAGCTACTCGCAGTTATGGGCGCATTAAGTGAGCCGAGGTAAAGGTCTACAGCATAGACAGAACGTTGCCTGTTGTACTACGTGGCGTATACGCAATTTTCTTCTAACATGCATGTGTGTGTGTGTGCATTGAGTGTGTTGTGTATGTGCGCATTGAGTGTGTTGTGTGTGTACGTGCTGGTAGTTTATCTTCCAGCTGGCACAGATGCAGTACAGGATATGCCGGCCATATATCTACAGGGCTCGCATAGACCAGCCTGTACTTAAGAATCTCGCTCGAATGTTTTTGGGGATTCACAAATGGCAGACAAAGAAATGTCCTGCGCCAGACGCAACAAAGCCATGCGAAAAGTGGACGCATTATTGTACTTGAAATTGTAGAGCTCTCAACACAAGCAGCACAGACCTAAGCTATTTATCAAAATACTGCATAACTATACAAAGCTCAGCTTTTAAGCAAATGCAGATATTCAGTCCTGTGCTGAATTTCATTTTCCAAACAGTTTTACAGAAATACAGAATATACGTTAAATAAACGTTGAAAAAAGCAAAGCGTCGTAATTTTAGCATGCTCCGAAATTTTTGTGAAATTGTTTTGTAAGTAGAATTCGGAACTAATTAAAAAGCTTTACTTGGAATGTTTTCAAATTTTCAGAAATTTCAAGATAAATTGAAAAATTGATTAATATTTATATAGTTATCTGAAGACTTTAAATTATGAATTGACTGATTAACCTTTCTTTTGATATCCACAACAAAATCAAAATCTAAATTTAGAAAATAAAATTAAAAACTTTCAACAGTTTTACCCTTACAATACTCATAACTTTTTTTGAAAACTCTATTGATTTCCAAGCAGTTGGTTGCGGGGCATACAAAAATTTAATTTCTACGAAATAAGTACAATAAATTCAATTTGCTGAAAATGTTGAAAGCTTGTTAAGAGACCAGAGGGGGGAACGAAGGCACGTCCATCACTTTTTCTTTTGTCCAGCTGTCGAAAGCAACGGGATGAGTTATGAAAATTATTAGCGGTAACTGTGGTCGAGAAATTGCGCATAATACGTCAAAGTCAGAAATTGATTTAAGTCAATTAATTTAAACGAGCTACAACAATAACAGGCCACGGTCCCCCGCCCACCCCCCGCTGACGAGCCTTATTTCGCCTCAAGTAAGACACGCTTGTAAAAGCAGCCCATTTATGAAGTGTAGTCTTTTTTTTTTTTTTTGGTGGTGGGGTTGCTTGGTGTAAGCGTAATAAGCAAGCGGAAGTGGTTGCTAGATACGTGTTACGGGTGGTTCTAGTGGTTGCTTAGGGGTTGGGCTCGCACGCTATTGTAATTGTATTTGTGTAGTGTACACATGACCTAATAGAAATTGGATGGAGTGGAGTAAACAGCAGGAACAAGAATGGCAGCAGGACCAAGGACCAAGGAGTAGAGCACAAGTAGCTACAGTTAGTTAAATGTATTTACTTATATGTCCTGAACAGACAAGTTAATTATTTTCGTGTGTGTGTGTGTATGTGTGCCTATGTGTGTATGTGTGTATGTGTGCCTGTGTGCTTGTGTGTGTGTGTTTATTTTTGGCAATCGATTTTCACGCGCACCTAAACAAATACCAATATTACAAGAGCAAAACGTTGCAGTCGCATGATTCCAACTGCTGTATACTCTGTTTTTAAGTATACTCTGTTTTCTGTAGAAGCTCTTTTTACTAAGTTTAGTTATTCTAAACATAAAAATATAAGTTTTATCAGGTTTTCATAGGCAATGTTGGGCAGTGCAGACAACTTTAAACACTTTAGCTAACATTTTTCTAATCATAAGAAAAATCATAAGGAAAAACGATCTTTGCACAAATTCAATATACTCTTTAAACCATTAAGGAAACAGAGTATAAGCACACACACACACACAGCGACCCCGTAACCCACTTTGTGCTTGATTTGTAATAAGTGTTGCCTACTTTTAAGCGTCTTCAAACAATTAAACATTAACCGCTGCAAAGCCCAGCGTTTTGTTTGCTTTTACAGTTTTTACAAATATTTGCACAATGTTTGTCTGAATTAATTAACAACATTTTCAAATGGCTGTGCAAAGTCAGAAGTTGGATAAAAGAGCAGACATAGAAACGGACTGAGTAAGAGAGGGATAGAACATAGAGAAAAAGACAAAGACTCTTGGCTAATTTGCATTCTCTGGCTTCAGCATATTTTCAGTTGATTCTTTTTGTTTTTTTTTTTTTTTTATTTTGTTTGCTGGCCGACGCTTTGCATAAATTCAAAAACACAAAATGCAAAACTGAACAACAAAAAAAAATAGATCAGAATAATAAACAATGACATTTTAATTAAATTTATGTGCACAAATTGCCTGCACAGTTACTACAACAACAACAACAACAACAAGAGGAACAACATTTGAAATGCAGCACTTACTTAAGTTAAAAGGCTGCTCTAAAAACTTTCAAAAACTAGTTGGATGGATTTGTTGAAGTATAGTTTTTGGGAATTGCATTTCTTTCTGAAAGACATTTCAATGATACTTTGTGCATAACTTATATCAAAATAGGCAACTGAAACGTTTTTTAGTTTCTAGCTAAGGGTTTCAGACAAAGTTAAGCTACAATCAGTATGACTTCAGAATCCAGCAACACTTAGAACCGAGTTAGTCTTTTTGGCGTTCAAATTTGATGTCATAGTCATGTCAATTTAACCACTTTAAGCACAATATTCGAATGTTAATCAACAATTTTAGAAACGAATAATGTCTTTTATTCACATAATGTTTGAACCATTTTGGTTATTACTTTTGAAAAAAGTGCGAAATTCAAAACATGTCTATTACATGTCTTCTTATATTGAATCAAATGAACAATTCGAAATCCCATTAACAAGTACACGATATACAGTTACCGCTACGCAGACTTCTACGCTACTTGAATCACTTTCATCTTCCATAATGATGTACTCCATCTTGAGTTAGACTGCCTTTGATGGCTGCCAACTCTTGAAAACTTTGCCTTTGATGAATTCGCTTGGTTGAGAGCGCTTCGCAAGCTAATTCATTTATCTATCATTCATAATATCTTAACTAAAGGCCTGTACTTCATCTTTAAATATTGTATGCCATCTGATGACATTCGCTGTCATTAAAGCACAAAAGACATCTTCTGTAATTCATCATTATCGTTAGCTTACCTAACCATACCCTGTCTGCTGCCAGTATTCAGTTGCATTTCATATTTCCCGCAGCATTACGCTGCTTGCACCTTGTAGCATCTTCTTAGTGCTGTCACTCAAGATCTGAAAGCACATACATATTCAAATACATAATATATGTACGTATATATACTATACATATAAACAACTATACAGGAAAGAAACCTGCTTATAATTACCCTGTAGATTACACATTTTGCCTAACAAGGCCCATTCATTAATGTCATCAAAAAGAGCAACAGCAGCAGAAACAGCAGCTGAAGCAGCAGCAGCAGCAGCCAACTTGGAAAATCTGCAACAATTTGTTGACACACCCACCGGACGGCAAACGGACCATGTTAATGACACTACGCCTGCAACCCACCGCCTCCTTGAAACACACACACACACACACACACACACACACACACACACACACACACACACACACCCCCACCCAACCTACCCACACAAAGTTGCAGTTGTGCAAATGCCATAAAAAAGAAGAAGGCAACAAAAATAAACAGAAATGGAGAACAAAAACAAAAACCTCAACTACACTCAGCAAAATGATGTCAATGTAAAAACATAAATTAATATTCGGCTTTCTTTCTTTATTGAATTAATGGAAATATTTGGAAGACATTTATTTTAATTAACCTTAAAACTAAAAAAGGCTTTTAAGGAAAAACGTTTATTTGCTTTAATTTATTTTTAAAATAATTAATAAAAACCAACCACAATATTTAAGTTTTATTAATAAAAAAAACTTATTATTCAATGCAATTTTTAATTTTTATTTCAAAACCAAAATCTTATATCAGCTCTGTTTTATTCCAAATGAATCTGATCAAAATTTTTAGTTTTCACAAGTTTTGCTTTTGAGTCGTCGGAATGAAAACGTTTCGAAATCGATTCGATCTCAGTCGAAATTGCGAACACCAATTCAAATACGATATGAAAAGGAATCGTTTTTAATTTTCAAAACGAATCGAAATGTAGAACAGGCCTTTATGATTATCCAACTGTTGGTGCATTTATTTTTTGACAAGTGTAGAACAAGAAAGTGGTTCGTGTGTTGATGTTGTTGATGTGACTTTTCAACATAAGAACGAAACGGGTTTTTATGGCATAAGCGCACATATACAAAACACACACACACTTAGCGCGAGTAAAAATTTCCGAAAATTTGCCGCTGCAGGTGTAACCAATGTGATGCCATTCCAGCTGACTCAGGTGGGCGAATTAAATGAATTCTCAGTGTTAAGTTTTTGCTAGCCAGCTGCACTCGACATTTCGCACAGCCCAGAAAACACACACACACACAGGAGAATGTCATACTAAAGTTAAAAAGAACGTTAGCCATGGTTGAGGCAGCTTAATACTGCCTACCCCTAACTATTCCTAACTTCTAAAGCCTTCTTTTTTCCATGCAACTTGATGATACTGCAGAGCTTAATACTCGTTTACTCAATACACTATGTCATCATCTGCACAATACAGCTAACAAGGCTATCAGCCTTATCATCATGTTGAATGATCTATGGACAAAATAGTGTTGCCAAATTTAAAGAAGTTTTAGCGAGAAAAGCTAAACGAAGAATCTATATTTCATGAGCTGATTGATCAAAGTTCCCGCTGTTTATGTCTAGGCATGTAAATGGTTCTGAAATAATCGATTTATGATTTATAAAAAAACCTCAAACGATGATTTTTCAATTCAATCGTATAATGACTTTTTTTCCTGTTTGTTTTTCAAATTAAACTGAAATCAAATTCTCAAAAAAAGCCAATCTGTACAGAGGAAGCAAAATGAATTAACAACACTGATTGCCACATATGCCGCATGCCCCATCATTGTGTGTTGGTTTTATGATTGCGTGTTTGCTACTCTATCCAGTGCTGCTCTCTTGAATTTCATTTTGAAGCACATGCTTGTGCTGCACTCATTGGTATAAGCCAAGGATATCAGCCTTATCGTTATGTTGAATGATCTATTGCAACACATGCAACATCTGCCGCATGCCGCATCGCCGCATCGCCCCATCGTTGTGTTAACTTTATGATTGCGTGTTTGCTACTCTATCTCTCTTGCTCTTGCTCTCTGTTTCTCCAATGCATTTCATTTTCCCAGTGGCTGACCACATCCTTGTGCTGCACTCATTGCCATAATCCAAGCATTATTACCCACTTGCAGTCCCAAATGCAACATTACGTATACGTCCCGTTGGCTGCTAACTTTTATTGCCCGCTCGCAAACGTTAAGTCGGATTTATGTTGATGTGATACGTTCGCTCCTTCTATCACTCCCTCTCTCTCTTTTTTATATTTCTATCTCCCTCTAAGCACAGCTTTTGCCTTTGTTGTCTATCTGGCCAGTTTATTGCTTTGGACATTCGCTTTTTGACTCCTTGCGCCTTAATTGACGTGCACAGCTCGTCGCCGGTTTCAATTTTGAACTTATCATTTGGCATCTCTGTCTGGCCCACTTGCACACTGTCTCACTCTTACTTTCGCGTCTTTTCCGGATAGCCATAAAAAATATTTATTTTGTGCTCGCAGTTGCAAAACAAAAAGTTGTTAAATTTCTTCCTTTTTTTTTATTTTGCTGCTGCTGCAGCTTAGCCTGCACATGTGGCTGGTATATTCCAACCATACTTCTTTCATATCATATCATAGCATTCTATTCCAGTCTGGTCTGTACTATTCGGTTCTGTTCCGTTTTGGTCCGTGACACTCTGTTTTAATGGCCAAAAACTAAGTACCTAACACACACACAACACACATGTGTGAAAATGTGAAACGTGAACGAGTTGTGCTTTTTTTTTTTTTTTTTTTTTTTGACACATGATATGAACGGCTATGAAAAAAGTCAAACATAATTAAATGAAACGAAATGAAATGCTTTAAAATATGATGATATTATGAACTTGTTAATAAACAAGATCTAGCTGATTTCACGAGCATTTGTTGCAAATACTAGCACAAAATGTATCTGAACGTAATGTAATTTCAAGTGTTATTCTTTACTTTAATGTTTTGCAAACTTGTTACAATTAGATAGAATAATAAGCTTTTACAATGCGCAATTATGAAATGATTCCATCCACTTCTATTTATAAACTTTCTATGCGCAGTTTATTGCAACAGATCATTAAAATCAGTTGCAGGTTTTAAGTCCACAACATGTTTTCTGACATTGTTAACAATAATTTCTATTTGTGTGTATATTTTCTTTGCTTGCAGTTTACACAAATTGAAATCATGCAAAACGAAATTGCAGCTGCAAAAATGTGAAGAGCAGAAAAGGAGCAGATACTAAGAACCAGCAAATTGGAAACAAAACGGAAACGGAAATAACAACAACAACAAAAACCTAATAATAATACGAAGAAGTAAAATACAAAAAAAAATAAAAAGAAAAGCAAACATTCCTCCCAGTTGGCCCAGTGGCCAGTAAAATGAGATGCGATGCGGCGCCGACGATTGCATTCTCAATAATGCCCGGGCAATAAAGAAATAAAAAACTAGTTAGAAGCAGTCAAGTGGAATGGGGGAAGTAAACAATTGTTGTGCAAATGCAAACTAATAAAGTACTTAAGCGGATTCTTTTCTGTTATGCAAAACAGCAACAATCAAGCAGAGCACACCAACAGCAACAGCAGCAACATCAATCAAATGCACCACGAAGCGTATGATTAAAAAAGATTAAGTGGTAAAAAAAAACAAAAAACAACAACAAAAAAATAAAATTTACTTAATAAATATATTTTCCGAGCATCATGGAGCTCGAGCAATTGAATCGTGAAATGTGCCGCAGACGTGATTTAATTAATAAATGCATTAAGTATGCTGCAGCAACAACAGCAAAAATTGCAACAACTACAACAGCAGCAGCAGCAGCAGTAACAACAACAATAACAACCACACCACTAACGGCAAACGGTGCAACAACCACCAGCCCCGAGCTGGAACTGCTGCTAAGCAGCTCTACCACAAAGCCATTAAAGGACATGCAACGAAACCACCTGCTAAAGATGCCAACAACAACAACAAAAACAACAGCCACAGCAACAGCAACAGCAAAAACAACAACGACAGCAACAGAAACAATAGAAAAACCAACAGCAAATTGTGCAAGCTCAGCAGCAGCAGCAGCATCAGCAGCAACAACACAAAGCAGCGCCAGGACATTAAGGACATGCTGGCCACAGTCTGGACTGCTATTGACGCTCTGCCTCAGCCTCAGTCTCGTGAGCAGCAGCCAAGCGGGTTTTGCCTGCCTCAGCAATCCCTGTGTATTTGGCGTCTGCATCGATGGCCTGAACAGGTGAGCCAACTCTTTCCATATGCCACATTCAAGTTAGCTGAATCCTTCCTACTAGATATGAGCAATATTCACGTAACTGTGACTGAGTCACTGTGACTGACTGTGACTCCATAGCGAGAGTAACAGTTCTGATATTAACAGTAACAGTCACAGGTTAGATATTAACAGCACCACTGTCCTGATAACAGACACAGTTCTAATAACAGACACTGTAACAATAAAAGTCAGTCTAACATTAACAGTCCCTTAAACTATAACAGTCACTGTAACAATAACAGCCACTGCAATAATAATAGTTAATGTTTCGATACAGCTACCCCACTTAAAGAGCGATCAAAAAAGCTGTTTTTGGGCTCAAAAAATGCAGAAAAATTCTAGAATTTCAAAACCGGCATCGAAGTTTAACTTTTATGATGGAAAATATAATGACAATTTAATTTAAGTTTTGCCAATGTTGTCGTTAACAGAGCTGTAAACTTTAACAGTGAGTTAAGTTTGTTAACTAATATTGGTAGTAGCCTTCTCAGTCCTAATAACAGTTACTGTAAAGACATAATATGAAGGGTAACAGTTCTGACATTAACAGTAACCGTCACAGCTCAGATATTAACATTTAATATTCCAATAACAGTTGCAGTCTCAGTACTGTTTTTAACATTTAAAACTGCAATTTAAACAGTTGCAGTCACAATATCACATTCATCTCTACTTCCTTTCATCGTGACGCCATCTTCAAACAAGGCGCAATTTTCGCTTATTATCGCCAAGCCAATAAACTTCGTTCAACGCATTTCGAGTGGCAATAAACTTGCACCACTTGAGCGCCAGCAGCAGCAGCTAAAGTATCAGCATCAGCACCACCACCACAACCACTGTGCATCGATAGCCAACTTTTAAGGTCCCCTTATACTCTCATCTCCCACATATGTGGATGCTGCCACTTTGCAGGCAAATGAATCTGCCATAGAGTCTCTACACCCTTCTTTGCATATCCCTACCCCTATTTGGCGTTTTATGCATGCCCCTTTTTTCAAATGAGGCCAAGTTGTGGTTGCATTGCAAGTGGCAAGTGGCAAGTTGAGTGGATTGCCCATTGAAGAGTGGTTTCAATTGCATAAGCTGCGCTTTATTAACTTAGAGAGTGTGTCCATTTCACCACATATGCTCATCCACAGTTAATTTACCGTGAAATTGCGATCAGTTTCAAAGAATTTTTATTTTGTAATTTAAGAGTCTTTTAGGGCTTGAAATTGAGAATCCGAATGGTGTGAAATTGGAGGATGGGAAAATGAGTTTTAAAGAACAACTTTTACTGGAGTTAAACTAATGCGAACAATTTGAAGATATAGTTTTTAAAACTCTACTTTATAATCATTCAAACTTTGAATTTTAAAGTCTTATTATTATATCAAACCTTTAAAATATGTATAGTTTTCGTATGGCCTACTTCCTGCTTCCTTTGCTTATAATAACATATGACAGTTCCTTAAAATGTTCATGCTCATGTTCTCTACTTATCTAGCCGCCCTCTCAGTTTTACTCTTTTAGATAAATTCCGCTTAGTTATAGGTCCACACAATATTTCAATGCAGCTCACTGCAATTGCCATCAGTTACTCAGTGTTAGGAAGGCCGCAGACTGCCACTTAAGGATATACGGGTATCCTAAGCGAAGAATGCACGGTATAAAAAGTGTTGCTCAACGCCAATTGCACAAACAAGCCAAAGACGATGCCAATGTTTTGCACATCTGCCCTCTCTTTGCTGCCCTCTCTCTCTCTGTGCCCTTCTCAATATGCTGGCCAACATTTATACAACTAAGTAACTGGCATTTTATTTTCTTCGTCTCGCGATGAATGTGGGAGAGAAACCGGATTCTACCCAAACTCCAACTCTAAAACCCTTCCTGTTCGGACCACCTCACCACCCTTCAAAACTCACAGTCCGTGAATTTGCTCTATAAAAAGCGTTTACGATATTTTTTACGATAACTTCGCGCAAAGCTGCAAGTCAAATGCGAATTGAGGCAGAAGGTTGAAATGTTTTCTAGCGCGCATTTCTTGACATAACCACCAGTTAGTAAGGATAAGCAGGATGAGAAATGCCCGGAGGGGGCGTCGAAATAGCAATAGGGATAGGGATAGGGATAGGGATAGGGATAGGAATAGGTTAGCACAACTAGCCGGATAGAAGTTTATGCGTTGGCAAGCAGAAATTTATAGCTGCAATTAAATTTAACACGATTCCATGAGATTTCAACGGATTAACTGAATAGTTTTGCCCCCAACTTTAAGTTTTTGCCAAAAAAAAAAAAGCAAAAAAAAACACAAAAATAAATTGGGTAAGGGGCAAAGAGTAACCGGAAAACGGGGTAACCGGGTAACGGGAAATCGGAAATTCGGTTATGGATGCAAAGGGAATGAAAGTTATCAGTTTACATTGAAATTTTATTGGTTTATCGCGGTTTATGTTCGACTACTAGTTTGGCAGCATTATCAGTATTTATGACTCTTATCAGAGATGAGTAAGTTTTATAACAGTCGTAAATGTAAGAACGTGAAATGTTTAACAAATTTGTTGATAGATACCGAGCATAACAATAAACTTGGGCATAAATAATCTTAAAAATAGTTGTTCAGATGTTTAAACTTGGAATTAAAGTTGAGAGGGGCTACAAAAAAATTGTATTTTAATTATAAAAAGTTTTTTATATTGCTTTAAGCTTTATGACCATAGCTCTTTGCTTTTTTGAGATTCAACAAAAGTTGTCAAGATAATAAAAAGAACTTAAAATGACACTACGCAAAAATAGGATAATATAAGTTGACGTTTCATCAAATACTAAAATAAAAACAAATTTAAAGTTTTCATTTTCTTCAACTTTAAACTTCGGCCGCTGTGTCTGCCTGTTTAGTATTTAAACAAATTGAAAGTAAGTCAACAATTCAATCAAATTCATTAAACTGAAACACATTACAAACCTTAGTTATTTGACAGCAAACAGGTTCTAAACAGTTCTCCGCCTACAAAATCATGCATTATTTCACTGATTCCCTTTGGCATTTGATGCTGCTGCAATCGCTAAGCCATCAGTTGGACATGAACTGACTGACCCAAGGCCATTTATCTACTCATTGCAATTGTTTTTGGCATGCCAACAAATCAACAGGCCTCCAGGGTGCAGAAGTCATCTCAAAGGCAAGGCTGCATCAGCAGCAGCAGAAACTGCAGCAACAAAAGTGTTTTTCTTTACTCATGAGCTTCACTTGCATCCGTACTTATCTACAGAGGTACACAACACAAGCTGTACAAATGCATCCTAATGTAATCCATTATAAAAGAGTGCACAAGTCACCCACCTGGCCCCACACAGCCCCTTCCAAGCCTGACTACAAAAGTTCTTTAATTAAGCTGTGTACCTGCAAAACTTATCCTAGATAACGAGAGTTGGAGAAGACCAAGTCAGGATGTGTCTGCCATGTTGAGCCATGTCGGTTGACAATCCCCTGACACTTTGCTGTTACTGTTACCATTGCTGTTACCTGTTACCTCTTACCCGTTACCTCTTACCTTTGCAACTATCGTTACAGTTACTGTTGCTGTTGCTGTTGCTATTGCCGTTTCCGTTTCAATTTCAATTCAGTCTTAGTACGGACAAAACCAATCCCAAATGGCTACCAAATATTTATTTCCACTACTCAAGCGTAATGTTTTGGAGCACGTTGGCCAAGTTTATAGCACTCGCCAGGGCACTGTGCAAAATCCATATACATGGATTCTTTTATAGATAAAAGATATATTTGTATGTAGATATATATACATACATACATATATTTTTGTATCTATGCATCTGTGGCCCACTTCAATTACTAACAACTAGTGTTTGAGCCATGTACCATTACACTGGCAAAAAGTAGCTGCAACATTAGCTAACTAGAGCTCGAGAGCTTATCACAATTTAACAACATTGTTGTCTTGACCCATTTATTATTTTAATATTGTAATACTTAATCAAACGAGCTTTTAAAATCACTTTAAAGTTTCACATGAGCTTTAATGTGCTTTGTATGTCAAAAAAACGTAATTTAAAAAGCTTTTTAAAACTCGAGAAACGTATTTGGTATTTTATTATTACAATTATGGTTCACAACATACAAATACATATGTAAACAGCTTTAAAAGCACATTAAAGCTTTAAGCGAGATTAAGTGATTAAAATAAGAAAAGATGACCAATAATTCTGCCCAAAGCTATTGTATTATTATCATACTCAACCTGTCTATAGAACCTAAGACCTTTTTCTCAAACTTTATTTGGAAAAGTGCAATTTAATTTCGCTCAGTGGAACACGACACTCCCGACATGCTACACCATATTGTGCTATTTGTGAAACTATTTTTATCTAAAACGTTTTCTTGTTGCTTTGTTTTTTTGTCTACTCTTTTCTTTTTATGGGTTTGCCTACAACGTTTTTGTTGCTGTATGTTTGATGCATCATTGACACACCGTTGCGCCCGTTACACCTGCCTGCCCGCCTGCCTGCCACCTGCCACGAGCCCCACCCACATGTGTCATGATAACAACAACAACAACAATACAGCTCCTACTCGTGTTACTGCATTGACGGCTACACAGGGATCCAGTGCCAAACGAATTGGGACGAATGCTGGTCAGGACCCTGTCAAAACGGCGGCACATGTGTGGATGGCGTTGCCTACTACAATTGTACGTGTCCGGAAGGATTTTCTGGTAAGTGTGTGCGGTTTATTTTTGCGCTATGCCAACACACAGATACACGCAGATAGTCTACAACAAATAGAGGGGGAATGGGTATGGAAGTTTTTGGGAGAGACAAAAGGGCGCATACCACGTGCAAAATGTATTTTTATTAAGCCAACAAAAAATAAAAACGAGCCCCGTACGCCCACAGCAGCCACTCCAACACGAAATGCACACAAAAAAAAAGAAGAAAAAAAAAAAAGAGGAGTCCTGACATCCAAACCAAACAGGACTCTTCGCTCGCTTCCGAAAGCTGCAACGCACGCCAAACGTATTTGTACAATTTTGCGGCAAACCATGGCAAAAGGACAGAAAAAAAAAAAAAAAAACTAATGTACAATGCTTTTTATTTTTTATTTTTTTACTTATTTCCTACATTCGCTCACTTGTGTCTATTTTTCTTTTTAACGCCTTAGCTAGAATGCAAAAAAAAAAAAAGAAAAAATTGCGACTAAAAACAAAAAAAATTTAAAACAAGAAAATACAACAAAAGATAACAAAGAAAAGCCGAAGTCTAGTTATCCTTGTAGAGTCAGAATCGTTGCAATTATTATAATACAATTGACAATTTAACAATTATTTTGTATTTCTCTTATTAAAAACAACAATAAGAATTATCACTTGATTTTCAAAATATAAATTACTAATAAGAATTACTTTGTAATTTAATTTAATTACTCCCTGTTCCCATTAAAAATGGGAAAAAGGGAGTTATAAAGTACTGCAAATGTGTGTAACAGACAGAAGGAGGCATTTCCGACTATATAAACCATATATATTCTTGATCAGGATCAACAGCCGTGACGAACTAGCCATGTCCGTCTGTCTGTCCGTCTGTCCGTATGAACACACAGATCTCAGAGACTATAAGAGCTAGAGACACCAAACTTGGGATGAAGGTTCGTGTATACCATACGCAGATCAATTTTATTTCAAATTTCGGATACACCGCCCCGCACCCCCGCAAATCGCAAAAGACTCCCACAGCCACAATTTTAAAGATAAAGCTTTAATTTTTGGCACACATGTATGTTTAATCAATGTCTTTCGGATGTGTAAATTTCAACACGATCGGATAAATAGCACAAAAGTTATAGAAGAATCTATTACACCCGTCTCAGTTGGCAGCAAAAACAACAGTTTGACAAGCAGTTTACGAGTTAAGTGCACTGCTTGCTTGTGTTGCCGCTGAACTGCTTGAAATGCAAGTTGGGAGCAGGGAGTCTCGTAGTCGGGCACACTCGACTCGAGTATTCTTACTTGTTTTATTATAAAATATATTAAAAATTAGAAATAACTCTTAAATTAAAAATCAAAAATAACTATTATGCCTGTACATGAATTTCAAAGATCAAAAATAATTCTTATTCCATAACTTTTATTTTTTATCACATTTGTTAAAAAGTAAACTTACTTAAATTGATCTAAATTTCAAAAATAGTTAATAAGCCGCAAATTAAAGAAAAAAAATCTCAAAAACAGCTGATTTCAATTCACAAAATTAAAAAATATAGATAGTTTTAAATTAGTTAAGTCTATATAAAATTAGTTTTAAAGTTTAGCTCTCAATTTCACTTTTGTCACAATTGTTAATTGCTGAACACATGACAATTTTCAAAATCGAATACATTGGATTGACTGACCAAGTTAGCATACCCAAAGTAAGGGAAATGGAAAAGTGCATCGTGCAAATGGTTGGGGAGGTGTCTCACAGTATATTCGAATTGTACGAGGCGGGAAAACCAACTTTAATGTTGTCTATTGTGGTAGTCAATGTTGGGTGCTTAACTTGCCATTCGCTACATGGGTATGAGTGTGTGACTCTTACTGTGTGCGTGTGTGTACGTGTGTGTGTGTGTGTTGGCCCAGTGCGGAAGTCTCAGCATGAATGTATCTAATGTTCATCCTTTTGGCTTCGTGTACTTTCCGTCTGTTACGTACTTACATCCATATAAACACATTTACTTTTGCTACGTGTGAGAAGCACTTAGTAAGTCTCTCTTTCTATATGTGTGCATGTGTGTGTGTGTGTATGTGTGTGTGTATGTGTGTGTTTAGAAAATATCTCACAGTTGACTTTATAAAATTTTAGTAAAATTTATAGCCAACGTGTAGGTGTTATATACACTACCCATCAACGCCAAACCTAATACCAAATACAAATTGCTACAAATTTGTGATCCTGTAAAGTTGCAACGAGTTTATAGAGCACAGAGTACAGAGTTGTAGAGAGGGTTGGCAGGGGTTCAGTAATTGACACATAGTTAGGATTAGCAATGTAACATGTATTAGGAAAATAAATGTAAGCTGAACGGTTTAAGTGTTTGTAAAAGTATAGAAAACATGTGTCATTTAAGCCAACTTAAATGATTTCATGATTTGAATTATTCAAGTCTTAATTGAATTCAATTAAATAGCTTAGACAATTATTAAATACTCAATTGAATGCGGAATATATACAAGATTAAAGATTACTTTAATAAATATCATAATCATAATGGAAATAAGACTAAGTTGATAATAATAACGGATAACAAATTGAACCGTTTATGTTTATATTTAGTTTAAAATAAATAAAGCACACTAGAAAAATCATTTAAAAACTAACTACCAGATACATATATCTAATTTTGATTTTGAAATTAGCTAAGTTAAATGATTATTGTTTTATACAATTCCAAAATAATTGTTTCTATTTTTACGTGGCTTAACAAACCTAATAAGTATTTTCTATTTTTTGCTTATTTTAGACCAGAAAGGCCCAAATTATAATCGTGCACTAATTATATTTATAATTATGCACCCCAAAGCTCTTATTTATCCCCGTACATTACACATACGACCCGTTTAACGCAATTGTTGGCATTTTTTTTTTTCGCCTCTACTTTTCACAACACAACAATTGCATTAAATTACCATAAATAACTGAAGCACAAAACAAAAAAAAAAAAAAACGTGACAAAAACACAAAGCATTAAGCACTGCAAATGAAATCAACATAAAACAGGAAGAAAAAAAAATGTTATGTTCGCCTTGCCGAATATTAAAATACCCTTGAAAATATAGAAGAATTTAATTGCATGCTAAAAATCTATGATAAAATAGAGAGCAAAGTTAAATTGAGCGATTTTTAGCAACAAATGGAATGAGTAGCCACAATTTGCATGATAAAACAAATGAACTCTGTGTGTAGGGTATAAAACACAAATGAAATTATGCATGGCGTTGCTTTTGTCAGCGATTTTGAGTGGATCAAGCGGAAAAGATGCAACAAAACCAGAAACTAAGCGACAGCGTTGAAAATTGCACCATATAGAAAATACAGCAAAAATTTACATAAAGCAAAAATGCTAAACAAATTCAGCAAAGAGAAAGAAAAAAAATGTAGAAACATACAAAAATATGCTTTGTGTCCGCAAAGCCCACAAAAACCAAAAAAAAAAAAAAAAACAAAGATTTATATAACTGCATATAGAATAAATAGATTTTTTTTCTGCCAAATGCGCGAAACGGCGGAAATAAAGCAATAAACTATGCAAAAAGTACGCAGAAAAAAACAAAAAATACAAAAATTTATACTTTTTGAAATGAAAGGCAGTGAATGAATGAAACTCAAAAAGAGCTACATAAAAAAAAAAAGAAAATAAAATAATTCAAATAGCAGTAGATAGGGGAAAATATAGGAAAACTTTCAAAGAAAAGTGTGCAGAGAGCCTGTGGCTCTCACTATTTAACCGCTCATTGAGTTTTTTAACGGTTTTTTTAGCCTTGTGGCGCCAAAAAATATATGTATATACATTTTGGCATTAAAAAAAAAAAAAAAAAAAACCAAAAAATGCAAATGAAAATTAAAAATGGCGCTGGCTGGAAAAGCTGCATTCTAATTAATATTATGAGTTGCTTTTTGTGTTGGTTTTCATCTCATTATGTGCTTTTTGCTTTCAGCTATAGCTGCATTTCACCTTTTTACCTATTTGTGCCCTTTGAGGTGGTCTTCATAAGATATAAGACAAATAAAATAGCCTTTTCCCTAGCTTAAACAAAAAAAAAACATAGCATTTGCTTTTTTTGTAGTGTTCCACTTACCGAATTTCCTGGTTTCTATCACAACGAAAAATGGTATAAAGTTAAACCAAGTTAATGCATTGTTTGCTTTGCTTTGATTCGGTTTGGTTACGTTTGCGTTTTTTTTTTTTTTTAAACTTTTTTCCTTGATTCGGTTTCTTTTACGGTTCTTGTTTATCTGGGTCTTATTCGTGTTTAGTTGTTAGATGATTCAGGTTAATTATGGGTGTCTTCTATTTGCTTTTGGTGGTTGTATGTATATCTGAAATGGAAATAATAAAGAAAATTGTATTGGAAAAGAAAACACAAAGCATTCAGATTAATTCTCTTTGAATAACTATTTAAATATTGACTAATCGTTGAAATTGAGTACAAACGTAGTTCAGTAACATATCTCAGAAACTTTTAACAATATATATTAGTCTTTGGGAAATGATAAAACACCATAAGTAGTTCAAAAATACTAAAAAACCAGTCAGTTTCCAACACAAATAGGCTAACTCTGGACCCGTTTTAGATATTTGAATCATAACTAAGGCATGTTCAATTGATACCACATTTGTGTTTCCAAAATACGATATTTTTCAGGGCTTGATCGAAAGAGTAAGCCTTACCGCTTGTTAGTCAGAAGTTTGCTTGAAAACAATGCAATTTTCCATCTTCAACTCTAATGGCGTACACGTTATCAAACAATCTAGCAATGCAGCAATTCTCAGCGGGATAACCTTGCTCTCCATTGGCATACACAAACAATTCAAAACACAAACACACACAGACACACATACACACACACAATCCAACAACAATGGCTTTTATCCTGAGCAGTGGCATCTCCTTGGCAGCCTTTATGCAATCATTGCAGTTAGGCCACCATTTAAAGGCCGAAGAAGCAAAAGAACCAAAGAGCTAAGGGGCATTCAGCGCGAAAACAATGCAAATTGCAGTTGGAGCCATTGCCGGGCCTATCCACATTGAAATTCGCATTTCATATTCATGCAAAAAGTGCTGCAAATCAACAATAAACAAAAATGCTGCTAACAAGATTGCTCGACTAGCAGATTCTCTATAGAAAAGATAATAAAAAAAATCAAAAATTATATTAAGCTGTGCAAGATTATAAAAAAATAAAGAAATCTTCAAATTGTAGCTAGAATGAAAGTTTAAAATTCGATTATTCGAATTAATGCTCATTTATATAGTAAAAAATAATGTTCTTAAATGTCAGTCAAAAAAGCTTTTTAAAAATAACAACTGCTCTAAGGCGTGTTTACATGAAAAAACTTTGCATGCGAGCTCTTTCCTGAAAATATGTCATCATTTAAAAGGTTCGCACAAGAAACTATCTTATTCTTATTTCTCCATTTTTAAGCAGCTAGTTTACTATAAGTCTATGAAATAGAACTATCAAAAAATGAAGAATATATGTAGCGATTTTACTTTACGATATTGATAGAAAAGTTTAAACAATTCGTTTTACAACACTTATAGCAAATCTTGCATGGTTATATTCACCATATGAAAACGTTTCAATTTCTGTTAAAAACTCATGCAACTTACGAGCAAGACAAGATGCTTGCTTAGACGATGCAAGAAGCAAATGCATAGGAATTGCATCGTCTGAACACCGTCTAGGCTAAAGTTTACATTGTAGCTTTGTAAAATGACATCTGATAACAGCAAGAGTAGAATAATGTCACATAATAAAAACATTAAATCGAGTTGTACGCTAAACGTACATAAATTGAAGCTTTAATGTGACTTTAAAGTTATTTTTGTAAATAGCTTTCTTGTATTCTATTTCAGTTACTTTCAAATACCTCTTTAGCCTATTGTAAAATATAGAGTATATAATGCAAGACTGCATTCAAATTACAACAATGCAGCAGTTTTATGCACATTTTTTTTCTCTCTTGTCTGATTTACCTTTGTTTCATTTGAATGTTTTTAACGTAATTTTGTATGGCACCTTTGCTGAACTTTGCACCTCTATCATCAGAGCAGTTGAAATATGAATATGTAAATATGATTGAGCAATGCAAAAGTGTGTAACTCCCATTTTCCACCCACCCGCTGGTGCTACCTGATGCTCTTGTGCATTTTCACGTATTCAATGCACATTCATTCAATCAAACATGCATTTGGCTCAGCTGCTCATTCATTCATGCCTTCATTTGCGTGCCGACAGATTTTTGTCTTTATGATGCGTTTTCATTTTTCCTTATTTTTTTTATATTTTTTCATATATTTTTCTTCTTTTTTTTTATATTTATTTTTGGCAATCTGCGTTGCCTTTGTGCAATTTTTGGCTGAAAGTCGGCAGCTTCGAGCGTTTCCTTTTCCACTTTTACTGTCCCCCCCCTTCCCCCTCCCCACCCTCACCTTAAATCATAAACTATGGAATGAATATTTTGTTTTTGCGACATTTAAATCGCATTTGCTATGCAACTTTTAAAGTTCTGCCATCTGGTGATTTATCGAGGGATTCGACTGCAAAAAAAAAAAGAAAAAAAAAAGAGGAAACAAATCGAAATTCATTGAATTTCACGTGGCTCAGCGATTTACATAAATTTTTTATTTCATTTACTCAATTGCCAGGACAGTTAAGTGGGAGCAAGCGAGATAAAAGCATACGTAATATGGTATACCCAATATTAAAATACATTTGCGGGCATTTACCAATTGTCCCCATTTTTGAAGCTAATCAATTGCCATTGGGGGATTTAGTTTTTGGTATCGTATCGTATCGTATCGTATCGTATCGTACGTTGTTGTTGCTCTTCCTCTTCTTTTTTTAATGTGTGTGTGGCATGTGTGTGCGTGTGTGTGCAATAAAATATTCATAATATTGCATATTGATTTTATAATGGGAAACTTTTTGAGTTTGTTGAACTTTTATGTGGCTGCTTTTGACACGTTTTATCAGTGTGTTTGGGTTATTATTGGTTTTGGGATTAGCCGTATAATCGAATGTTGTCAGATTTGTGTTGTATGATGACATTATAAATGCAGAAATGGTCTCATATTCAGTTTTTTTTTTTTTTTTCAATGCACTTTATACGAAATTAGGTTAAAAGTGCAATACAAGTAAACAAAATTAAAGTGTGCTAATTGCTTTTTGCATATTTGAATTATAGCTCTAAATACTTGAAAGTAATGAGCTTTTAATATATGATTAAATAATCTAAAGTAGCATAAAATATTCAGGAATTTATGTAGGAAATGATAGCCAGCGCCAAACACGCAGTGGCCGTCGGTTTTGATCGTGTGCTATGTTAACTAACAGTGGCCGCTCGTGCTATTGAAAAAGAGCCAGCGAGCGTCACGAAGGCGGTCGTTACTCTCGTCAGCTACGCATCAGACGCATTACACTAAACATTGTATTTTGCCGAATCCAGTTTTGTACTCTAAATGTTTTGGAGCTATCCTTATAATATTATACTTACAATTTAATTAAAGAACAAATTGTTAAAAACTAAATCCCAACAAGGATTAATTAATAAATAAAACCTACAATTGGGGGCTCAACCGGGATAAGCCCAAGACAAAAGAACAATCTAGAAACACAACGTGGAAGTGCGAGCGAGACGACTACAGCAGTTCGCAGAAAAACACAAAGACAATCAGAAAACTGTGTGTATTGCGCGGCAGTTTGCAGAGCAGCAGCTACGAACAACGGCGAAGAGAGAGAGAGACCGAGAGCAAACGAGAGCAGACTGGAGAGGCGACAGAAAAGTACAGCACAAAGAAAAGTAAAATATTGTGTTGGTACGATACATAACGGCGGGCTTGTCAGATCCACAAGCAAGAGGGGCAATTTTCGAAAGAGGCAACGACAAACGGGCTGAGAGCAGTTTGGAATACAGTAGAGAGCAGCCCGGGCAAGGTGATCTGGACAACGTGGAAAGGTGTCACGCAAAGGAGTTAACTCGACGAGAGCAAAGCAGAGGCAAGCAGACGGCAGTAGCAACACAGGCAAAGAAGGCACGAGTGTGGGATCTGAGTGTTAGATATTGCGTTTGGCTTGGGGACCTGGAAAAAGGCTCAGCAGAGGAGACGCGTGCTAACAGAGACGCGCGATAACAGAGAAGCGTGTTAACAGAGACGATTGTTAACAGCTCAGCAGAGGAGACGCGTGCTAACAGAGACGCGCGTTAACAGAGAAGCGTGTTAGCAGAGACGATTGTTAACAGCTCAGCAGAGGAGACGCGTACTAACAGAAACGCGTGATTACTGAGGACCGACTTAACAGAGACGATTGTTATCAGAGGCGATTGCAGTGTTGGTTTGATTATTACTTGAAACATTTAACTGAACTTATCGATATTTCTAGTGTTAAGTAAGACGGTTAGATATAAGTACGATATATTATCGAATATCGGGTATTAAGACGCAGATAATATTATTAGTTATAAGTAAATGATCTAAAAATTATTCACGATGCAAGTTGACGAGATTATGGTACTGCGAGTCGTAGATTTGCGACAAAAATTAACAGAGCTTCGTCTGCAAACCAGCGGTGTCAAACGCGATTTACAAAATAGATTGTTGGCCCATTATGGCCACCAAGATGAGGAAGACGAAGATGACGAATCAGTGGTTACGGCATTAGATGTTGATGTTCAAAATGCAGATCCTGATCAAGCAGCCATGAGCAATAGATCCTGGTTTACATTAAAAGATGTAGAGGGAAGTGTCTCAGAGTTTTCGGGTTCTGACAGTGCTGATATCGTGAAATGGGTAGAAGAGCTTGAGGAATGTGCAGCAACAGTACAGTGGAACAAATTGCAACTTTTTATATATGCCAAACAGTTGCTGGTTGGAGCTGCTAAATCATTTGTGCGTAGTTTGCGTGACGTTAGAACCTGGGAGACTTTGAAAGCCGCATTGCTGGAGGAATTTACGGTTAAATTATCCTCAGCAGAAATACATCGGTCTCTGCAGAAACGTCAGCAAAAGAAAGGAGAACCGTTGTTAGAGTTTTTGTACGCGTTAATGGAGATTGCAAAGCCAATTGAGTTGGATGACGCCAGCTTGATAGAGTATTTTGTCGCAGGGATTCCAGACACACGAGCAAACAAAGCTATGTTTTACCAAGCTAAAAATTTAAAGCAGTTGAAATTTCAAATTGATGCTTACAAGAAATCTCGCAGTGGATCAGAGCAGAATAGCAAATATGGGTCGCAGGCTGAAAAAACTGGTCGTTTGGGAGTAGAACCGACAACAGCAAAGGTCAGAAAGTGTTATAAGTGCGGCGATGAGTCTCACTTGAAAAAAGACTGCACCAAGAAGAGCTTTAATTGTTTTAAATGCGATCAGCCAGGGCATCGTGCTGCAGATTGCAGAGTTAAGGTTGAAGTTAAAAAGGAGAATAGCTCGAACACACATGTTGTGCAGGACAATCAAGTTGCAGTAAATCTGAAAAACATTTTTACTCCTTCAGGGCTCGAACTAAAAAACATTGTGTATGCAGGGGTAGATTTCAAAGGCCTCGTTGACACAGGGGCTGATTTGTGTTTACTGCGTAGAAGCGTATTTTTGAAGTTTGGCGATTTGAAATTGAGTGGCCGCGAGAAATGTTTAACTGGGATAGGTGAATCTCAAGTGTTAACTTTCGGTAGTTTCATTATACCGGTGCAAATTGACAATATTGAAATGCAAGTAGAGTTTCATGTCCTTCCAGATGAAGACATAAGTTTTGAGGCCATTTTAGGAAGAACTATTTTGGAACAGGTCGACATGCAGGTCACTTTAGATGGAACTCAGTTCGTGCGACGTGTTATCAATCGTGATAAGGAACGCAAAACCTCTAAACAACAGAATGAGCAAAGGTCACAGTCTTCATGTGCAGAGCTGTTTGATGAGTTTAAGGGCATTTGTATGTTAGTTTCAGATATTGCTGAAGTTAAAAGCGAAATTGATTTATCTCATCTCAATGAGGTCCATGTCAGTAAAGTTCGAGATATGATAGAGAACTATCGACCAAAAAGAAATGTAGACTCGCCAGTTAAAATGAAAATCATATTGTCTGATGAAATTCCAGTTTTTCAACATCCAAGGCGTCTAGCATTCTGTGAGCAGGAGATTGTCGATAATCAGATAGAAGCATGGTTAGCTGAAGGTATTATAAGACCAAGTTTTTCGGAATATGCATCACCAGTGGTGTTGGTCGCGAAGAAGAATGGGAAAAAGCGTTTGTGTTGCGATTATAGGAAACTCAATGAGAAAATATTGCGGGATAACTTTCCGGTCGCGCAAATGGACTCAGTGTTGGAGAAGCTTCAAGGCGCAAGAGTTTTTACTACTCTCGATTTAACTAACGGTTTTTTTCATGTTCCGGTAGAGCCAGGTTCTCAAAAATATACTTCCTTCGTGACTCAAAGAGGGCAGTATGAGTTCGTTTATGTACCTTTTGGAATTTCAAACTCACCGGCCGTGTTTACCCGTTTTATAATGGCAGTGTTGCGCGATTTGGTTAAGAACAATGACGCTGTCGTATATATGGACGACGTGATCATTCCGAGCAAGGACATGGGTGAAGGCGTTCTAAAATTGGACAGAGTTTTACAGGTGGCTGAGCAAAATGGATTGAGAATAAATTGGGGCAAGTGCCAGTTTTTGCAGATGAAAGTAAATTTTCTAGGCTACATAATTGAGGACAATACTATAAAACCAAGTGACGAGAAGACCAAGGCGGTAGCTAATTTTCCAATGCCAAGAGATAAGAAAGCAATTCAAAGATTTCTTGGGCTGACATCTTATTTTAGAAAGTTTATTGAGGGATACGCGGTTATAGCGAAACCATTATCGGACATGTTGAGGAAGGATTCGAAGTGTGAATTCAAGGATATTCAGCAGGTTGCGTTCGAGCAACTAAAAGTAGCTTTGACTAGCAGACCTGTGTTACAGTTATATAATCCCAATTTGCAGACTGAAATACACACTGATGCGTCAAAGTGGGGATACGGGGCTGTTTTGCTGCAGAAGAATTCAGAGGACTGTTTATTTCACCCAGTACAATACATGAGTCGTAAAACTAAACCGTGCGAAGAAAAATATCCAGCTTACGATCTCGAGGTGCTTGCGATTATTGAAGCTTTGCATAAGTGGCGTGTCTATGTTTTAGGAGTCAAGTTCAAAATCGTTACGGATTGTAACGCCTTTACAATGACTATGAAAAAGAAGGATGTCCCATTACGAGTAGCGCGTTGGGCAATGTATTTACAAGATTTTAATTATGACATTGAACATCGCTCAGGGTCAAAGATGAGGCATGTTGATGCCTTAAGTCGTGTTTATTGCTATATGCTTTCCGAAAGTATCGTCCATCGGTTGAAAGAGGCTCAGTTGTTAGATGACTGGGTTAAGGCTTTGCGAAGCATTGTTGAGGAGCGGGCGTATGAAGATTACTATATGGCAAATGGTATTTTGTTTAAGGAACCGAACCGTGAGCTTATTGTTGTGCCAGCTGAAATGGAGAATGAAATTATATTGATTGCACATAAAAATGGTCACTTCTCTGTTAAAAAGACTCAGGATTTAGTCGAGAGGTCATATTTTATTCCTAAATTGAAGGATAAAGTAACACGAGTTGTAGAAAGCTGCGTTGAATGTATTATTGTCAATGAAAAGTCAGGGAAACGAGAGGGTTACTTACAGCCAATTGACAAAGGAGATAGGCCGTTATCGACGTACCACATTGACCATGTCGGACCGATGGAAATTACCAAAAAACAGTATAACTTTATTTTTGTGGTAGTCGACGCATTTTCCAAATATGTTTGGTTGTATTCTACTCGCAGCACTGGGGCTGAGGAGGTTGTTAAATGTTTAGAAGTGCAGGCAACTAATTTCGGGAATCCTTTAAGAATTATATCCGACAGAGGCGCTGCATTCACATCTAACTTTTTCCGTGAATATTGTGAGACTCGCAATATTCAACATTTGATGATTGCTACTGGAGTTCCGCGTGGGAATGGCCAGGTAGAACGTATGCATAGAATTGTGATTCCGATGCTGTCGAAACTAACTCAGAGCGATGCAGGCACATGGTATAAGCATTTAAGTAAAGTTCAGCAGATAATCAATAGTGTAGAGCCGAGAAGTACTAGAGTATCGCCTTTCAAGATTTTAACTGGAATGGACATGCGTATAGCTGACGATCATCGTTTAAAGGAGCTGATTCAGCAAACACTTATTGAAGAGTTAGATGAGGAACGTGAGAAAACTAGAAAAGAAGCATGCGAAAATATAAAGCTAATGCAGAATGAAACAAGAAGACTTTCGACTCAAATAGAAAGGCAGATCGGCAGTTTCAGGTCAATGACATGGTAGCTATAAAACGCACGCAGTATGGGACAGGTTTAAAACTTAAGGGAAAATATCTAGGACCTTACAAAGTTGTGAAAGTTAGTAATCATGGGAGGTACGAGGTGGAAAAGATGGGTCAATCTGAAGGCCCCTGCAAGACTTCAACAGTTTCAGAGTTTATGAAACCCTGGGTAGACCTATCCGGGGCGAATGGTCCGTCAGGACAGCCGATTGTAGGAAATGATAGCCAGCGCCAAACACGCAGTGGCCGTCGGTTTTGATCGTGTGCTATGTTAACTAACTGTGGCCGCTCGTGCTATTGAAAAAGAGCCAGCGAGCGTCACGAAGGCGGTCGTTACTCTCGTCAGCTACGCATCAGACGCATTACACTAAACATTGTATTTTGCCGAATCCAGTTTTGTACTCTAAATGTTTTGGAGCTATCCTTATAATATTATACTTACAATTTAATTAAAGAACAAATTGTTAAAAACTAAATCCCAACAAGGATTAATTAATAAATAAAACCTACATTTAGTATATAAATATTTATTTAAATTAACTAAGCTTCAGTTTGTGATAATAGTTTTTCTAGAATACAAAACTTAATCTTCATATAATAATGATATACTTTAACACAAAAAACCATTCTAAATGCAAAGAAATGTGTCGAAATCAAGAACAAACGGTATCAATAGTAGACTATTACCGTTTTTTCTTAAGAGGGGAATGCTGGTCTTATTTTTGGAACGTCAAGAATCTTCTTATCTTAAGAACATTTGCTCTCAATGTATGTTTACTACTCGAAAGAAATAAATTATTTATTACTATACTTTGGAGGAAAGAGATCTTTGACTTTAATTTTATTTTAATTATCAAGTTAACAACATTTATTAATTATGTGCACATATTATTAATACACAAACATTGTTTTTCATATTTTAAACTTTTTTAAATTTTCCGTCCCCAATGGGACTCGAACCATGGGTCAACCGCGCGGCATCTTAATCTCATCTGCCAACGAGCAAACATCAATTGCACGTATATATCTGCAACATGAAAAACTGTGAACCTCTAAGTTAGCGACGTCTTTCGTAATAGGACGGTGGTTCAGCTGATACTACTGTCCTCTACTGATCGGTAGACCAGGAGTCGAAACCTGCGTCAGGCGGTCGAATAAAAATTTTTTATATTTTTTGTTTTTATTATTTATACGTTATTTTATGAACAATTTATGAAAGCATTTTCTTTTTTGTTAATATATTGAGAACAAAAATGTAAGCGGCACTAATAAATTAAAGCCCAATTCATGTTTATTCAGATTTGTTCATTTTTAAGAACCGATTTGCATTTTATTGGTTGATATTGATATATATTGGTTCTTAAACGAAAATTCAAGATCAAAGTGGTACAGAAACAATACCACAATATTAAGTTTAATTTAAATTTTTTTGGTTAAATAAATTAATTCTAATCATTTTTTAAATAGACATACATACTTTTCACTATGTGCTTTTCTTTTTGCTCAGTGGATGCAAGCAGAACTTAGCACCAATACTATCACATTTTTGGTTTTTGGCTCTTTGCTCCTGGCGATAGACTATACTTATATTCTTGTTTGTTGTGAGCTGGTTGCTTAGAATTCCTAAACAGTTTAAGCAAACAAGGGGTGTACTACCCGAATAAATCCCTTGAGCAATATCTTATTTCTCCTCTTATTTTTGTTGAATTTGCGCATACGACGAGCCTAATTGCCACTCGGTGGAAAAACACTTATCGGCACTTGAAGCGATTGTGCTGATTTGTCCGCATTCAGACGACGACTTATTTCTTATCTTATTTTCTCATTTCCTACATATTTATTGTGCTCTGACTGCACATGGCGTTGCATATTATTGCACTGCGGAAATGTGTGTTGCCAAAAGCGACGCAAATTAATAAATAAATTCGATAAAACATATTATATATATTAAATACTATTTGCTGCTGCTTTAACAGGGTATTTGCTAGTCGGGAACTCTTTAACTACACTATGAATGTCAGTTGTTTTTGTTGTTGTTTATGGCCAGGTTAGTAAGTCTCGCTGACTTTTGGCAAACGCTGCTGCTGCTGCAAATACAATTTAATGTGAGAGACGATGCCATCTCTACAACACCCCCGCGCTTGCCGCTCTCCACACCCCCCCCCCCCCCCACCACCACCACTCCTCTGACGCCATCATTCAAACGTTCCGGTAAATCAGTTTCTTTATCAGGACCGACACTTGAAAATATATATTTAGAGTTCTCAATACGAACGTTACATCGAAGTCGAAAAACCAGTCCTCATCTGTGTTAAGTAGTAAAATATACTAAAAATTTCAATTCACTTTAAAGTCAAACCTAGAACCTCAATTCAAAAACAAAGCCAACACTAAAATAGTAAATAAATGCAACTATAAACAAGCTTTGAAAAATCCGCTTAAAATTCGCAATAAATGCATACCATAGATAAATTTGCCAATGCAATAAACATTTTCCCAATTAAGATTGAAAACATACAACATAATACGATATTGGCATTTATCACTGGCACAGAGAAACGTTCGCAGACTTACCTCAAACCTCATTAATTAATTATTTCCCATTGTCTAGCCACAGAATTGCAGTACATTTCCAAATATAAAACCGAGGAGGGTTAGTTTGGGTTGTGTAAAAGATGCACTGAAAACTGTTGAAAACTCAACAATGAAATGCTGCTGGCAAATGAAATGCGATTTTCTTACTCATAAATTTGCCCATTGAACTTCAACACAATACTTTCTAATTTTACGCAACGTTGCAGGCAGCCAGGCGATAGCAAATTTTCCAAATGCATTTCAATGGAAATGGTGCAAAAGGGCGGCGCTGTGGGCGTGCCAGCTGGCAAATTCAATAGAAATTGCCCTGCCAAAAAAAAAAAATAAAATGAAAAAAAAAAAAGAAAACAAAAATAAAACTTACACAAAAAAAAATAAGAGAGAAATGAAATCCAAGCTAGAAAATATAGTACAAAATTCAATTAATTAAAAGCTGTAACCCGCACACACACATACATATATCTATGTGGGTTACGTGTTGTATTTGTTGAGTGGGGGTGTGCGTGTATGTGCACATTAGGGTGAGTCAATTTTCTTTTTAAATTTCTTAAATTCAGCGTAGATTCTTGTCGTATCTTTTGTCTATTTTTTTTTTTTTTTTTTTTCATTAAACTCATAATATCTAACATTCAGAATAGATAACCTTTCCTGGCATATCTTTTTCAATTTTTTTTTTTCTTGTAACTAACAATATGAGGCACCCTAGCGCACATGTAGCAGCTTCTGCAATTGCCGTGAAAATGAGCTTGGCAGGATTCTTTGGCCTGCCATTGCATTGTCCTGACTACGCTTGGGGACTTTCTGCTGATGCCTTTCGTTGGCGCAGCGAAAGAGTGCAATTGAAAGCGCAACAATGCGCGCCACAAGACATTCAAGTGGAGCAAGCAGGACGAACCAACCCAGCAACCACCCAACCCGCTAGTTCCATCAACCCACCGAAAGGATATGCGAAAGCTGACTGAGTGACATACTTGAATTGGTTTTAGTAGGTGCTCGGGTATGGGTTTGAGTTTGAGTTTGAGTTTTGGGTTTGGGGTTTTAGGTTCTGTGATTAGTTTCCCCACAGCATTCACAGATGAGCTAAAGTGCATTTCATTGCTCACTGTCGCTGCGAATTTACGTCGCCAAATCTGAGCGACCCAAAACAGATTGCCTTTTGCCAGGATTAAGTGCGCATACAAATTGCTGTGAAAAACGTGGAAAGCCAGCTGCAATCCTTACAAAGTTGCAATCATTATTACACCCCAGAGATGCTACACATTTCATTTAAATTATAGCATTTTTTTTTTTAAATGTATTGATTTATAAACTGCCAAAAAATGTATTTAATAAAGTTCAGCGAAATGTATGTCAAATGCTGTGGGAGGAATTGCTCATCTTCAATCATTTCACACACAAACAATTTAGAACAAAATTCGAATGATTCCGACTGCGATATACTCTTTTTTACCCTCAACAAAAAGAGATATTTTCCTTCTTAGAGCGTATAGGATTTTAATAGACATTGCTGCTTCTTGAACTTTACACCTATCCTTGCTTATGGAAGGTGAAAAAGCTATCTTTTTACAATTTGATGTAACGCAGACGTTTCAGAACAGAATGAAAATCGTCATGACGGTAAAATCATCGTCCCAATGAGGACTAAAATCTAGTCACAATCAGCACAATCGTTTCGAGTGCCGCGTTTGCCTGCGATAAGTGTTTTTCCACCGAGTGGCAATTAGGCTCGTCGTATGCGCAAATTTAACAAAAATAAGAGGAGAAATAAGATAAGAAATAAGATTTATTCGGGTACTACACCCTGTCATTGCTTAAACTGTTTGGGAATTCTAAGAAACCAACTCAAAACAAGTAAGAATGTAAGTATAGTCTATCGCCAGGGGCAAAGAGCGGAACCTAAAATGTGACAATATCAGTGCTGAGTTCTACTTGCATGCACTGCGCAAAAAATATTTCAAAGTGTCTTAAATCCTCATATGGAATGATCAAAGAAGATTAAAATCAGTTGACTAATGAACAATTAATCGACAGTTGTGTTTATGTACTAACAAGTAAGAACGTTGCAGTCGGACTGCGATGAACTCTTTTTTTAACCTCTTTGCGGAGTCAGAAGTGGCCGTGGCAGATCTTGACACTTTGTCTGCCAATGATATATGTATGTATATCAACATGTATACCAAGTTTGGTTACTCTAGCTTCAAAAAGAAAAACGTGTTCATACGGACGGACAGACGAATATGCTCTTTTTTTCAAAAAAGTTAAAAAAAAAAGAGTATGAAAACTATTTTTGTAATAAAGCCTCTAATATTGAGTTTATTTTAGCATGATATTTACATTTTCTGGCCATTTCATTACAATCGGCTTATTTACACAAAAGCTATTTAATAAACTTTTTGTTTTGGTGCAACAGCATTTTAGCTGCATTTATTTCTATATTGATTTTCAGAATTAATCAGGCATGTTCCAGTATTCATTCTAGTCCAAAATATTGGGCTAGGGAATTTCGCTTTAGCTTAAAGTTTAATATAAAATAACAGATTAAACAAGAGCCAGCATCCCTAACAGATTTATGCAATTTTGTTAAAATTAATTCCTGACACTATAATAAATAAATTGCCAATAACATATCATAAATTTAATAAACTATTAGATGTACATAGCTAGGCTTGACTTTAATTGGTGCTATATTTTCATACATTTTGGTTTCTATAACAAAATGTTATTACAAATTCTTGCTCAGCTGGCAAAATGGAATTTCTTAATTATAACGAGAAATGTAGCACGCTTGTTTGATGCACTCACATTCAAATTATGCTGAGCTGTGCACTCATTTATTTATTTATTTTTATTCGCAATATATGCATTTATTCGTTTGCTTTTCCAAGACACACATATTTACACACACACACACACTTACACACACATGGACAAAGAACTGTGCGAAAAACTTAAAATGTAAACGAAATGTACTCATGCAATTTAATTTTTTTTTATTTTATTTTATTTTTTATTATAAACGATGCAAGATTCTGTATGCATATCTCTCTCCCTCTGTCTCACTCTTTTTTTGATCTCTCTCTCTCTTTCTTTGCCAGCCCAAACATAAGTAACAAGCAAATAAGAAGCACAAAATGTCTGCAGATAAAATTCAAATTTCAATTTGTGCATCGACTATGCACATACACACACACACACACACCACACACACACACACACACACAACCCAAAGACCAGCGAGTGGGTAACAATGAACCACCGTCATTGCGGGGGGGTTTTGGGGTAGCCTATGCGGATATGAAATGGTTTGCAGCTCGCTCTTGTTTATTGTGACTCGAAGCCAAAACAAATGTTCGAACCTTGTTGCACAAATGTTTACAGTTCGCTAGTAAAACAACAAAAAACGAAAGAATAATATGTGCATGACAGTGGTGTGGGGCAAAGGGTGTAGGGGGGAAGAGGGCCATCGCATGAAAGTGGCAGCTGCAGCTAGGTAACGAAGGACAATCGAAAGTACCTGTGAATCCGGCACTTCGCTCTGCCACGACACAAAAATGCTTTACATAAAACAAATGGTAAACAAAGAAAAATGTCATTCAAAATAGTTAAAAAAAAAAAAAAAAAAAACAACAAAAAGGGAAATGAAAAGGTTGAGAAAAGATCTTGATGCTTTATGGGAAATGAGAAAAGAGAGAGTGAGAGTAGACAAAATAAAAAGCAAAAGAATCAAGAAACAAGAACAACTTTGTTTAGAGTTTGGAAATAGTCTTTCACATATGAAAATTATGCTGATTTTCTCATGATATTTACAGTGGCCGTCTATTTTTTTAAATATTCCATACTTAATTCAAGACCATCTTTAAATTAAGTATATATCTTTCCCTAAAAAACCACTCTCATTACGATAATTTAATATCATTTCTCTTGATTTCATTTCTCTCAATTTCTGTCACTCTTGTCACTTTATAAATTCAACAAACAATACATTTGCATGTCTGAAACATTTGCTCATACCTTATTCTATATTAAAGTGCTCTTTGCCTTTTTTTTTTTTGTAAATACAATTTTGATTAATGTTGCATTTCAAATATTTAGACACACACGGGACAACAACAACAACAAAAAATGGTTTGAAAATGCTACGAGCAAAGTAAAACCAAGAATTGTATTGTAAATTCATATACAAAACAAAACTCAGCCTAAAAAAAAAAGAAAAAGGGCGAATAAATGCTACGGCAACAATCGAGGCATGAAGTTAAGCCTTGGCGGGTAAAAGGGGAATGGCAAGGGGGAGACGTCATACCAGTGCCGTCCATTAACCACCAAAAAAATGTGCGTTCAATTCGAGAAATTCATTCATAAAACATGCCATAGATTGCGGCGTTCCGAATGCTGAGAGTGAACATTTCAGAGCCCCCCTTACCCCCCCCCCACCCTATATTTTTTTAACAACAACACAAGCTGACCATTTGGCAGACAGAACCACCGGACCCTGGCTCCAACTCAAACCCTTGCCCCTATCTACTGTTCACGCACATGCAGCAATAAAATGAAAATCGATTTTCACTTTAACGACTTCACACATAACAAAAAAAAAAAAAATGAAAATACAAACCAAAAACAGGCTGAAAAAAATACTTGAAAAGGCCGCGCGGCACTCGCTCAAACCACAAACGGAGCAAAAAAAGCAATACGAATACAAAAAAAAGGATGGATATACTAATACTAGATTAATACCCTTGCAGAATAGTTTTTCAATAAAAAAGCTAAATTTTTGACCGATCGCTAAAAACCTGCATTTGCTGAGTTTGATTGAGATTGCTGCTAAAATAAAAGAGTTTTTCATACAGCAACTTGTATTTCAAAAAAATTATACATATGGTAGCCATAAAATCGACATATAGTAGCCGTAAGATCGACATATAGTATCCATAAAAACGATAGATACTAGCTATAAGATCGACATATAGTAGCCATAAGATCGACATATAGTTGCCATAAAAACGACATATAGTAGCCATAGAAACGACATATAGTAGCCATAAAAACGACATATAGTAGCTATAAGATCCACATATAGTAGCCATAAAAACGACATATAGTAGCTATAAGATCGATAGAATTAGGTAAAGTTACCTTCGGAAACAAAAAAGTTTTTTCTAATTATCATTTTTCGAACATTTGTTGCTATGGCAGATATAAATGAAAGTTGCCTGATTTCAATAAATTATTGATTATACTTAAATTTGAAAAAAGATGAAATGCGAAAAGCCATATGCCCAATGCAAGGGTATAAAAAGTAGGAAAAATAGAAGAATGTAACTGCGTCGCACAGAGAAAGGTGACCATTGACAAGTCTCACAAATGGTTAGCTACAGGCTGATGTAGGGAGGGGATGGCAAAGGTTGTTGCTGCAATTGGGTAGTGCTCACCCCCTCCACCCCTTAACCACAGTCCATGGCAAGTGCGTCGTTGCTTGGCAGCATCGAAACTGGGTTAAGAATGGTGGGCAAAAGCAAGAATGAGACAGCGAAACAGGGCGAATGTAAGAGTGAGAGTGAGAGAGAGAGAGAGAGAGAGAGAGAAAGAGACAGAGAATCGCTTCCACTCGTTGCTTGACCACTTCCTGCATTTGTGCCCGAATTGGAGCGTAATGTGACATTTCATGTTGTGCCTTTGGCAACACACAGGTACATTTACATGTTGCGTTGCGCTTTGCTGTGTGGCTTTTGACTCGCTGCCCCTTGTGCAACGTGTCGTATGGTTAACACAAAGTGAATTATTTTCCAAACGGTTGCTTCAAATTCGAGGCTGCCTTTGAGGCAAATGTACAAAGTACAGCGAAGCAAAGCTTTGAAATTGAAACCAATTTTTTAATAATTTTTCAAAGCGTCAAAGAAAAAAGCAATTTATTTGTAAGGACTAGAAAACAACATTTTTGTGCAAGAAAAAAAGTTTTCAGAAACGATTCAGCTCAATTATTAATTGGAAAAAGTTGCAGATTTACTTTTCTGAATGATATTTGATAAAAAAATGTTTTTGGAAATTCTTCTTATTGATAAACGTTTCTAATAATCGATTCAGTTTTGATCAAAAACATCCAGAAATATCATTTCCTATGGAATTGAAAACTTTACAAGCCGCTCTTTGCTCCTTTCTCTCTGCCCTATCTCTCTTTCCCGGAATGACGGGAAACAAAAACAAGCCGAATTCTATTTTTATTTTTATTTTTATGCAGCTATAAAGTGCAGCCTCTTCAAAAACTGTTAAATTTAACAGCGACAGTAAATAAAATTGAAGTGCAGGCATTCGAAGCATTTCAAGTATTGCTCCATCAAATCATAAACCAACGGACAGGCACATAAACAAATTGAATTGCAATACCATCACCCCCCATCCCGTTGATTTAATGGATGAGTCGTAGTCGTAGTAGAAGTTGAATGCTATACGAGACTTGGACTGGCGGCACATTCATTACTCAGACCTGATAAATGCGATTACAATTTTTGGGAGCTGTGAGTGTGTGTGTTCCATTAAAAAACAAAAAAGCAAACAACTCAATTCACATGTTGCATACATTTTGGAGACAGCTTTAATAGAAAGGCACAGTAGAAGAAAATTGTTAATGAAATGTATTTTGAAAAGTGTGTTGCATACTTTTTGGAGCAGAAAGAAAGCAACATTTTAAGTGAATTTAAGTTTAAAACAGTACATTTATTTTTTTCTGTAGAAGTAAAGCGAAAGTAAAATTCAAAACAGGTCTTAATGCATAAGTAAAATGTAAAACATTTACCCTCAAGATATGCAAAAGAAATTTAACACGCGTCTTTGTCTTTTGAAGACTTGAGGCTTGATTGAAAGCGGTTTATGTGTCTGTGGTCAAACACACACACACACACACACATTACACGCATTTTATGCAGACAAAAACCCAAGTAGAAATGTATATATATGTATATAGAGAAATACCACATCATAAGGCAAACAAATGGCAACAGCTGACTTCAGAGTATGAGTTGAAGCAGCTACTCAAAATGTTAACCGGCTTGTACCCTGTAAAGTCAAGGGTTATACAGGCATGATTGGCAGACCATGTTAGTTTGTTTAAAGTTATTTAATGGAATTGTACAACATAAATGTAACAATATCAAAGAAAGCCAATAAGATGAACTTTGCGCTTTTAACGAGCTTAAAAATAAAAGTTATTTCGCTTGAAATTTTAATGTGCTTTTTTAAGCAGATATGAGAGCTTTATGTAGCAAACTAGCTAAGCTTTAAACTTTACTTAAGATGTTGTGGTATTTTTGATCCAAAAACTAGAGCATTAAGTTTTGCATTAGCTTCTGGTGAAATACGGAAATGGCACTTTATGGATTAATGTGCAGAAAATGACATTTCAAGCTCTCTACACTCTTTACTCAATTATTAGAATTCAATTGAACTGAACAGGGTATTTGATAGTTATCATTTCGAGTGTAGCATTTTTACTTGTTGGGTTGTTCATTGTGTTGATTTAGTGCTTATGCAAATTTAATATTCGTTCGTCTGTTGGGCGCCCTTTAACCCATTTGCATAGACTTACATTACAGTTGCATTATAAACAAAGCACAAAGGCACACACATATACACACACACACACACACACACAAACACACATTGTCAAACACACTCAAACAAACACACACTCATATGCTGATAGACAGACATTTATCTTTGGGCTGAGCATTTGTGAGTATGGTATGGGTACATCTACATAGTTACATTTTTATGTCCATCAGTGTATATTTTGTGTTATTTATGAGCACGAGTGATAAATTGTTGTTTAACCTCCCTTCAAAGGAGGAGGAGAGCTGATGAAATCCCTGGCGATTTAAGCCGTTGTGCTAAATGCAATTTTGTGCATTAAATTAAAAAGTTGAGCGCATTAATTTAGACAAAGTGCTAAAGAATTTGCTGGCTGCACACGTTGCAGGCTTTTTGACACTTTTGTTTCGACACTTTGAAGTGCTTTTTAGACAAGTTTTTTTTGTTTTGTTTTTTTTTTTTTGCCGGCAGGCAGGCAGATAGATGCACAGACACTTGAAACAGAAAGATACTACAACGAGGCGAAAAGCAAAACTTTGTGCAAGAAAAACTTTAAGCATATTTTTTAGATTCTTTACTCTCTTTTTGTTTGTTAGCCAACTTGTTGCCAAAATGAGAAAAATAAAAGCCAACACAAAGACAAAAAAACAAAAAAAGAAGAAAACTATAACTAAGACGCGTGTGCGATGCAGGCAACCAGGCAGGCAAATAAATTTCCCCAAAAACTTCAGACAAAACATTTTCGCTGGCAATAAATTTGCAGCACAAACACATACAAAAAGCTAAGAAAAAATCACTCATACGCACTGTTGCCACTGACACAAAACAAGGGGGATGAGGGTTTAACTACAGCATATACAATAGGGCGCTACTCAAGACAGACAACAGTAAAGCCTCCCTCTAAATGTATGTTTGTCTGCCTGTTTGACTGTCTGTCTGTCTGTCAGTCTGTTTGTCTGTCTGTTTGTCTAACTGTTTGTTTGCCCGTCAGATGCTGCCGCTGGCAACTTTTCATTCCCTTCATTCTCCTGCTACTTCTCCTCTCTCGACATCGTCTTTGCAGTTGTTGAGCAGAAAATTGAAAAGTATTTTCAAGCATTGCTTCTTGTTGCTCATGTTGTTGTCTTCCTCAATGCAACAAATACTTTGCGGACTGAAGAGTATAACAACTGTGACATGTTGTACTTCTTATATCAAACATATACAGTTTATTTATAAGTACATGTGTTCATAAATATTTAACAAAGGACAAGCATATCACTTCATTTACAAGCTTGACAAGACCGTTTAATTTCGTACGAATTATCAATTTGAAATTCTCGACATTTTAAGTAATTAAATTAAATTCCTGGCTTGAAAATGTTCGAAAGCCTTCAAGAGATTGTAAACGCTCCTTCAATAAATTAGTTTTGATATTCTATCATTTACCCAACCCAAAAATAAATATATAAATATATATATTGTTTTAAAGATGATGAAAGAATAAATAATATTCAATTTTTTTTTTTTTTTAGTTTTTGTGTTTTAAGTTCCAATAAGTTTAAACTTTAAAGTAATACTTTTGCCTATTATTTTAATACTATTTTAAATTACTTTTAAGACATTGATATTGGTTTTTATATTTTTAGCAATGTGCAGTTTTCTTTGTAAATCAAAATACGTTTTTTATACAACACTCAAGTATTTTTTTACTCCCTGTTCCCATTAAAAATGGGAAAAAGGGAGTTATAAAGTACTGCAAATGTGTGTAACAGACAGAAGGAAGCATTTCCGACTATATAAACCATATATATTCTTGATCAGCATCAACAGCCGTGACGATCTAGCCATGTCCGTCTGTCTGTCTGTCTGTCCGTCTGTCCGTCTGTCCGTATGAACACACAGATCTCAGAGACTATAAGAACTAGAGACACCAAACTTGGCATGGAGGTTCCTGTATACCATACGCAGATCAAGTTTGTTTCAAATTTCGGATGCTCCCCCCCGCACCCCTGCAAATCGCAAAAGACTCCCACAGGCACAATTTTAAAGATAAAGCTTTAATTTTTGGTACACATGTATGTTTAATCAATGTCTTTCGGATGTGTAAATTTCAACACGATCGGATAAATAGCACCAAAGTTATGGAAAAACTTATTTCCCCTGTCTCAGCAGGCAGAAACAACAGTTTGACATGCACTGTGCAAGTTGAGTACGCTGCTTGCTTGTGTTGCCGCTGAACTGCTTGAAATGCAAGTTGGGAGCAGGGAGTCTCGTAGTCGGGCACACTCGAATAGAGTATTCTTACTTGTTTTATTTTTTTTTTTAATATTTTTAAGGAATTGAATTGGCAAATATGGTTTTTTCAAACATGACAATTGCTTGCATAGATTTTATATTTTACAAACTCAACAGCATCAAATTTGTGTAAATTTTATGAAAATGTATTTTCAGTTAGATTTAAAACTTTCCAGAGTCAAGATTGGAATACAAACTATATCTTAAGGCAAAAATATGATAGGGGTATATTAGACTATTTTAGAAAAAGGAATTTGAATTAATCAATCGTTTTTTTTTAGGAATCTGTGAATGTTGAATCCTACTAGCTAAGTTTTGCAGAGCATTTCAACTTCGACTTGTTTTGCTGCATAAATAATCTTGTTCCGATTCTCATTTAAGCGCTTTGCAGTCATCAGTTAGTAAGTTTGGCAATCTACTTGTGTGTGAGTGTATGTGTGTGTGTGTGTAGAAATATATATATCTGTATATATTGGATGTGTATACTTTTGAATTGTTTATATTGCATGCACCAAAATCAGCACTTGAAGGTTTGTTTTGATTGCCATTGATGCGCTTGTATCGAAAAAGTTATTCGCTTTCCACTTGCTACTTCATTTTTAGAGACAGACAAAGACAGAGAGAAGTAAAAAAGATATAGTATAGTAGTATGAGTAAGGGCGAAATTGATGAAAAAGCAGAACAGTACAGTGCTCTTTCATTGCTTAATATAATGAAAAGTCATTCAATTGCACTTGGATTGTGTACACTTGTTTGTTACATAGTAAAGTGAGATACTGAAAAAGAGCTGAGAGAAAGTCAAATAGGTTATTGCATTGCAAACCTTTTATATACCAAAAGTACTAGTTGCAACTGATGAGAAATGAAAATGCTTTGATTGGAATACTACACACACTTTGAATAGAATATAATTGAAAAAGAATATTTGGTGCTTGTTTTTTTTTTTTTTTTTTTTTTTTGAGAGCTAAAGCAATTAAACAAGTTTTATGCATAGTAAATATAAGTCTATAAGGTATAACTATTACTTTTTCGTAAAGTGAAAAAAAAGAGCCACTCTCAAATATTTATTTAACACCGATTGTTGAAATGCAAGAATTTTCGGATTTCAATGCGCAAAAATGCAATTAAAATGCATAAGGCAAACCGCAAACAATAAAATACAATGAATATAATATTTGTAAAAGGTCAAATTTTTAAAAACACCAGCAGCGGCAACAACAAATATTGAGTTTGGCTTTTTCTGTTGCGAATAAAAAAATAACAAGTTATATTTATGAGCCATTTACACGCCACGCTGAAAGCGACAACTTTAACCCACAAACATAAATTTTTAATTAAAAGGACAGCACTGCAAAAGTTGACATGACTGTACATTAACGAAACCAAAAAACAGGGCATGAAATGGAATGGGATATGGATGTGGATGTGGATGTGGACAGAACACAAGCTGAACACATTGTGTTGCCATCAATTTATGTCACTTTCTCATCACCCACTTTCATTCTCTATCTCTCTCTCTCTCTCTCTCTCCCTCCATTTTCTTCTTGCTTTGTTTCTTTCTTTCGGTCTTGTCATGCGAATGTCAACGCGGCGCCCGAGCAGGGTCAAATTGTGAGGAAAATGTGGACGAATGCATGTCAAATCCATGTCAAAATGGTGGACTGTGCCGCGACCATAACAATGGTTACACCTGCACCTGCCAGCCTGGTTATCTAGGGGATCACTGCGAGGTCGATGTCGCCGTCTGTGACACGGGTAAGTCGAAGCCTCTTGTAACACAAAACCAAAAACACTTTTTCGAAATCACTGTTTTTGGATTTGATTTTTTTTGTTGTTGTATTTTGCGCTTTTTAATCCCTTGTCATCCCAGGCACCGGCGCACGTTGCCAACATGGTGGCGAATGCATTGAAGGTCCTGGTCTAGAGTTCACCTGCGAGTGCCCTGCTGGCTGGCATGGTCGCATCTGTCAGGACGAGATCAATGAGTGCGCCTCATCGCCCTGCCAAAATGGTGGCGTCTGTGTGGACAAATTGGCGGCCTATGCCTGCGCCTGTCCCATGGGTTATACGGGCGTTAATTGTGAGGAAGAGATACTCATCTGTGCGGACAATCCATGCCAGAACAATGCGCTTTGTCTCATGGAAGAGAATATACCCACATGCTATTGTGTGCCCGACTATCATGGCGAGAAATGTGAGTTCCAATACGATGAATGTCAGCTAGGACCACGCTGCATGAACGGCGGCGTTTGCATTGATGGCGTTGATACCTTCTCGTGCTCCTGCCCACCGCTGCTCACGGGCATGCTCTGTGAATGTCTAATGGTCGGTGAGGAATCTCTTGACTGCAATTACACGGCACCAGCAACAGCTGCTCCACCGGTTAAGACCGTTACAGCAGTTACGTCCACCACAACGTTAGCGCCACCCACAGCGCGTCCTGTGACGCCACCAGAGACAACCTTGGCGCCTGCACCACCTGAAGCGCCTGCAGCACCTTTAAGCACGCTACCACCAGCTGTTGAACTAACACCAACCTCCTCTTCTGTCACTTCATCGGAGGAAACCTCTGTGGAGGTTAGGGTAACAGCACCACCTCCTGAGAGTGACAGTCACAGCTTAGGCAAGGAACCGACTACACTCTTGCCGCAGCCACAGCCAGAGCCTACAGCAGCAGCACCTACCACACCACCAGCTAGCGTCTTTTCTGCCTCCTCGTCATCTTCCGAGGAAAGCCACAGCATCTACACCACGCTGCCGCCTTTGCCGGGACCGGCAGTTACGTCCGGCTCAGCAGAAACTTCTTCAGAGCTGGTCACCTCCGAGGAATACACAACGGTGCGTCGCTTTGAGGTAAGCTCCAGCGGCAGCGGCAGCTCGAGCGAGGAAGCTGGCACAACCATGCGTCCGACTGTTCCACCACCACCCAGCATTACTATTGCCGTCGATTACACATCCTCGAGCAGCAGCTCCGAATCGGTGGAGCAGCCAATTCCAATGACTACACCCAGCAGCATTTTTGTGCATAGCGTTACCACGATTGAAACCAGCATTTCGGTAGATTATGTTGCACCCACACCAACGCCCTATTTCCCGCCAGACACCACAGCTCGTCCACATGTCACGGAAGCTTCGCTGGAGGAAACCACTCGTCATCTATGGCAGGAAGTGCCCACCACAGCGGCACCTTTCTTCACAGAATATCCCGCCGAAGTGCTCATAACCACACATCGCACTAGCGCAGGCAGATTCACAACCGTACAGCCCCCAATACAACAGGAAACCACCGCAGCACCTCTAGACTATGAGCCGCCCCTGATGGAGCTTACAACGGCACAAGCACCACACATTGTGGTCACCATTTTGGAGGGTAATGACACACAGCCACAGGCCACAACAATTATGCCACCATCAATGACAACAACGCAGCGTCAGCTACAATCACAGACAACCCACCCAGACACAGGAGTACCATTTGACACCACACTAGCACCACCTGCTGTAACCATGTTCATACCCGTGGAGCAGCAAACTACAACACCACAGCCAATGATAACCGAGGATCTGTTTGTGCCACCTGCTGCAACACCGCCGACTACCATCGAGCCACCGCGAGTGACAACCCTGCCAACGATACCGATGATAACCTTAGCACCCACACCAATGCCCACAGAGCCGCCAATACCCGTTACTGTGCCACCGACGCCACCCTCCACACAGTCCGCACAGACATTGCCACCACCGACGCCACCGTTGCATGTCTACAGCACGCCCGGACAGCCAGAGTTGCCAACGTTGCAGACGAAGCCAGCGGTTACGGAGAGCAGCGAGGAAGTAGAAGGCGCCAATACGGTCGCTGGCGCTGGCGCTGGTGCTGGCGGAGTAGGATCAGGAGGAGGAGGCGGAACAGGAGCTGAGGAAAAATCTGGCGATGTTGATTGCATTAAACTTGGCTGCTACAATGGCGGCACCTGTGTGACTACCTCCGAGGGTTCCAGGGTAAGTAATACACCAGCCAAGCTCCATTTTAAGCATTAGGTCAACCTCAAGGCCCAATCGATACACTCTCAAACTGGTTTTGTTTGTTCGATGGCTAACCTAAAAAAAAAGTAAAAAAAAACATACAGCAAGCAAAGTTAGCTTCACAATTTTCAACCCCATTTAATAGCTAATTGGCCATGGTACAGCCCTTGTGTGCAACCCTTGTTGCACAAGCCTGCTCTTCCCTGGCAAGGCCCCACACTTCTACGTATTGGAGAGTTAATAAATGAGCGTGAACGTTCAAATTACCTTGGCAATAGGCAAACAAGAATTACCACAATACTATAATGTGTACAAATAGTAAACTATGGCATTTGGTAGGATTTGGAATACCCTTTAGTATCGATATTTACGCTAGAGAGTAGCACGACTCATTAAAAATTACATTCAAATGCGACGCGTGCAATCAGGGGCTCAAAAGTGTCCAGAGCTCACCAGCTTGTTGATGCATGTGAGCTTTTTAATATTCAGTTAGCTTTTAATGTGCTTTAAAGAATTTTTCAAAATGCAACTTTCAATTAACATTACATCATTTCAAGCTTTAATGTGCTTCAAAGCTCGTCGTAAAATAATCGGACTTTTTGGTAATAATAAATTAACAGCATTTCCGTGCAATTAATCTCAATGTTACCTTTAATGTGCAATCAAGCAATTAACAAATAATAATAGTTACAATTGAAATACTAGCTATGCTATAGGTTTTGTGAAGCTTTAGTGCACTAACTCTAATTAATTAAAGAAAGTTAAAGCTTCAATGTGCATAAAGCTTTTCTTGCATACACATGTAAATATATTATAGGAATAATAAATTAAAAGCTTGTTAAGCGCTTTAATTTCATAAATAAACTCACTTTGAACGTTGAAGAGCCTTAAAGCTCTTTTATATATATAATCGAATACTATTTTACAAATAGTTCAGCTTTAAGTAAGCTTTATTACATCAACTCTTAAAGGTTTAATGTGCTTTAAAGCGTTGCTTACGAGTCACATTTTTTTTTTAATTATATTGTAAAGCAGACATAACACATAATACTCTCTTTAAACTTTATACAATGCATACTAATTATACACATAACAAGCAGCAGCAACAACAACTTTCCGACTAATATGCTATGCATATGAATATGAGCCAAGAGTTTTCGCCTAGTTTTCGAATTTTAATAGTTTTTGGCAAATGCCTGAAACGAGCATTTGATAAATAAATTCCTAATTGTGCAATGGGGAGAAACTTTAATCACAGCATTTAATGGGCAACAATGCGTTGTTTCGAGATAGTAGAACAACACACAAATTGACAAGTTGAAATGGCAAACACAGATACACACACATACAATTACAAACACACACATACGCACACACACACACACAGAGAGAAATACACGTATGCAGATTTCATGTGCCTAGGCCAATGCATAAATAATCATGTAGGTTGTCGAGTAGTTGGGGGTGTCGGTAGGGTGGGTAAATAGAGGCTTTTGGCAACAACAGAATACCATGTATTTCTGCAACATTTGTAAGCTGCTTACTTAGGTTTGCTTTGAACCCAACCAACATACACAAAAGGAGGAGGCTACAGCAGCTGAGATCTTACAGTACATGCATTAGAACATATCAGGTTCTAGCAGTAACTGTTCAGAATTATGCTCAACAACAATGGTATTATGCAAGGATATTCATTAAATTGTCTTTGGAGTATGATACAATTTATTTGTGTATACATGTATATGCAAATTTAGATGGACTAGAATTAGTACATATAAAGAGAGCAACAATGCTGCGATAATATCGATACAATATAAATTTAAAAAATACTAATCAATATCAATTTGATAATAACGTGTCAATATGTCATTATGCCAACATAACTATTTTCATATCAAATAAAAAATATTAGTTTGATATAAAACATAAATATTAACATAACCGTCATCAATATATCAATATATTTAATTTAATTGCTCGAAATGCATAAAATGTGTTAGACAAAACTTTGATTTGTAACTGATATGAATAAAAATCAATTTGTCTACGACATCATACAATATTTACTCCCTGTTCCCATTAAAAATGGAAAAAATGGAGTTATAAAAGGAAGAAACTGTTACCCCCGTCTCAGCACTCAGTAACAACAGTTTTACAGGCACTGGACAAACTCGACTAGCGCATTCTTACTTATTTTTGTTAAGCAATGTCAACAAAGGTGTTTAATCTGTGTTTTACATATCAATATTAGTTCTCAAACAATTTGCACTTAAACTTAATACGCAAGAAGAAAACTTGTGAAATGCACAAAGTCTAAAATATTTTTGATATTTAAAAACATCTTTAATCTCTAACCTAAAATTTACTCGTGTGAACTCTCAGCATAATTTGAACAAATAACTTTTTCTCACTTTTACTGTCATTTCCTGCCTGAAACTCAACAAAAGTGCAGCCCAACTAGTTGTCTATTTTATTCAGAGACTCACTTTCTCTTCCTCCCTCTCTCATATGAACATCAAATGCCAATTGGTCCTGCAACTGAATAGTTAAGCAGTCTCTCACAAGTTACGTTCAAATTTCAGGTAAAATCAGACCAAAAATAAGCAAAGCTGCAAAATGTGTTTTACAACAAAAAACCACAAAGTGTTCCCCATTTGCCCCACTAAGCAGAAAGATACGGGGGTATAGATGGTAGCTGGTAGATAAAGTATGCCTGTAAAGTATACCTATTCAACTATTTATGAAAATACTTGCGGTAATTTTCCCCCAAAAACCAAAAAAAAATAAGCAAAAAAAAAGTTTTTATGTTGGGGATGTGGGCTACAGAAACCAGACAGAAACATACACAGAGACACTCGCATTGAGAGGTGGGCATTTTAAAACTGTGCCTGAAAAATTGAGCACCATTAGGGAAAACACTGAGGCACACAAGTGAGGCATGCAACAATTCTACTTTATTATTTAACAGCAAATCGACAATTGCAATCCAAAGTTTTACTTTCAAAGCAATTTTTGCTAGTTTCAATGGAAAAACTGTTTCATTTTCTTTTTTAAATGTTGAAATGTGTTTTATTTTTTGGGCTTCGCATACAAAAATCAATCAAATTTGTGTGAAAATTGTGGTAAAATAAAAGTGTTTTATTATTTTGCTTTTCTTCTCTATTTTCTTATCGTTTTTTTATAAATTCTTTAAGCCTTCTTTCATCTATTTTCATATCTCACAAAGGAATTTTTTTTTTAAAGTTGATGTGTATTTTGGTTTTTTTCTTGTTTTAATCATTGCTGTGATTCCTGTAAATTTGCAATTTTTTTTATTTTTTTTTAGCCTTAAACTGTAGTTTAAATTGTTGCAGGACAATTGACATCGTAATCCCATAATGACGAAGTAAATCCAATTTTCAATTATTATGGTTTTTATTTAACATATTTATAAAATGCTACCTACTATCAAAACTTAAACTACTTCAGCTAAATTCAAGTCTTTTTGGATTTAACAACAATGACCATAGTTGAAAACATTCCAGGACTGATTTAACTTTTAAATTTATGCCACAAAAGAATTTATTTAGAGCGCAGTCAATGGGCAGGACACGTACAGATCACAAAAGTGCACCCTTGACAGTGTCTGTAATAAAACTACACACAGACAGAGAGACTGAGAGATGAAGAGACACCTGAGCTGGCTAACAAAAAAAAAAAGAAATTTAATTTTCATAACAAATTTACCGCTCGAGTGAGTGGCATATCACCGCAGGATGACTTTGTTATGGCGTCAACGCAAACATAACAGAGAGAAAGTCAGGAAGTCAGAGAAAGGAAGTGGAAGTAGAAGTGGAAGCTAACCAAAATGAATGACAGGACTTTGTAAAAGTGTTTGTGTGTGTGTGTGTGTGTGTGTGTGTGTGTGTGTGTGTGTGTGTGTGTGTGTGTGTGTGTGTGTGTGTGTGTGTGTGTGTGCGTGTGTGGGTGTGTGCGTGTGTGTGAGTGTAAGCGCATGTGTGTGTACAAGTGAGAAGTTAAAATTATTTCACTTTATTGTTGCCAAGTAATTTAACTAACTGCAAAAAAAGCACCGTGTCCATGTGTATGTTTGTGTCATCTCTTTGTTAATTTTGAGCGACGCGTTGTATAAAGAGATAGGCAAACATATGTAAATAAACAGAAAGGGAGGGAAGCAGAATGAAAGAGACACACACAGTTATAACTGTTAGACAGACATTTACATATGTCAGCTGTCATTTCGTTTACCCAAGTGTATGCTAACGGCGACAGAGGAGAGCGAGCTTATGCAAAAGCATATTTTTAATGTGTCTAGTCAAAAGAGAGTGAAAAAGTGTGGCGAAGAAGGGGCAGGAGTGAAGGCAAGTGTGTGGCAGAGCTGCACGCAAAGTGGCACTCGCACTCAGCGAAAGTCACTCGTAAAGTGGCATTAAGCACAATTCAAGTGGCAGACGCCAAGTTTGGGGTTTTGAAAATGTTTGCCTGGCTTTTTGCTCGCGTTTGTCTCACTTTCTCTTCAACGCTCATTCCTGTCTCTCCCTTCTACACATTGAGTTTACCAACGCCAGCGCCAACGCCAAAGCCACTAATGAAAACTTTGTTTGAGCCCTTTTAGATGCTCACCACATGTCTGCGTGTCCGTGTTGTATCCTGCAATGTCACCATGTAACTATCTCCGCTAGTTTCTTCACGCTATTCCTCTCTATTTCTATTTCTCTTTCTCTCTCTCTCACTTCACGTCTCTCTGCCGTAATGCGTCTGTGAGTTTTGCCTTTTGCGTGGCAAGCATCTGTTGCCAATGAGTGCACTTCAGTCATTTGCACAGGCTTTCACCCATTTGCCTGTTTGGTGCCGCATTTGCTGTAATGCAGCTCCTGTTAAATGAATCTAAATATGTGCACAACACACAAATCTGGCCTAATTTCGACTGTAGACAGAATTGTTAAGGATCTATATTTGAGTGTCGGCCCCACGTTGGGCGCCATTATGCGAATTTGCTTCAATTTCAACTGTAGAGAGCACTTTTGAGGCATATGATTGAAGACAAAAACAGAATGTTAACACTACTTCTAATCTTAATTAGACATTCTTCTTATTTCGTCACTTTAATCGAGATACTATATTTGTGAGTTGACCACACGATGGACGCCATAATGCGAATTTTCTTCAATTTCAACTGTAGAGAGCACTTTTGAGGCATATGATAGAAGAAAAAAAAAAGAAAATGTTAGCACTACTTCTTATCTCAATTAGACATTCTTCTTATTTCGTCACTTTAATCGAGATACTATATTTGTGAGTTGACCGCACGTTGGTTGCCATAATGCGAATCTGCTTGAAATTCAACTGTAGAGAGCACTTTTGAGGCATATGATTGAGGACAAGAACAGAATGTTAATACTACTTATCTCGATTAGATATTCTTATTTTGTCACTTTAATCGAGATACTATATTTGTGAGTTGACCCCACGTTGGTCGCCATAATGCGAATTTGCTTGAATTTGAGCTGTAGACAGCAACTTACAAGAATATGAACAAAGGCAAACAATAGATTGTTAACACTTTTTACTCCCTGTTCCCATTAAAAATGCGAAAAAGGGAGTTATAAAGTACTGCAAATGTGTGTAACAGACAGAAGGAGGCATTTCCGACTATATAAACTATATATATATTCTTGATCAGGATCAACAGCCGAGACGAACTAGCCATGTCCGTCTGTCTGCCCGTCTGTCCGTCTGTCCGTATGAACACACAGATCTCAGAGACTATAAGAGCTAGAGACACCAAACTTGGCATGCAGGTTCCTGTATACCATACGCAGATCAAGTTTATTTCAAATTTCTTACTTGTTCTTTTCTCAATTAGACATACTTTTTATTTCCTTAATTTCATCAAGATTAACTCGTCAGGCAAAATGGGTTTTATGTCAATTATATTTATAGCATTTCGGGTCTTCAACTGATTTTTACTTTTAACACCTTGCAAGATCTATTATTTTGTTAATTATAATGACATTTCTATATTGTGTATCGACAGAAGTAAGCCACCAATTTTGCAAAAGTTTCACTAACTAACATCAAAAGTTATGAAATTGTTTTCAGTTCAGCTTTTTTTATTTAAAGATGAATTTTCATTCACATTTTATTTACTATACAAACAAGATAGTTCGTAGTATGAACTTTATACACATCTTTGTTAAAACTTTCTGCTTATCTAAGGCTAAATATTAATTTTTTTTTTCTCATCAGTTTTAATATTGCATTTAATTTAACAAATTGCATCTTTATCTTTACCTTGTTCACACATTCTTTATGCATCAAATGAATGCCACAAGCTAAAAAAAATGTTAATTAAAATGTTTTCTGTGGAAAAAACTAGCTAAAGCAAAAAAAAAGTACAATTATAGGGAAGCTGGACAAGCGCAGCTTTTAAATCTCTAGCAACTATTTAAAGCTCGCTGCTTATAAAAAATAAAATAAAAAAAAGCTCAGCTTCATTTAGCTAACGCAGAAAATACTTGGCAAAAAAAAGTCAGCAACATACACTTCAAATAATTGTTATGAAAGGGAACAGCAACTGCAAGTGTTAGAAGGGGGATTATACTATTTTTTTTCGCAGGCAGTCAGCAGCTGCCAAGGCCGGTTAAAAAGAAAAATGATATATGGAAAGTTTTTTTTCCATAACGGAATGCATGCGTAAAAGGCGGACACGGAAAATTACTTGTAGTATGCTACACAATTTGTTGTCCCTTGGGGGCTATAGCATGCCACCTGACCCTGCAGAACTCTGCCGCATTGAGATGCAGCCCCGTAACCCCCCCCCCCCCCCCCACCCCATCGCCCTCCACCCACCATACCTCTTTTCAACCCATCTGTAGCATCAGGCGCTGATTTTTGTATAATGTGTTTCCTGGAAACGAAACATAAGATGAAAAACAACAAGATTGAAATGCAGGGGCTTTAAGGATCCTCCAGAACCAGTCCTTCCACTGCATGTTAGAGAGAGAGGTGAGATATTTTACGCACAGGACGTCATGCTCATTATTTCGAGAGCTTGAGAAGCATAAATGAAATATGTGCGTACTTTTCTTGTACCTATTTTTAGCTGATGAGATTAAGGATGCGTGTCATCTGCATAGCAAATTGTGATTTCGAAGCGAAGCTGTTGCCAAAATTTAATTTACTTTATCATTGGTATGCAAAGCATAAAAGATAATTTCAAATGTAACTAATACTTAAACAAAACAGGGAAAAAAATTTTATTTTTAGACTTAATAAGCAAACGAAACAGCTTTCGACAAAGGATAAATCATTAAGAATCAAATTGAGATTTGATTCAATTCAATAACTTAACACCAATAAGCAAGTTTTGAGCACCCAATTAAATTTCAATATCGAAATATTATGTCGAAAAAGGAAACCTGAACGGGTCTGATTATAAAATAATAATAAGACCTATGCTGAAGTCCACAAATATAATTGAATATATTGAAGATGTCTTTGCTTTGAAAAAACGAATTAAAATCTAGGCAAACATCAATTTCAAAAGTAACAAGTAAGAACATTTTACTCGAATGGTTCCGACTGAGATATACTCTTTTTACTCCCTGTTCCCATTAAAAATGGGAAAATGCGTTCCTGTATACCAAACGCAGATTAAGTTTATTTCAAATTTAGTATACACCACCTGCACCCCCGCAATTCGCAAAAAGCTCCCGCAGCCACAATTTGAAAGATAAAGCTTTCATTTTCGGTACACATATTTCTTTTATCAATGTTTATCAGTTGCGTAAATTCCGTTGTTGTTGACGAATCTATTTCCCCCCGTCTCAACAGGCAGAAACTACAGTTTGACAGGAACTGCACAAGTTAAGTGCTGGGAGCAGGGAGTCTCGTAGTCGGGCACACCCGACTGGAGCATTCTTACTTGTTTACCCTCAACAACTGTGAGAATGTCGAAGGAATAAGCGGCGCGATAAAAATTAAAATACAATTAAAATAAGATACGAGAAATTAGAAGATATGGCCCAAAAAGAGATATTTGTGCTGTTTTAGTTGTTGTGGCATCATAAGTTGTCCGTTTATGAGAAGGATTGGGGATGTGTTCCTTCTTAGAGCGTATAGGATTTTAATAGACATTGCTGTTTCTTGAACTTTACACCTATCCTTGCTTATGGAAGGTGAAAAAGCTATCTTTTTACAATTTGATGTAACGCAGACGTTTCAGAACAGAATGAAAATCGTCATGACGGTAAAATCATCGTCCCAATGCGGACTAAAATCTAGTCACAATCAGCACAATCGTTTCGAGTGCCGCGTTTACCTGCGATAAGTGTTTTTCCACCGAGTGGCAATTAGGCTCGTCGTATGCGCAAATTCAACAAAAATAAGAGGAGAAATAAGATATTGCTCAAGGGATTTATGCGGGTAGTACACCCCTTGTTTGCTTAAACTGTTTGGGAATTCTAAGCAACAAACTCACAACAAGTAAGAATGTAAGTATAGTCCATCGCCAGGAGCAAAGAGCGGGACCTAAAATCTGACAGTATAGGTGCTGAGTTCTGCTAAAAAAAATTCAAAGTGTCTTAAATCATATGGAATGATCAAAAAAGATTAAAATCAGTTAACTAGTGAACAATTAGTCGAGAGCCGACTATGATATACTCTTTTTTTAACCTCTTTGTGGAGTCAGCAAAAAAAAGAGTATAAAAACAGTAGCGAATTCAGGCAGAAACACAAAAAAGAAAAAACGAAATCAAAAACGATTCAAAATGAAATATAGTATACGCCTAAATGGAAACAGGCGTGTTTTTAATTTACGGTTAATCAATTACAACAAACTGCCGCGTAAATATGCCAAAATTCATGTGCACTGATGCCAAAGTAAATTGCAACAATTTTAATTTATTTTTGCGCGCCAACGAAAGTTTGTAACCCAAAAAAAGAGAAAAAAAAAAAAAGAAAGAAGTCCTGCAAGTAGTCCTTTCAATAAGGAGTTGCGTCGCGCCAAAAATTCCAATAAATTGAAAAGCAATATGAATTAACTTTTTGGCTCGCTGCTTGGCTGCATTTTTGTCCTGCTGCGTCATTGTCCTGGTTTTAATAATTTATGCCCCACCAAGGGACACTTAAAGTGCAACGCAACTTGCAACCAAAGGAGCTGCCGCTGCTGCTGCTGCTGATGCAGCTAGCAAAAACGAAGTAAGAGCCAGTTACAACAGTAACCAAAAACTTTTGTTGTAACTTTTACTTTAACAACCCGCACCCAAAGAGACCCACAGACGACCCCATCAAATTGAACAAATGAAGTGCCAGGCAGCTAGGGACTATGGAGAACTGCAAAACTGTTAACTGGCGACAGCCTTGGGGCCTCCAGAGAGAAAGCAACCAGACAACCACCTAATGGAAGTTGGTCATATGTTTCAGAAAATATTATATAAAAAACTGAAGGAAAAGAAAACAGTTATGCACTCTCAAAAAGTTACTCATGTTGTTGAACTTACTTTCATTACAATATTGTAAAGTTGCACCTTAATTATATTTAAAGCTTATTTAAATTGATAGTTTTAAGTTTTGCACAGCTACTTAGAGCGCTAAAGTTATTGAAATATTAGGTTTGAAAAGAATAGTATGCATATTTCAAGTATTTCATCATTTTAAAAGACACTTTCAAGAGTTCAAAAACTTTATTGATCTCATGACCTAGTGGTGGAAATTAGAATGACTGACTAAATCAACGCTGAGTTCATACCTGATTTCTCAGAATTGCCTTGCAAATTTTCAGGCCTGAGAAATCTCTGAATATAGAAGCGAAACCGGGAGCGAAACAGAAAGGTAGCCCTTACGTTAGAAGCGAGATTTATTACTCCCTGTTCCCATTAAAAATGGGAAAAAGGGAGTTATAAAGTACTGCATGTGTTTGTAACAGACAGAAGGAGGCATTTCCGACTATATAAACTATATATATTCTTGATCAGGATCAACAGCCGAGACGAACTAGCCATGTCCGTCTGTCTGTCTGTCTGTCCGTCTGTCCGTCTGTCCGTATGAACACACAGATCTCAGAGACTATAAGAACTAGAGACACCAAACTTGGCATGGAGGTTCCTGTATACCATACGCAGATCAAGTTTATTTCAAATTGCGGATGCACATTTCCCCTGTCTCAGCAGGCAGAAACAACAGTTTGACATGCACTGTGCAAGTTGAGTACGCTGCTTGCTTGGCACACTCGACTAGAGTATTCTTACTTGTTTTTTAATTAATTTTTATTTAGGCAAGAGAAAAGACCTTACGAAAGAAGGCCTTCCGTAAGTAGGACATTCCATACAAAAAGAAAAGCAAGCAGTATTGTATAAGCTCAGGCCTGAACATTACTTTTCACGCCTGAACTGACCACTGGGAATGCAGTCTTGTTAAGCACCTTAACGCATTGTCGATACATCAATATGTTGGTGAAAATATATCAAAGTACATCGATATTGTTTTGATATACATTTTTCAAGGCAATACCGATATAAAATTGAAGATTTGCATCCCAAATTTGACCACAAGATACTAAAAATTAAAAGAATTTCAGATAACTGGCATAATAATATGTAAAAGCTTAAAAATTTTAAATTTATTTATTGCTATTTATACACTTCAAAGTGCCTTAAAAATAAGTGTGAAATATATTTTTGATATATGAAAAACTATTACACAACTGTACTTAACTATTTCTTTCTCTTGCTTTAGTGCGTTTGCCGCTTTGATCGACAGGGTCCGCTTTGCGAGCTACCAATTGTCATACGTAATGCCGCATTCTCTGGCGATTCGTATGTATCGCATCGCATCTACAAGGATATAGCACAACACGAGGTGCTGGATGCTGTTTTACCGATGCATATACAGCTTAAGGTGCGCACTCGGGCCACAAATGGACTGATCATGTTGGCTGCTGCCCAGGGCACCAAGGGTGGACATTATATGGCACTATTCCTGCAAAAGGGTCTGATGCAATTCCAATTCTCGTGTGGACTGCAAACGATGCTGCTGAGCGAACTGGAAACGCCTGTTAATACGGGCCACGAAATTACCATTCGAGCTGAGTAAGTGAAACGCCCGGCCACGGAATGCAATTATGTGGCTCTTAGTATGGTGTGGTGGTGTAAAAAGCGTTGGAGGTGGTTGAGGGGCGTGTTGGGCCAAGGGTCATGCAACCCCACTTTGATAGAAGAGAGGTCGGCACGTTAATTAACTTTTTAAACTGCGCCTGACACGAGTGTCGAGTGTCCAGAGCCTGGCGGGGTCAGCATGTGGGTCACTGTCATTGCTGGGCATAGCAGGGAGGGATTGGGGTAGGGCAGGATGCCTAGAACGAAGGCTATTTAAAGTTGCCCAGTGTCGATTTCCATGCCGTTTGGCTACCACAAAATTATAATGCTTCAAGTGTAGAATAAATTGCGATGCTGATTCTTTTATTTTATTTCTTTTTTTTTTTTTCTTTTTTTTTTTGTTCAACATACACTCGTCCTTCTCTTCGTGCTGCCTGCCTGCCTACACATTTGGCTGGCTCCTTGCGGCATTCGACGATCCTTGGCTTCGCATTCATGCGTAATTAGTTGGCGTAGTTGGTTTTTGGCTGAAATTTAATTTGCCGCATTTGCAGCACGCTCGCAACGGAAACGGAACTTGAATGGCTGCGTTGGCCCTCAGGGATAGCAAAAAACAGGATGGAGGGTGAAGTGTATAGAGTGTGGAGTAAGGGCGAGTAGAAATAACAGCTTGCAAACCAGGATCCTGGCCGCAGCGAGAGTAATGCGGGTCTCGTGCGTAATTAATCGTTTAACTAACACTTCCTGGAATTGCATCCACTTTCAAATGAGAAATGTAATGGCGTAAAAGACAATTGCGATAACAAAGGCATACTCGTAGAACTTAAACGTATCATACTTATATTCAAAGCGTGCCCGTTTCCAGAACCTTGCACACAAATTATTCGACGGATAAGTTTGAAAATAAGCTAAAGCACATAACATAGTTGAGAGCAGATTTCAAGCAGCGTTTTTTTGAAAACAACCCAACTTAAAAAGTTCCTAAGGCGCACAATTCAAAACTTAACATGTTTATACATACTATTATTTTCTCTATAAAACTTGATTACAAGACAACATATTTCTTGCATATTAGGGGGAAAAAGATAAACTAACACAGAAAAAGATTTGAATAACAAATTTTAATACTCATTTTGATGTCCGCAAGCAATAAAATGTAAAATCTTAAAATTTCTATTTTTTCAACGTTTTTTATACGCTTGCAGTGAGTATTCTTATTGTTTTGGTACAGGCTTAACGCTTTGAAATAGAAACATAAGTTTTTGTGTGAAAAACTTTTTGGTTTCTCATATTAACCCAAGTCATTTATTCTTTTTATACTAATTTTTTTGAAAAAAAAAGAGAAAAGAGTATATTGGTTTTGGGAAATGTCCGTCCGTCCGTCCGTCTGTCTGTCTATCCGTATGAACGCAGTTTTTTCCAAATTTCGTAATTATTTTGTATTTTAATTTTCCAATTTTGAAAGCTGAGTAAAACACTCTCTAATATCACTATGCAACAGCAAAATGTGCCTAGAACAGCTACTATATTTTCTCATTTTCGAGCTAAATGGAAAAAGGTAGATTTACAAAAAGGTACATTCAGAGAATTGTCAATATCAGATTGGATTCTTAAGAAACTTTCTTTTTCAATATGTTATATATTGTCCTAAAATCCACCAGTACATCAGTTTTCAAAATTCTTGTTGGAACAAGTAAGAATACTCTAGTCGAGTGTGCCCGACTACGAGACTCCCTGCTCCCAACTTGCATTTCAAGCAGCTCAGCGGCAACACAAGCAAGCAGCGTACTCAACTTGCACAGTGCATGTCAAACTGTTGTTTCTGCCTGCTGAGACAGGGGAAATAAGTTCTTCCATAACTTTGGTGCTATTTATCCGATCGTGTTGAAATTTACACATCCGAAAGACATTGATTAAACATACATGTGTACCAAAAATTAAAGCTTTATCTTTAAAATTGTGGCTGTGGGAGTCTTTTGCGATTTGCGGAGGTGCGGGGGGGGGGGGGGGTGCATCCGCAATTTGAAATAAACTTGATCTGCGTATGGTATACAGGAACCTCCATGCCAAGTTTGGTGTCTCTAGTTCTTATAGTCTCTGAGATCTGTGTGTTCATACGGACAGACTGACAGACAGACAGACAGACAGACAGACGGACATGGCTAGTTCGTCTCGGCTGTTGATCCTGATCAAGAATATATATGGTTTATATAGTCGGAAATGCCTCCTTCTGTCTGTTACAAACATTTGCAGTACTTTATAACTCCCTTTTTCCCATTTTTAATGGGAACAGGGAGTAAAAATATAGTGGCTGTTCTAGGCACAACTTTTTTGCAAAATTTGTTGCATTGTGTAGTTATGCTTTATACAAAATGAAGAAAATTGAGACTACAAATTAATGCAAGGCTCATTTTTAAATACAATTAATATTACCAGGTATTTGCTCAGTTAAACAGCAAAACCATTAATTATATATGATGAAATTCAATCAATATATATTCCCAATGATGACTTCACCTCAACTTGCACATAACCACTTACATTTCTCTGTTTGCTCCTTGGCATATTCCTTAAACATTACATATAGTATGTTAGCTGCTCAAACCTGACCGCTTCTTGCAATGCAGCTCAGCCACAGAAGCCAAGTGAACTGAGTGCAGGCATTCAAGTATAAAATTTCTATGAGTACATATATACATATGTACAATATATATGTGAAAAAGTGTATTTCAATCATTAATGCAACTGTTGAACATGTGATCATTTCATTTATGCAGCAATTCACAAGTTTACAATTCAGACGAGTGCAATTACTTAGCACTTTGATGGAAAGTGAGGCATACGATGGCATATGGGAAATGACCAAATAATCATTTTATAAAATCAACAAGCAAACTGTATTCCCTCAACGCAGCAGAAGGACAACGAATGGGCATAAACAGCACATTAAGGAATAAATATATCAGCCTGGTCTACCCCACCGTCGAAAAAGCAAATACTTAAGACTAGTTCAAGTATGAGAGCAGCAGACTGGCCTACATAAATAATTTACAACTTGTGTAGATGGAGTGAGAGAGATAGCTTAAGTAACGGTCATTTGTTATCTCTTTCTCTTGTAGTATGTGTTTTTATGACTATCGAATCGACCACAAATTTACTTTTTAGCACTTGGTCCCAGCTCGGGGCATATGATATTCCATGTGGTATGTAACATTGAGAACTGAGAACTGGGCTCGCCACTGGATTTACGAGCAACAAATTTATGTTTGTTGCCTATTTTTATTTGCCTTGCGTGCTTAATGGCCATGCCACCAAATGGGGCACAGTACCCCCACCCCCACTTTCCACTTCATTCGCCCAAAGGCGATTTAGCGTCTCCCAGTCGCGACAATGGCATTGAACGCAGGACATTCAATGAACTAGTTTAAGTACGCAACAAAAAAAAAAGGTTCCCTTTAATTTCGAATATTTTCAAAATAATTCTAAAAAGTAGAAAGGTTTTTTTGCTGTTGTTCATCTATAATATTTGAAATTTCTAAATAACATTTATATATTATAAAAAAAAAGTAAGACTGTTTCAAATTTAAATCAAATATCAAAATTCTATATTTATATAACTTTTTGAAAAATCAAACCATGATATTAAGAAATTATAATCCTGAATTTTATGATAGAAAATTTGAAAGATACTTTTTCTTTAAAATTGGTTCTAAAAGTTTGTCTACATTCTAATTTACAAGTTGTTCTTAGTGTACCACATGCACAAGCATACTAACACACTAACACACACACACACACACGCACATACGCACGCAATTATGATTGTCCTGCGGCTAAAGTCCTTTCTGAACTTTTGGGAAATTTCTGGTTTCGTTTTTGGCGCTCCTAATGAGTCTAATGCTCCACACAATTGACATTTTACTTAAGGATTTTCGGCACAGTTCCATGTAATTAGAAAGCAATAACAATTACCGTTAGGGCATTTTCCTAAGTTCTTACCCCCTCACCCATACTGCTGCTCCTTAATTATTGCCGTTCCATTTCATGTTATGCAAATCAAATTAAGTGCAATTATTGCCGCAACTTTGCCGCCATCTTAAGTGCTTGTTGCCAAAAAATTGAGAAAAGCAAAGTTTTCATAGCTGGCAAATTTAATTGGTCGCCTTCACAATGCAAATTAAATTTGTTGTCTAATCAACTGTAGCTAATTGGCCCAAGAAATAACAATCTGTTAAGTAGCTGAAAACTGTGCGAATATTTACCTAGTAGTTTACTAATTAGATGGTAAAATCATTTCTTGGCATTGCAGTGTGATTAAAGCCAAGTTTTCTGAGTCTGCAACAAGGCTAAGCTCGAATGGATTGTGGTTAAGGTGCTCATAATAAGGCATAAGCTTTCGAGTTTAGCAAATCTTAACATAAGTGGATACTTGTAAAGGATTTTCTATTTGCTAATTCAACGAAAATATAATAATAATAATAATTCAAAGAAAATAAATATAATGCTCGCTGCAAAACAGAATACTCGTTTTACTAAAAATCTGGGTTATATATGCTTTGAAATTTGAACAAAATGAGAAGAAAATAAGATTTTTCAAAACTTAAGAAATTATTTCTGATATATATAATATTTCTCTGTGCTTTTCGATTTTTATTTAATTTTTATTTCTTATAATTAGGGAAATATCTTTAAAGATTTACATTTAAAATTACACATTTTTACGAGTATTTTTTCTCAATTACAGTAAAAACTGAAATCAATCACTCACAAAACTTTTGCATTCACTTTTTTGTGTAAGTCTTACATAAAAGATAACTTTATATATTTTCGTAGCAAACAAAAATACGACAATTTTACAAATAAACTGAAAGAATATTGGTAACAATCAAATTTGATATATTTTTTTTTTTTTGTACAAGTGTCACTTGTTTTTACATATTAAATATCAACATTTAAATATACATAACTCAAAAGAGCTATAAAAAGAGATCGAATATTGGGCAGAAAATACTCAAACCGTTGAAAACAACAACACAAAATCAGAAACACTTTGACAAAAGCGTTGAACAAAAGGCATTCAAATAAATGCAGGTGACATTTTACCCTGCAAAACAATAAAAAATTCCAGACCCACAAAAGAAAGGAAAAAAACAAAAACCTTTACCAGTTTTTACCCCCTGCGGAAGGGTCGAAAATTCCGAATGGGCTTACATTTTTATTTTTTGGGTCCTTGCCAGGCGAAACAAATTGGACAGTCGATTGACATTACAGCCAATTCGCGGTACAGGGACGCACAGTGGGTCGATGGCTATTAAAAATGCATATCTTTATTGGCCAATAGAATTAATTTGAATAGATTTTTGGATTTAAAGGTATTTCAAATGAGACAAAAATGGCATGAGAATCGAAAAATGTAAAATAGTGATAAAAAGAATTATAAAGTTTAATTTAGGATTTTAACAGAATATTAAAAGCAGTCAACTAATCAAAACAATCAATATGAAAGCAAACCAATCGATAATATTGCACATTTATTTAAATATTTGATACGTTACATTCTTTTGTTTTTGTCTTCAGTTTGCACCACTGTGCCTATGTACAGTTGGGCAGCATAAAAGGTCACTTGAGTAACACAGATCTAGCAGTTGTGGGAGGGACTTATGAAGCATCTTTGTGCGGGCGTCATAAATATTTGCACGCTTCGGCATGTCGAATATAACTTTTCCCTGCTTTTATTTAGTTGTATTTTATATTTTTTTTTTCGTTTTTTTTTTCCTTTTGTTGTATTGAAGCAAAAGGCAACGGGAAAATGTGGCCCGCAGTGCGCGGCATATTAAATATTTGATATGTGCACTATGCGGCAACAATACCACCCACACAAAAAGAGGATAAAGGCGTTTTTATCGTTGCTCATCTCCACACAACTGCTCAACTCACAAATGTTCTCTGTGTGTGCTTTCAGATTGGACTTCAGCCGCAATTACACGCACTGCAATGCCTCGCTGCTTGTGAACGACACGTTGGCCATGTCCGGGGATCAGCCGACATGGCTGAAACTGTTGCCCCCGCGCCTGCATACGCCCGAGGTCATATTGAACACTTGGCTGCATTTGGGCGGGGCACCCCAGGCGCCAATTGGCCTCATTATCGAACTGCCGCCAGCCCAAAGCGGCACCGGCTTCACCGGCTGCCTGCACACCCTACGCATCAATGGACAAGCGCGCGAAATATTCGGGTAAGTGTAATGTACTTACATTGTAATTATGGTCAGTGGCGGAGTTGGGATCTCACTCGCGAGGGGGCTTTTAAGTTTTTTATTAAATTTTACATATAATATATTTGGGTATGTTTACTGTAACCCTAAACCCTGAAAAATAAATCTTAAATTATGCTCATACAACATTGACTACCATTTATCCACCCAGGAAACTATATTTTCCGACAAAAAAGTTTCATACAACAGTTTTTCCCACATTTTCCACATTTTCCGACCGAATTTTCCAAAATCCGTTCTCAGTACTCACTTTTAGTACAGGATTAAGTGACTGTAAAAAATGTAGCTTCCTATCTTTTTTGGTTTAAGCTGTGCGTTGGTTGCCAATTAGTCAGCCCCCCAAACAAGCGCCGCCTCTGACTATACTTTACTTGTCGACCAGGCCGGTTTAATGAAGAGCAGAAAAAGTTATGATGCTGGCTCTTAAATGTTTATGCTACATACGCATTTGCCTCCAAGGGGGAAAAAAAACAGACACCATGAAAAGCGCCACAGAATTGCATGCTTAGCAGGGAGAAAAGCAGTAAAGTCGCCTGTAGGGATTAAATGCACAGTAAAGTCGGTATAAAAAAAAAAAAAAAAAACATGGCCAACAGAAAAAAGTTGGGGCATGAAAAGAAATCGGCTATCGAAAATCTGGCAAAGGAAAAACTAGCAAAAACGAAAAGCACATCTCAATCAATGACGTCAATAATTACAAGTAAAGTTGACGAACATTAAATTGTAAAAAGTTTTAAAGAAAAAGCAAGGAAGGACAAACAGACACCTATTTTGAGATTCATAAAAATAGAAAATTTTTAACTGAAAAAAACAATTTGCTTTCGGATTAAAAAATTTCATAAAATTATATTATTATTCTATGATACATATAACCAAATTAAATTCAAATTCTGAACATTTGGAATGAGGACCAATCTTCAAAAAGTCAATTGATTATAATCCAATAATTATCGATAGTTATACAGATTATACACCCAAAATAACCCAATCGAAACCTTAAGAGCTTAACTCTTTGACAATCTTAAGTCAGAAGATAGATGACAAACAAATTATATCAGCATTTAAAAAGGATATTCGGAGCTAAACTAATTTTAGCAAGGGAACTTTTGAAATGGTCCTTTGGAAACGCATAAAAAGCAGAGATGCTCAAGGCTTAAAGGAAGAGGTGGGGAGCAATAAGCAGGCGAGAAATGCGGAAACCATTCATCAGCGCATTAAAACTCGTTTACAAACAGCTGGCAATGAATGACGGAAATAAAGAGAGAGACAGAGAGAGGCAGAGAGAGAGAGAGAAAGAGAGAGAGAGCGAGTTGCTGGGAAAACGACATGCTGACAGCTGTGGGCTTTTATCAAGCGGGGCGAGCGGTCAAATTGCGCAAGGACATCGCTTTGAGTTTCACAATATTGACATGCGAATTAGCAGGGTCATGAAATTGGCGATGACACTTAACTGTTAGCTATTGAACCTATTGCCCTATATGTACGTTATGTTTGTCTATATATCTATTTTAACACAATTAGCGACGCTCTGGATGGCTTTGGGATAACAGAGTGCGGCTCATTGGCCTGTTTGTCGAGTCCTTGCCGCAATGGCGCTGCCTGCATCAAGATCGAATCGAATGAGCTGGACGAGAACGGTGACAAGGCTGAGAAATGGAAATGCAAATGCCCGACTGGCTATATGGGACCCACCTGTGAGATATCCGTTTGCGAGGATAATCCCTGTCAATATGGCGGCACCTGTGTACAATTTCCAGGCAGCGGCTATCTCTGCCTCTGTCCCCTGGGCAAGCATGGACATTATTGCGAGCACAGTAAGTCATTTATTACATTTGGAAGCCTTATTTGAAAATAATTTGAAAATTATTGATTTGTGTGCGTTTCGATTTTTGAAAAGCTTTTAAAAAAAAAAATGGTTCAAAATATTAATTTGTTGTTAAAATATGGTAAATTTCTTAATATGACATAAATATCTACAAAATCGATTAATTGACTTAATAAATATATAAATCGATTATATACATATGCCCTCTGAAAATGTATGCGATTTTTCAATAACTCATTCGATTGTTTTCCGATCAAATTGAATTACAAAAATATAATAAGATATTCACAATACAATGTTAAATTTGTGTGATTCTTGATTTTTGTTGATCAAACTTATCGCAAAAAGTCAATTAAACATTGTTTTTTATTTAAAAACATTTCTATGTTTCAAAAATAACGAATTTAAGTAAGTTCCATCGTGGATTATCGTTTCCAAAAACGAATACAATTGATAACTAAATTCCATCAACAATCGACAAAATTATCGAATATTCCTGTGAACTTTACTTCTTTTACCCAAAGTTGGGTAAAGTTTGTTGTTGAGTGGTCGGGTAATTTTGCCTTTTTGCCATGTTACCCAGCATCGTGAGCACCCTATATATTTTTTTTGTTGCCTTTTTTTTAGATCTCGAGGTAGCACTGCCCTCATTTTCGGGCAGCGTCAATGGCTTGTCCTCATTTGTGGCATACACTGTGCCAGTTCCGCTGGAGTATTCGCTGGAGCTGAGCTTTAAAATATTGCCACAGACCATGTCGCAAATATCATTGCTAGCGTTTTTGGGCCAAACTGGTTATCATGATGAGAAGAGCGATCATTTGGCCGTTAGCTTTATACAGGGCTATATAATGCTAACATGGAATCTGGGCGCTGGACCACGTCGCATTTTTACACAGAAACCCATTGATTTTCGACTGGATGCACCGCGTGTGCCGTACGAGATTAAGGTTGGTCGGATTGGACGTCAGGCATGGCTTTCAGTGGACAACAAGTTCAATATAACGGGCCGTTCGCCGGGCAGTGTCAGTCGCATGGATGTATTACCCATACTCTATTTGGGCGGCCATGAGATAGCCAACTTTAATACGCTGCCACATGATCTGCCGTTGCACTCGGGCTTCCAGGGTTGCATCTACGATGTACAATTGAAGGCTGGCCAGGTCACGGTGCCGCTGCAGGAGACCCGTGGCGTGCGTGGTCGTGGTGTGGGTCAGTGTGGCACAAGAGAGTGTCATAGACACGCCTGCCAGCACGATGGCGCCTGTCTGCAGCATGGAGCAACATTCACGTGAGTATTAAATATATTTGTTAAATTGTGAAAAAAAAAACTAAACTGATGCCTTATACACAGCTGCATCTGCCAGGAGGGCTGGTATGGACCACTCTGCGCACAGCCCACAAATCCCTGCGATTCCTTCAATAACAAATGCTATGAGGAGGCAACCTGCGTGCCTTTAGTCAATGGCTACGAATGCGACTGTCCTGTGGGACGCACCGGCAAGAATTGTGAGGAAGGTAAGTTTGTCTTAAGCAGATTAACTTTAAACAGTTGCTAATAATACATTTTTTTGCTAGAAATACGTTCCCTCAGCGATGTCTCACTGACTGGTCGTCGTTCGTATCTGGCGGTGCGTTGGCCCTATCTATATGATGGTGGCGATAAGCTGGGCGCCAAGCGCTCTCAAATGGTCAGCTATCGCAATTTTACCAAGAAACTAATGCCACCAAAGCCCATTTCGACGCCCAGCACACACTTTGTGATGAAGTTGCTCAATGAGGTGGAGAAGCAACGTAGCTTCTCCCCAGTGCCCTTGATGGGCTCCAAGACTTTTGAAGAGCATCATCGTGTGCAGTTCTTCTTTATTGAGTTCCAATTGCGACCCTTATCCGAGCGTGGTCTGCTGCTCTACTTTGGCACTTTGAATAATAATCAGGATAAGAAAATTGGTTTTGTTTCGCTGTCGCTGCAGGGCGGCGTTGTTGAGTTCCGCATCTCGGGACCCAGTCATCATGTGACCGTGGTGCGTAGTGTTCGCATGCTGGCCATTGGTGAATGGCATAAAATCAAGATGGCACAGCGTGGACGCTGGTTGACATTGTGGGTCGAGGGCAGCGCTTCCTCGGCATTGGCACCATCCGCTGAGGTGCTTGTCGAGCCCGATTCATTGCTCTATATTGGCGGCTTGAAGGATGTCTCAAAGCTGCCGTACAATGCCATCTCCGGTTTTCCCATACCCTTCCGTGGCTGTGTCCGTGGTTTAGCTGTTAGCGGCACTCGCATTGTCCTCAACGAAACAAATATTGTGGGTGAGTTGAAGCAACAAAATAATTATATACAGTTATATAGTCGCCCGATTTTAATCAAACTATTATAATGCATAATAAAATCTGCAATTGCTGAGTTTGCTGAAGATATTTCTATAAACAAATAAGTTGCTTATACAAAAATTTGTTTTTCAACTGTTGGTTTTAATGACACTTTTCAAATAAATTCGTCAGATTTTAATTTAAAAAAATATTAATAATAGTTAAGAAAGCTTAAGAAACCTTTAAGTGAAAGTAAAAGATAAAAATTTTATTTTTTTGATTTTTTATTTTTTAAAAATCAAACGTAATAATTATTAACTGATATTCAAAATAAAAATCTGGTTTCATTTTTTTCAAACGATTTTTATAACGAAAAAAACAAAATTTTTTTTAAATTTTGATTTTTTTTAATAAATAAAATAGTTTTTATTCAAAATACTCAGAGTCGGTTCGGATCCTCGATAAAATTAAAAAAATTGTCGGCAAAATTAGATCATGATCTAAAATATATACCAACTGCGAATCGATTTGGTATTTTATTACTCCCTGTACCCATTAAAAATGGGAAAAAAGGAGTTATAAAGTACTGCAAATGTGTGTAACAGCCAGAAGGAGGCATTTCCGACTACATAAACCATATATATTCTTGATGGGGATCAACAGCCGAGACAAACTAGCCATGTCCGTCTGTCTGTCCGTATGAACACACAGATCTCGAAGACTATAAGAGCTACAGACACCAAACTTGGTATGCAGGTTTCTATATACCATACGCAGATCAAGTTTATTTTAAATTCCCAAATGAATATACAATATATTTGCTTTGATTTGATTTTTCTTAAAATTTACATTCTTTCTCTACTCATTAGAATCGCGTAACATACGCGACTGCGACGGCACTGCCTGCGGAGGCGACTCCTGTGAGTCGGGTGGCCATTGCTGGCTGGATGAGAAGCTGCAGCCGCATTGCATCTGTCCGGATTATGCCAAAGGGGATCGCTGCGAGTATTCCGAGAGCTGCAAGCTGATACCATGCAAGAACAATGGACGCTGCCTGCGCAGTGGACGCTGCTCGTGTCCGAATGGCTGGGGCGGCTTTTACTGTGAAATTGGTGAGTTGGCCTAAGGTTCAATGAACTCTGCAAGTGTTGCAACAAATTTTTAATTGCCAACTCATGTGTATGTGTGTGTTGAGATGCCATTTCCTGACTCCAAATGGCATAGGTGGTGTCAGCGGGGTGGGTGGGGGGGGGGGTCATAAAAGAGAGGCAATTCGTCATTGAATTAGTCAAGCACCAGATGTTTAGTTAGCGCTTAAAGTCCGTGACTACAACAAAAACAATAAAAGCAACAAAAACAACAGCAACAACAACAAACAAAAACAATAAGTGAGCAACAACAAAGAGCATTAATCATTTCTCTACAAAAACGAGTTTCATAAATCTAAGTTGAAGTTCAATGTGTCAGACAAGTAAAAGTTTCTTGCTTTTATACAGAAGCACACAAAATTCAGTCAGATATTAAAATGTCTTATTTTGAGTATAGAAATTGCTTTTATCTCCAGTTTGTCATCTAAACAAGTTCTCAATTTCAAATGCAAAAAAGTCAAATGAAAAAAAAAACAAAAAAACAATTCAAAAAATAATCAAAACACAACAATATTATTATAATTAGAAATCTACAGCAGAGAGCAAGAGTTGAAAACAATATCATTAAACAGCACCATGAATATTACGGTTCGCTTCACAGCGGGGTCAGAAACATGGATATGCAAAAACTGAAAAAAAAAACAAAATCGCACTAAAATTAGTAAACTAAGAAACTGTATTAGTCAGAGTTGAATGTGCTGAAATCATAGCAAAACAAAAAAAAAAAAAAAACGCTAAAATTGTTAACAATTTTTGTAGGCTGGTATTAGTATAAAAAAGACAATAGAATTAGGCTTATTAGATTTTTAGAAACTCGAAAACCTTTAATATTTATTTAAAACCTAAGACAGAAAAACTAGAAAAACAGTTCGTTTCTCGCTAAAACAACACACAACAACTACAGTAGACGCTCGCAATTTAGAAACAATTTGTTTTAAGGTAATTCTAATTTCTGAAAAATTCAAATTTCTGCACAAGTTTTTTATTCGAATAATAATAAATAAAAAAAAAGTGAAAATAAACAAACAATTGCCGACAATATAAAGTATGTATATATATTCTTGATCAGCATCAACAGCCAAGTCGATCCAGCCATGTCCGTCTGTCTGTCCGTCCGTATTAACGCGTCCATATCAGAGACTGTAAGAACTAGAGACACCAAACTTGGCATATATGTATGTATGTATCTGTATACCATACGCAGATCAAGTTTATTTTAAATCTCGGCTACACAGCTTACAAAAAATATAAATTCCAAAATCCAATTGCCACGCCCACTTCTGACTAAGCAAAGTGGCTAAAAAGGAGTATATCGCAGTCGGGTGCATCCGATGTTCTTACTTGTTTTTAAATGGTGGTCACCAAAAAGAAAAATATGAGACTTTCAGATCTTCTTAAGTAAGATACACTTATTAAAATAGTTGTAATAATTATGGTTATGTGGTCGTACAGAGTTATTCAATTGCCAGCTGCCAGTTGGAATACAATCAACAACAATCAAACTTGGCTACCTTTCACTTATTAGCAAAATGAATTAACATGCCACTAATAACAATAAGCCATAAACAAGATTGGAGAAGGAGAAAACACGAAACAACAAGTGCAATCAAGTTGAGTGGCAGTCCAAGCAATAGACAACAACAACAACAACAATAACAACAACAAAATATACAAGAATCTAACAGCAGACAAAACAAAACAAAATACTCAGATGAAGACAACAGATTAGATTGAAAAGCAACAAAGAAGAATTCAACAGAAAACGAGATCAGGGACTCTAAAAAATGGCATAATGAGCAGGCACAGTTGATGACCATAATTATGATGATGATCATGTGTTATATATGATCATAATCAAGTTGATTGCGTTGCCAAGACGTTACTGATGCTGTAATTTAATTATGCACTTGTATCACACACACACACATTTGCACATGCAATATGTTTTATGAATTACCAAGTTTTTCACTTGTAAACATTATTTTGTACCCAAGTTTGAAAAGTGTACCAAAATTTGTAGCATTTTACAAATAAATATAACCAGATTGGTACATTTATAACAATTTTGGCAACACTATACCAAATTAGACGACTTGCTCTTCAAAAAAAAAGTTGCAATAATGCAAACAAAAGAAAATTATATTAGTTTTGGTACATTTTGTACTATTTATGACAATCCTGGACTTAAGTATTTGTTCTACGTATATTTTTTTAGTCTCTCCTAGTTTTGGTACATTTGCAACAATTGTGGCAACCCTGGTTAAAATTTTTTAATCTGACCAACTCTTTTAATCGCACTCTCTAAAAAATAGATTTCAATGTACCTAATTTTCGATGTGCCAACAACATTTGTACCCATTGTTGCAAGACTATACCTAACTCCTTCTCTTTCCATCTCAATTGCAGCACTGAGCAAGCCAACAACGCCGAGCTTCCGTGGCAATAGTTACCTGATCTTGCCACCACCTCGCATACCCGTGAAAGACAAGCGTCGCGGCCCCTCGCTCTATGTGCGACCCCGCGAAGCCATACAAATCTCGCTTAACTTCTCCACCATCGAACCGGATGGCCTTTTACTCTGGAGCGAACACGATCAGTTCAAATTCTTGGGTCTGGGCCTAGAAAATGGTCACCTTAAGCTTGCCAGCAATCTTTTGGGCAGCAACAATGATACGGTACAGGCGCCAGCCAGCGGCTTCATAGCCGATGGTGCCTGGCATGGCACCAGTGTGCTTCTGGATCGCACACGGCTCGAGCTGCAGCTGGATGGTGAGGTGATCTTTACAGAGCGATTGCCGGAGCTGAATCGAAGATCAACAACAACCAGACCAAGTACAGCAATGCAGCGAAGAGTGGGCAAGGAGCCAACGATTAGTTATGAAGACATTGTCTATTTGGGTAAGCTAAATGGGAACACTCTGAAAAAAAAAAAAAAAACAAATTCAATTGTACCAAATATTCAAATTTTTAATTTGTACCTGTTTAAAAATACCAATTTCAGAATATTTCAATTAAAACTATTGTAGAATTTTAATTTTGCATAGAATTGTACCCATGCATAAAGAGTACCCAGTTTGGTATAAATGAGCTGATGCACAATTTCGACAGCCAATACCATAAATAATGTACCAAATTTAATACACCTGTATCAAAGGTCTCTTGAAAAAAACCCGAAAAAAATTAAATGCTACCCAATCGAAAAAAAAATAACAATTTATATTTCCAAAAAAAAGAATTATATTAATTTGTACCAAATGCTCTACACGTTGTAACATTTTCAATTTAAAATTAGACTTTCAATTGAAAATTTTATCGTACCCAAAAATAAAAAAAGTACTCATTTTGGTACATATGAGCTGATGCACAATTTCGACAGGCAATGTCATAAAAAATGTACCAAATTTAATACACTTGTACCAACGCTCTTTTGGAACAATCTGAAAAAAATAAATTCTAAAAAAAAACAATTCATATTTATAACTAACACTCATGTAGCATTTAAACTTTGCATACAAAAGTTCATTGTACCCATGCATAAAAAAGTACCAATTTTGAAAAGCTTTTCCAATGTGACACATTGCGTTTGCTACAATCAATTAAAATGAAATTGCAGACTTACCGTCTAGCGTAATTAATTAATACTGTTTCTGGCTTTTGATGTACATATGTGTGTGTGTCTTTTAATGCACTCAATCACTGCACCCGCGTTGCGCGCTGCAACAAGCTCAGCTTGTTTATAACTGCAGCGGCAGAGGCACACTTTAAGCGCCGGTTCGCGGTAGCGACAATACCTTTGTGCGATGGAGATAGAGTTACGCAAATACTGTAAGCAAGAGCAAGATAGCCGCGTATTTTGATCAGAGAACGACTTTTTTTTTGCCTGGAGTTTATTAATGTATGTCTGTTAGTTAGTCTATATGCGTATGATTAGCATATTGTTGCTTTTATCCACTAAACAACACACATAGAGTGCGACCGCGGCGCCGTGTCTTAACAATTTACTAAGCTTGGCTTAATAGAGATGTGCAAAAGCTCAATATGTTGCTTAATCGATAGCCATATACATCGATTGTAAGCATCGCTGGTGTGCTCGAAAGGTCTGTTAACTGTTGCACAGCTGATCGCTGTTAAGAGTGGTATCTTGTTTAATAAAAGTAGAAGTAAAACCAAATTATATAGAAAAAACGTTCTGCATGATATCAAATTAAAAGTAAACGCGAAACTATATCCCCTTTCATTTTATCACTACTTTTTCATAGAACAAATGTGACCAGATTGTCAAAATTTAACATAGCACTGTTAACTCGCAGCTCAGCTTAATATTTGCTGCGAGCTGGCAACGCTGCGTATTGTACATAACTGAAATTTGAAAATTTGTTTTACAGGTGGATTTCCCAATCAGGACTCGGTGAGCAAACGAACGCAAGGACGCTACTTTGAGCCATTTAAGGGCTGCCTGCAAGATATACAATTCGGTGCAGAGCCGAAAGCCGTTATAAGCGACTTCTCGGCATACCAGGGCGAAAATATTGGCTCTTGTGATTTGCACGGTGATGAGCCGATTATTGTATAAATCGACGAACGAATCAAAAAAACAATATAATAATCAATGAAAAGATATTGACAAAAAAAAAATGATTGTGTAACCTATTATAGAAATATTCGCTAATTTTTTTTTTTAATTGCAATTTAATAATTGTGGACGAAATTTCAAGTAAAACTGAAAACAAGAAAACCGAAAACTAGTACTTAAGCGTAAGTGTTAATGCCACCCAAAATATTGAACGTATACAGATGGGAGGTATGCTATAAAAAGCAAACGAAATGGAACGTAATTTTGTAAATTTTATAGAAATATCTGACAAAAAAAATGAGAAAAAAAAACAAAAGTTTAGATTAAAAACCAAATTGCCATTGAGCAGAAATGATGATAAAATGTGGTTTATCAATAAAAATCGAACAAGAACTAAGAAACACTTGAACAAAATTTTAGTTTAGGATCTAAATCTAGCGAAATAACAGATACTTCTCTTACGTAAGTGATATTTAATGTGGAATAATGATAAACATAGAATGCATATGACAAAGACAAAAACATCCTTCTTAATATAAAAGAAAAAACTTTTTAACTGATACTGTATATTGTTTTGTTGAGCCAATTTTTGTTATGCAAGTGTTAGCATTTTTGTTATTATACATATATATATATATATATGTATATGTATATCTAAAACTTATGTGTTCTGTACCAACTATCTGATCTATACTCGTATGAAAACTGCCCTTATAACAAACTCTGCCATTTTGATTTGTTCAATTTGTAATCAAAACTCAAATTTAGTTAGATAAAATATTGTTTTCTGTTATCTCTATACGTTATATTAGCATATACTGCTACTCAAATTAAAGCCATTTAGTTGCCTTGTAGTAACTTAGTATAAAACTCTCGCTATAGTTTACTGTTTTTTTTTTTTGTTTGAACAACAACAAAAGAAAAACTACTCAAAAACTTTGACTCTTCATACAATTTATGAAAATTATACAATACAACAAATATTATTCTTATAAAATGAAATCAAGTAGCAAAAAATAAAATCGTAAAAGATAATAACAAAAATATATACATATATACATACAATACTTTATTATACAAATAAATGCAAGAGTAATAAAATAAATAAAATAAAAAAACAACAAAAAAATGAAATGTGTAACCGAAACTACATTAAGTATGTACTATTTATTTCGAGTTATAATTTCAAAATAAAAAATAGAATGAGTTAATAAGAACAATATGCTCTTTGTCATCTTTTTTATTTGTAATGATGAGGTAAGTTTCTTTTTTTATTCTATTCTAAAGTTGACATTGAACTTGTTCTATTTTTATCCGTACTCGTATTCTTTTTAGCAGAACGCTAATAAAAACACCAACAGCAGCAGGAATCCTTTTCTTCATCTGTGTTTTTAAACTTTGAAGACGGTTTATCAGGTTTCACTTGAACATATAGACGAGTAGCTGTAAACATTTACAAAATTTTGGATATATCCATGATAAGACTTTTCGAAACTTACCAATTTTAGTGAATAAACTTTCCACATTCATTGCAGTCACAGCAGATGTTTCCATAAATAGTAAATTGTTATTTATAGCATATTGTTCAGCTTCGGTTTTTGGTACTGCACGATTTTCATCTGCTATATCCGCCTTATTACCAGCTAAAGCTATTACCATATCTGGCGATACCTATTGTTAAAAATTGCAATAAAAATAGTCACAATTTATAATTTCGAAAGTTACTCACCTCCTCTCTAAGCTCCGATACCCAATCTTTAGCATGTTCGTAACTCGAACGATTCTGTATATCATATACAACAATAGCCCCATTACAACTTTTATAATACGAGTGTTGTATGCCATTAAATCTAAGTTATTGTTCTAGAGTTAGCTCAACAAACTATAGTAGATATATATGTATATATATACATATATTTGTTTGGAAAACTTACCGTTGCTGACCTGACGTATCACAGAATTTCAGCTTTACGGGTCCAATAGGCAGCCAGACAGTCTTTATTAGCATTTCAGCACCTACTGTTGACGACGGTTCCGATACTGAAGGACCCCTATCCGATATAAAACGCAGTAGCAGCGATGATTTTCCAACTGCTGCATTACCCAACATCATTACATTGAATTGCCCTTTTGTTTTGTAAGTTCTTAAACGCTTCATGTCTGATCTTAGTTCTGAACAGTGCGAACCTTTACAATAAACTAATCGTTTAATAATACAATATGCTCATATTAAGTGCATTGTTGTTCTGTTAGTTTCAGAGAGACTTATGCGTATTTAATTATAAATTTATGCGTGATTCAACTTTCGTGATAGTCATTTTATACTTTTCATGAGAAATAAGGATGACGTTCATTTTAAAGGAACTGAACCACAAGTACATGTGCTCTGAATATATACAAAGATATTTCGTTTTGTATGATTAACCCAGGATCAAAAACTCTTAATTTTTCAATTTTATTTTTAGTATAATTATTTATCATATTAGCGTAACAAGTAAGACTTATATTTTGTGGTTCTTTGGTTGTCTTTGTCAATTTGGTTACAATAGTCCGTCTCTATCGACTATAAGCACTAGAGTAACCAAACTTGGCATGTAGGTTCCCTTATACAATACGTAGCTCAAGTTTATTTTAAATTTCGTATACACCCCCTCGCAATACCACAAATCGAAAAAAACTCCCACAGCCACAATTTTGTGAAATGGATGTGCGAGAGAGAGAAATTGCCCCAATAAGCAGGCAGCCAGACAAGTATTGTAACATTAGCCTGCCCTCTACCCAACTTAGCACAACCCCCAACCTTCTCCACCCCCCGTTGCTAACAACACAGACTCCCCTTAACATGACAGACAACAAAAAGTTTACGCAATGTACCGTAATTGAGTATCCTCTTGCTCTTTTAGCGCTCATTTCAATTATTTTGAAAATTTGAATTTTTTCTCAATTTAGCTAATTTTAATATACTAAATGAAGTGTTATGAAAATTCCATCGTTTTTTTCTTTCTTTAGCAAAATCCCAGACTGAACATTTAACAAGTAAGAACGTTGCAGTCGGATACACCCGACTGCAATATACTCTTTTTTTAACCTCTTTACGGAATCAGAAGTAAGCGTATCAATTGTATTTTTGCTCAAATCTTGTAAGTTTTGCCATCAATATACATTTTGGTTGGGCCCGTTCTACAGGTTTGGGAGAAACAATCTTTGCTCGATTGCAAAAACGAGCGTGGGCGTGGCCAAATTATTTTTAATCAGATCAATCAAGGAAGTGTTTAGTAGCCCTTTTGTTAAATTTGGTTACTCTAGCTGTAAAACTGTGGAAGATATAGGTTTTTGCCATTTGTTGGGAAAGGGGTGGTAGACACTTTGTCTGCCTATGGTATATATCAACATGTATACCAAATTTGGTTGCTCTTGCTTTAAAACTGGAAAAGTTTTTCATACAGAAACTTATTTTCAACCGATTGTTCCTATGGCAGCTATAAGCTATAGTGATCTGATTATTATGAAATTGTAGTATCATGTATAAACTGTTCTTATCTTGAAAAACAAAAAAGTTTTTCTTACAAAAACTTATTTTCAACCGATCGTTTCTATGGCAGCTATAAGATATAGTCGTCCGATTTTGATGTCATCATGTCCTTAAACTCGCTTGCAGAAAGAAGAAGCATCTGTGCCAAGTTTCATAACTACATATAGCTCTAAAACTGAGGGACTGGTTCGCATACAAACAGACAGACAGTTATTTAGGTATGTCTTGAGATATATATATAAATAACTTTGGAATAAAATAAAAAATAACACGTTTTTTATTGAATGCTTTAATATTTATTGTTAATGCTTACATTCATCTCACTGTTTTATGTACACAGTACATTAGTTTTTAAAAAGCAAAAACTAAATATATCATAAATATAAAAATAATTAATTATATATTTAAAGAATCAAACAACCGCAACAGTGTGATACTTTGTGATAAGAATGCTCAACACTAGTTTGCTCAAGTTTCTCAGCTGGAATTGAAACACTTTTAATATTTGTGGCTCTATCAAATCTTAACTTATAAACTTTACTTACCGATTGTTTCAAAAATTGCATTCAGATTAAGTCCCGTTTTAGCAGAAGTTTCCACAAATATATAGTCATGCGCTTGAGCATAGTTTCTCACCTCCTCGGAATCAATGCAGTTCGAATCCCATAAATCAATCTTATTGGCAGCTAAAACTATAATCACATCTTTAGATAACTAATGAAAATATCTTATAAGTACACAAAATGTTTTTATTTTTTTTGTTTTGACTTGTCAAACCTTTCTGCGAACTTCATCGGTCCATTTCTTGGCAGACACTAAACTAGTTGGATCCTGTACATCATAGACTATCAGAGCAGCCTGAGCATCTTTATAATACATGTGTGCCAAGCTATGATAGCTGTCCATAAAATATTTAATTATAATATTAATTATTAAATAACTTATTTTCGCAAGTTTGAAAACTAACCGTTCCTCGCCAGCCACTTCCCAAGTCGAAAACTTAACATACTCATTCAGATGTATGTTCGAAAATGAAGCGACGAGCGTATGTTCATTATCATCCACATAGCTACCGCTTATAAAACGGTTAACCAGCGATGATTTTCCAACTGCTTCATTGCCCAGTATAACCAATTTATAGTTATGTATTGACCGTGATATCATTTCCTTATTGCTAGCTGCCTTATTGGACTTCTTACGACGCAATTTTAGTGTTACTGCAGCCATTTGTAGAGCTCTGTTCTTAGCAAACCAACAACTACAACTGAACACAAGCTTTGATTTTGTACTAAATGTGGTATAATAGTACAATGGAATGACTGTTTAATAAATCCTGAATTAGTACTCTGCCTGGTATATTACACAATCACTGTCCGTAGAAGAGTAAAAATACTTTAAGGTCGCGGTTATATTGAACCTCTACACGAGATAAAAGTCTAGTGACGATGCTTATTCAAACCTCAAAATACTATCTTGCAAACAGACATATCTTGTTGCAGACATTTTATTAAAATCGGTTAGACCATTTTCTTTTAAAGTAACAAAATTTGTGTTTTTCACCTGTAACTTTTTACCTGAGTGCTTTATTTAAAAAAAAAACGTCGAGCTAAGCTTAATAGCTCTTAATAATAGATTTCTAACAAAAGGTCCTGTTCCCATTTCCGTGAGCTTTCCATTTCGAATCGTCGTTGAAGACAATGTGGTATTTCTCTTTTCGAATAAAATAGCAATGGTTTTTCCTTTTTGAAGATAAGTTTGAGCTCTTTTCAATTCACAGTCTCCATAGCAAAACTCATAACAGCTTATTAATCGGAATCGGAATCGGAATAAGCGGTTGTTCAGAAAAGTAATAGAAAAAACATTTCTTGGCTTATGTTAGAAAACAAGTTCACAAAATTCCAACGTTTTGATACAAGCAAAAAAAATTATCAAAGAGGCAGGCAGACAAACAGTCCATTTAATTTTGACTTACGCACCACACCCTGATATCACATGAGACAGGTGAGCTACCAAAAGTAATACCTTTCGCTGGGTATATAGTTCGATCTGATAGGAATATCGTAGTAAATCTTACATTCTTCCTGTACATATTATTAGTTGGCTTTCGCACACTTTGTGATGCTTCGTCACTAGCGTGAAACGCCGTCCACAGTGACTTTCAAGATATATTACCCTTGCAGAAAAGATTTGCATAAGAAAACTGATTGTTCCTATGGCAGCTATAAGATATAGAAGACCGATTTAATGAAATTTTGTCATCGTGTATAAACTGCCCTTAAACATAGGTAAAGTGAGTTTGGTTAAGATATCTTGCAAAATAAAAAGTTTTTCATACGATAACTAAGATTTCAACCAATCGTTCCTATGGCAGCTATATGTGATCCCATCTGGCCGATTCTGACATGTGCACTGCTTGCATAAAGAAGAAGCATCTGTGCCAAGTTTCGTAACTATAGCTCTAAAACTGAGGAACTAGTTCGCATATAAACAGACAGACAGACGGACATGACTCTGCTGTTGATACTGATCACGAATATACAAATTTTTTTTTATCAATTTTCAATTTCAAATTATAAAATACCACAAAATTTTGGATTCGATTTATATATATATATATATATATATATATATATGTATATATATACGATTTTTATTATAAATGTTAAATTTAAATACATACATACAACATAAAAATTATAAATTGGAAAAATACACACACAGCTGTAAGGCGTGGGATCTTATCCATCGCATGCTGTTTCTTAGTTGCTTTTTTTTATATATTTTAATATTTGTTTGTTTATTTGTTTGTTGTTTGTTTGTTTGTTTGTTGTTTGGTTTGCTTGCTTGATCGCTGGTTGTTATGTGAATCGATTTAAACAAAAGTAGCACATGGTAAAGTATATTTCAAGTTTTATTTGATGTTGTTGCTGTTTGAGGACTTCACTTTAACTGCGTAAACTTCATCTCTTAACATGTAGATGATAAGTTTCTTAATATGGTTTACGATAAGTATTTGTTTTTAATTATTAATATAGGGTAGCATTGAATCTTCGATTGCTGCTAGAATGTGAAATTAAAAAAAAAAAAAAACGCTATATGGTAAATTGAACCAAAAATTCATAGCTATGAATAATTTCTCTTTCATTTTGTTTTTTTGTTTGTTTTTTTTTTATGTTTTTGTTTTTCATTTTTCATATGTGTATATATATATATATAATTTATATAAATTGCAACTATCACACGTGCCCATCGCAACTTGGCGAGCCGGATAGGACACACACATTGCCACAGATCAAGGACGAGCGTATCTTCAGCTGCTGATCTGATCTGAACTCAAGTAAACTGAACTGATCTTCGGTTGTTATTCTTTTTTTGTTTTTCTTTCTCTTTTCTCTTTTCTGTTTTTTTTTTTGTTGGTTTTGTTATTGGAACGCTGCTGAGAACAACTGCAACTGGAATTTCTCTGGTTTCTTTGCCCATTTGGTTTATAAACTTTACAAACATACTTTCTGTTTCTGTTTCCTTTGTTTTTATATTATACTCTCATATTTTCTGTTTTTATACAATTTAAGTTTTGAAACAATTCTACGACATGACGTGAAACTTTCGAAAACATTTCTGCGCTTTCATTAAGTTAATTGCGTATTATTATTATTTTATTTTATATGCGTTATTTAAAAGTTTTGCATCTGGTTCGAGATGTAAGTTGAGGAAAGGGAGCTCTCTAATTGGCGGTTATGAACTATGGGGCCAGAGCTAGAAATATGTATAGGAGCGTTCTGTTTTGTTTTTTGTTTTTTTTTTTTTCTTGTTGATAAAGTTTTAAACAGGGCTATGTGATTTTGTATTTAAACTAACTGTTTGCTTTTACGTTTTTGTTTGTTGTTTCATTTAATTTCATTTATAATTAATATTATCTTTATTTTCTGTTTATTTTTTTTTTTCATCATCATCATCTTATCATCATCAATCATGAAAATTAAATTTCTTGCCCCCTATTAGCCGGCTTAAGTTTGTTGTTTTTTTTTTTTTAATTTTAAATAATTTGTTTATTTATAATTATCAGAATAAACTTTTCAAATCTCTCGTTGGAAATTTCATTTTCTGCAATGACAAAAAGCAACCAATTTATATAAATTAAATTGTCTATTAACAACAAAAAAAAGTATTATTATTATTATTTATCGATGCAAGGAGCGCACACACACCTACAAAAGGACATCACTTGCAGCAGTTGTTCGTCGTTTGAGTTGGTTCGTTTCCATTTGGCTTTATAACAGATCCTTGATTGTTGTCATTCTTCGGTAGTTTCTTGGCTGCAATTGATTAAAGAGTTTATATTCTGTTTGTGCTATAATTGTATATATAACAAATCACATACCAATTGCCAAGAAGATATCATTAACATTCATGCCCGTCTTCGCGGACGTTTCCATAAACAATAAACCATTCTCCTCAGCATATTGCTTCGCCTCATCGAACTCCACGACGCGAATGTTCGATAAATCCGCCTTATTGCCAGCCAACGCAATGACAATGTTCGGTGAGGCCTAAAATAAGAATAAGAAAACATTATTATTACAAATAAAAAAGAGCTGCATGGTTTTATAAATATCGTCTTACAAAATTAACAAATAAATGAAAACTATTTAAACGCTATGTAAATATGCGAATTAAAACGCTTACTAATTCAAAAACAATTCAGAAGAAACCTAAATATTGCTAATTTCTTAGAAAGAAGCTTAACAAACCAACCACTGTAAGTCTTTAATACATTTGAAACTTACTTTCTTCTATTCACTACTATTCACTACTCACATACATGCAGCTTTAAAACGACTTTATTTGTGCTGAATTCATTACTCACGTAGTAATTTATAATCTCATGATTATTGAGTTGCCTCTTATTTCTTGCTATTATGCTCAACTATAAATAATTTTCAAAGAGCCTCAAGCCATATGAAATTTAATCTTGGCACACCACCCACCCACTGGCCATGAATTTTCTTGAATGCAATGAGGCGTAAACAATGCCGGATACGACAAATGAGTTCAATGCTCGAGACAATGCTTCATTCAATAAATATGTTTTAAATTTGCGTTAATAGGAACACTCTGCACGTTATCCCGCCAGAGATTACATTGACCTTGAGGCCAAAGCATGAGCAAAACAAAATTAAAACAAAAGGGAGAGAGAGATTGAGAGAGAGCAATCGAGATTATTAACTTACTTGTTTATGCAGTTCCTTGACCCAGGTTTTTGCACGCTGAAAACTGTCCTGATTCTGTATATCATAGACAACGATTGCGGCCTGCGCACCTCTATAATACATTGGAGCTAAGCTGTGATACCTGTAAATTATAAATTAATTAATTAGTAACATAACTTACGGTTATTTTTTTATAAAATTATCATCATTATAAGTATTAACATTAACATTATTGTAATCATGCACATTGATATTAATGTTAACATAAGCTGTAACATTAACAATAACACCAACTTTTAACATCAATATTAATATTTAGCATTAACATTAAACTAAGTCTTTCTTCTTGATTAACATGCACATTAAAGATAAAAACAGAGTCATATCCGCGTGCGTTAAGATACACATTTGTAGATGAAAAGATCCAGTGATGCGAAACAATCTTTATGGTGTTGCCCAACACTATAATAAAAAGCACATTCTAATATTAAATTTGTGAGAGTTGTGTAAAGTTGAAAATGTTCAACTTTACATAAGGCTTTAAGGCCGAAGTTCAACTGGGTTCCAAAACGCTTGACGCAAAGCGTACGTTTTTACAGCTAAATGCTTCTGTTAACTTTAACAGCTGCACTTACATTAATATTGACATTAAAGTTTCTATTAATATTAACATTAAAATCAATCTAATTATTAACATCCAACAGAATATTTACATAGACATACATGTTATCATTTAGACTAGTGCCAATATTATTAACAAATCGACTATTAACTATTAACATTTTACATCCATATTAAACATTTACATTGATTTTCTTTTTAACATTACTCTTAACATTAAGTTTAACTTGAACATTCACATCGCTATTATTTTGGACGTTAACTTAACATTGACTTTGACTCAAGCATTCACATTTATTTCATTTGTAACATTAAGTTTATCTTCAATATCACAGTTAACATTAACATTTATGATTACAAGTGTCACCAGTTACATAATTAATATTAAAATTCAGATTCGTGTTCTATTTTTACTTACCTCTCCTGACCAGCTGTGTCCCAGATCTCGAACTTTACCACCGTATCCTCTATACAAATGGTTTGTGTTAGAAAGGCCGCACCTATCGTGCTCTCCTGATATTCATGGAACTGACCCTTGACAAAGCGCAGCACCAATGACGATTTGCCAACGGCCGATTCACCAAGTAGCACCAATTTGAATTGGCAACTTTTATTCTGCGAGGTGCCATTGGGGCGTTGTGCGACTCCAGTGTTCGCCCCTCCGCTACGTGGTGTTGATGCCATATTTATATATGTTGTTGTTGTTGTTGTGTTGCTCTAATTACGCTTAAAATTTACAAAAAAAAATCTGTTAGATGCGAATTTGTTGTTGATGAGTTTTGCGGACGGTCGACGATTCGCTGTTCCTTTATTCTCTAATCGTTCTCTCTCTCTCTCTCTCTCTCTCTCTCTGTATCTCTCTCTCTCTCTTTCTCTGTCAGCGTGCGGGTTTAATCTACATAAAATAGAGAAGATATACGTTTAATTTATTACATATTCAATGATAATTCTGCAATTGCTAATAAAAAAAAATAAAGCTGTGAAAATCACGTGGCGCCTTTATTTGCATTTAAAGCTAATCGAAATGAATTAAACAACTCGCATACGCACTATTTTTTATTATTCCGCGAGTTTAAGAGAGAGAAAACACTGCCAGAGCGAGAGAAAAACACTGTGAAAGCGAGAGAGAGTAACGGTAAACGATCGAATCGACACACAAGCGCCCCATTAATATTATATATTCCAAATCCCATTGATATTAGAAATTCAAAAAGCTTACAATACCAATTTCGAATGTTTTGATCGGTAGCGGCATTAGAAACAGGCTGGATCGTGTTTAGAAAATGAAAATTAATGTCAATATAAGAAGAAATTTATAGAAATATTCAATAAATTTAAGTTTCAATCACGAGCAACTTTTAATGTTATTTAGGAGTATTCAAAAATAAACAAAACTTATGTAGTTTTCAACAATTTTTTTTTTTTTTTAAACAAACTTTTTTAGTATGTTTTTATAAAAATCAAATTTGAACAAAATCGTGCAACTATATCTTATGGCTGTCATAGGAAAAATCTGTTGAAATTTAAGTTTATATATGAAAAGCTCTTCTTCAAGGCTATATCTCCTTATATTTTGAGAAATTTTTGAATAAGCTTGTGGATAGTTTTCTAAAAAAAAAAACAGTTTTTACAATGTCAGCACAAGGCCGAAATCTTATCTCAAGAAAAAAAAGGTAAATAAAATTCATATTTGAACATAAATTGTAGTTAAATTTTACGATATGCTAATTAAGCGTCAAAGTTCAATGTCAAGATTGCGTTGAGGAGAAATTCTTGCGTGTCAGCGTCAAACATTTTCAACAAATACACAAACACAAACACATACATACACGCACACACACCATAACGTAGTTAATTGCAAATTGCGCTAATCACAATAACAACAATAACAACAACAACAAGCGAGAACTAAAAATACTTCAAACCCGCGCTATAAAAAAAGGCGAAACCTTAAAAATGTTTAGGCGCAATTATTGTTTTCTAGGTATGTGTTTATGTGTTTATGTGTGTGTGTTTGTATTTGTATTTGTATACTATTAGCAAACACAAAAAGGGTTTTTCTTGTAGCTAACTCATATGGGATAGGTTTTTTGTATTATTATTTTCTCAAAAAGTCTTCAAAACTTTGAAAAACTTTATTGAAGCAATAAGAACTATAGTATCAATAATTGCAAATTGGCAGTTTCAGTTTTCAAAAATGATCCATTATTTGAAATATTCAGTTTAGGTAATATTTATACAATTTATTTGCTTTTATTTATAGAAAACAGGACAATTGCAGTTTTTAGATTGAATTGCTCAACTAACTTTCGAAAATGATGGAATAATCTATCAATTAATCGATAGCAAATTTTCAATGCAAATAAATCGATAACTAAAAGAAAATAGCCGATTATTAGTTGTTGCTCATAATAATAAACAAACTAATAATGATTCAATAACAGGATTAAAGTACTAAAGATTAAAGACTAGGCTTAGAATATTTTTGAAACTCTTGATTGTTTTAAAAAATAACTACGATAAAGTACATTCTTTTGGGTTCATATTGACAATTTATATTATATATCGGCAAGGGTATTTCAACTTTGGCAATCCAAAACTAACAAAGATATTCATTATTCTTTTTACCTTTTGTGTGGCAACACTCTGTAAACAACAAAAGCACACACAGCTGAATGTAAATTGTTATCGGCAGAGGGTTTAAGTATATATATAAATATATATATATATATCTTATCTGCATAGTAAGTGCTTTACTCATATTTTATATATATATATATGTGTATATGTTTAGTGAACTATTTGTCTGACAATGCAGAAATACATAAAATACATTTTAGATAAACTTTTTTATTATTGCGAAACGCTTTAGAATATAGATTCACGCATTTGTTCGAAATATATTATGATTAACATAAAAAGCGTTAACTTCAAAACAGACGTCAAATGAGCTTCCGTTCTGTGCGTAATTTAAATTCTGTTATTCATGCCTTGCATGAAGGGGGAAGAAGAGAAGAGTTAAATGCAAACAAACAAGTGTTATCAATACAAGTTTTGTGAATCACAATTGGCACAAAAAAAAAACACGTAGAACACTTCTAGGAATGCTTAGTTTTAGTTACAATAAATCGATTTGTTATTATAATATGTTACATGCATTGCACACATACACATACAAACAACTGTTAACTCCCACACATGGAAGGTAGTTGACAATTTCCATACTGCACGTCAGCGTCTCTGTAATTAATTAACAGCACGCTGCTAAACTGTACAGCGAAATCTGTTAGCGAGAGTGAACAGACAGCGAAATCTGTTTGCGAGAGTGACCAAACAGCAACGACTTCAAAAGAGAGCTTAATTGCATGGATCTTGCACGTTGGTGAGAACGAGCTTAAAGCGGATATTAAGGGGGCGGACGCAAGTGCGACAACACAGAGCGTGATAAAAAAATAAAAAAAAATCAATGCAAAATGAATTATACAGTTGGCAGGAGGAGAGAGAGAGAGAGAGCAAGTGCCTGGAAGGAAGAAGCAGTGCAGAGAAAGTGAAATGCGGCGCATATTTTTGTTGCTGTTGCTCTGTGTGTAGCATTATTAAATTAAGCGACCGCCTCAAGCAGCAAATACATTTCTTTGTACATACATACATATGTATGCATGTATGCAGGCGACAACGTTGTGTACACAATTCGTTGTAAAAACTTGCAGCACTTAACAATTTGCGTTTTCTATTGTTTGCAAAGACTCGTTTGAGGTTTTGGCGCTTTGGAGCAAAGTGCACACACACATACACACACACACAGAGATAAACGAGTCGTCGAGTTGTCAAGCGCGACTTATTCACACACACACACAAACATGACAATCGTCTGGATAAGAGAGTGTCGCTCTTTTCTTCTTGCTTCTCACGCCGCCCCCCTCTCTCTCTTCAGACTTCAATTGTTGTTTTGCTTCTTTTCATTATGACGTCGTTGCATTTTATCACATTTTTATTACATACACTTTATTCAAGTCACTTTTGTTTAATTGTTGCTTTAAATTTAAAGATCACATGATTTGAACACTAAATATGTACATAATTTATATGAAAACACACAATATTGTTAATTGCTTAAGCAAATAGAATTAGATACGAGTAGAAAAACTTGAAACACAGCTGGCTTCAAAGTTACAACAACAAAAAATAGCATAGAATATGATTTAAAAATTATTGATTGCGATCGTACCAAGCGAAAAATCAAACAAAATAAAAAACAAACACTACGAACAGGAGCTGCATATAAAAGCGGCAGGCAACACCGTACGCGGAAAATTCAATAAAATATTGTAGAAAACAACGGTACTAGCAGAGCAGTCAGGAAATTACCGTAGGCAACACTTGAACAGCTGATGATGCGTCATTCACACAGAAAACGGCACGGCTGACACACACACACACACACATGCAAACAAACACAAAGAGAACAACTGGCAAAGGGTGGAGGGAGAGAGCAAAAGAGAGAGCAAATTACGCACACCATACATTGTACAATGTGCATGCACTGAATACAGCAAGAGCCATTGACATAGAAACGATTCTATCGATAACCGATATTTCTAAGATCGGTTTATGTTTGTTGTATTCAATTACAATTTTTGTTGGATAGTGCTTCTACTATTATGACCAGCATTGTGTGCACAAAAGTCAACAAGTGTATTTCACGAAGGCTAGAAAACATGAAATGGGAACCCCTATAAAGTGGACTTTAACTTGAGATTAGTCTTCGAACACGTCGACAGATTTTTCTTCCTTTTTTTTTGGCGCTTTCAACAGCGTTAGCGTAAATGATTAAAACGCATAAAAAGGCGGATACATAAACAAAGAGAAAAAATATGCGACTTTTGTTTACATTTGATGCGAGGGTTTCAGTTACTTTATTGCTCTTGCCAGGGTAGGAATATCAGACGAAAGTGTCACGAAGCGGGGGCGTCGAAGCTGGCATGACGATAAGCGACGATTGTAGATAAATCCGTACTCACACACACACAAAAAAAGAACAAACACACACACATATATATTCACAAAGAGCTTGGCAATTTAAGACGCAAAAAAGCAAAGAACAAAGAATCAGGTAGACAGGCTAAGAGCAGAAATAGCTTAGCTGATTACTGGACGCGTCTTTCACTGCCGCGCACACCTGTAATTGTGTTATTCACGATTATATATTGCCCTTCGGTTATCATGCGAAAACAAACGCACATTTATTGCGCTATTTGCTGCCACTGTGCACTGCAGTTGAAACACAAATGAGACAACCTAGTGCTATCTTGCTTGCACACACGCTTTGGCATAGAACGCACCCAAATTCAGGGCCAGCTATCGGGCTTGCTCGCACTCACTCTCTCGCTGACAGTGGTCTCTGTGTGTGTGTGTGTGTGTGTTTTGTGGGGCGAATTGATTGCTGCTCGCGCTCTCTTTCTCTCTGCTCTGCTCAGCGCCTGCTATCGATGACGATTATAATGGTGGACATGAAAAATTTTACACAACTTTCTTAATTAATGGAAAAACAACTGATCCCTTTTTTCCAAGCACTTGTCTGCTTTTTGCTAAACGTTACGCACTTTGATTGCAACTGCAATTTTTCGCACACTTTTTTTGCTGCCACACACTCTTTGTTTGTGTTTCGTCTGTGATTTACGATTTCTTATTTGCGTTCTCGAACGTAGCGCAGCCACGGATACTTGGAAACAAACACACGCAGACAGAGATAGACAGCGACTGACTCTGTCGCCGCGACTCTCAGCAGTTTCAGGCTCTTGTTTTTGGCAATTTTGAGGCGTTGCATGAAATGTTAGGCGTGACTTGCACTTTTTTAGTTGGCGCTTTGTTTTTAGATGCAGTTCGCGATTTATTTAGCTTTTATCACCTCTTTTCTTGCAATTTTGGCTTAATATGATGAATTTTGCTTACAATTTGTTGTTTGTGTGTGTGTGCCATCTGTCAGATGGCAATAACAGCGATAAAAAAATTAACATTTTCAGGCACTGTTATTTAACAGCGATAAAAGGTGAATAAAAATGCCGTTACTCTGTTTTTGGACAATCTTTCGAATCTACCCAATATATAGAGAACGTTCCACAAAATCGTTTTTTAAGATCTTGAAATGCTTAATTATTTTAGGGTCACAAAACCGGGTGCGGAAGTTTGCTGTTATGCCGGAATATAAAATGAAAATGTGCGTTGAGTAAGCAACGATGGCCCAGCTATGATTCATATACCAGTTATACTTATTTAATTTGTAATATTTTAGTATTGAAGTTGACATTTGTAAAACAATAAATGAAGCTATTTCTAATAAGGGTTTTGATAAACACACATATTTGCAAAATGGTATGTACATTTTTTGGTATTATTGAGCCCCAGAAGACAGCTTTTAAATGCACGGTATACCACCTTATAGTACATACTTTGTAGAGCATCCTACTGAAAAGGGAATTTTAGGTCTAAAGCCAAGCGGGATTAAATGCCAAAATCATGGTCACATTGAAATCGTTGATATCACATCAAGAGGTGGGCCACAATTGCACGGTATACCCAGCGACTTATAAGTTTTGTCCTTACACTTTGCCATTTATTTTCTTTATTGACAGGTTCAAGCTTTTAACCGTACTTCCACATTAAATCAAATTGAATGAGCTGGAATCGCAATATTTAATTTCCTTTAACATTTATGTTAAGTACTCAAAATGGTTCTGTTAAACGATTTCTCTTCTGTTAAGCGCCAGCAGTTATCTTAAAAAATAATTAAAAAATAAACAAAATTTACCGATACACTTTATATAAGTTTAGAAAATAATTTTTTCGATTTGGATTTGGTAATTTTGCGACTTTCCACAAAATATATTTATTCCATTCTTCAATGTTTCAAAATTATTTTGTCCTACTTATATTCAAAATTAGCGAGTGCTGATTTGTTAATTATACATTTATTGATCCAATCTAAAATTTCACTAGTGGAAAATTTGCCATATCGATTAAAATTTGCGATTTGGTTTGAATGACATAAGGTGTTGGAAAGTGCATTTAACACTTTTGAATGCATATTTTTTCATGCTCTAGGACAAATATAAGTAGTTTATGGTATCAATAATTAATAAATATTTAAATAGGGTGAACGTCTCACAAGTTTACATGTATGCTATAAAATATTGCATAAATAATAAAAAAAAAATCGAAACGGAACATATCGATAACAATGTTTTACGATTTCTGGAGCGCCTCAAATCGGAATCGCAAAATTTTCTTGAAATCGCAAAAGTAAAGTGAAAACCGGAAAATGGCTGTATTGAGTAAAATAGGCGTGTTACTTTCCTTTTACTACCACCTCTTGCAAATCGAATAATAGAAAAATCGATAGCATAGATTTGCGTTTCGTTCACAGAGTTTACGGTCATACCGAAAACCTACGTTAGCATTCTGCACTTACGTTATCGTTCTTTAATTAGGTATTTTTTGGTATTTTAGGGTTTTCTGGTCTCATTGAAGTGCTAATTTTGAGTATTTTGTGAATGACAGTAAATGGTAATAACATTGCGAGACAAGAAGTGAAAACGTCAATCAAAAATCGGAAAAACGCAGCCTTTGATTAAATAATGAACGTTCAAAATCAAGTGCATGGCTAAACAAGCGTTTTAACAAAAAATCAGTGCAAAATTAGACAATCAAACGTCTAAATGCGAACACCCTTCCCCTGAGCACTCACACGCACACATCGACATTTGTGATCTGTGCTGCGCCTCCTTTGCTCTCGTACCGCACACACACACAAACACACACCGACCGTGGTCTTTGCCGACGCAGTTTTCACAGCTGCAACGCAAAAATTCAAAAAGGAGTTTGCAAAATTTGCATTCAGATTTCCCGAAAAAGGGAATTTTAAGCACACTGTGGTCAAATATTTTGATTAAAGGTGCGTAAATTATTGATTTTGATTTAATATTATATTTGTTTTAAATTAGCGCTTTTATAGTTTTTCTAGATATTTATTTGTATTAATTGCAATTTGCCACAAGCTGTTGCATATGCAATCTCAATCACACACTAAAACACACACACACACACACACACACACACACACACACACATGCATACATGCAAACATCCATAAAGGTAAAATTGAATTTTCACGCTATATCTCTGCACTCCTAATCCTGACTTTTCTTCTCTTCATTTTTGCACGTGGCGTTATCTCTGCTGCGCCTTGATTAACTGCTAGGCGTGCCCCTTGACATTATACATATACCATCATCATATATACCCTTACATATCGTATATATGAACATATCTAACCTGTACTCCAGTTTTATATACATCTCTGCCACACAAGTTTCGATGAAAGAAAGTGTTGCCAAAACAACACAGATCGACATCATCAAAAACCCTGCAGTATGTTGACGGGAAGGGAAACTCCAGTCCATCCCGACGATTTTCAAATGTATCCTGATCCCGCGTGAAATGTTTAGCTTCACAACAATCTAGTTTGATCTCTTGTCTATTCAAAAAATATAGATTTTTATCGAAAAAAGTAATAAGACCCATAAGTAATTTCGATGATTTCGACATCTTGCAAAAATCCTGAGCTTTTCAAAATGTTGTCCTGCCCGAATCGCAACTGTTTGTGGAACCCACAGAAATCCAACAAAATCCCGTTACGTTTCAGTCTCAGGTAGTACATATGTATGTCAGAATCATGCGGATCGGACTACTATAACAAATAGTTGCCATTGGAGCGATGTTACAGGTCCCGTCAAAAACTTTTTGGCTATTCTGAAAGTTTTCAAAAATGTTTATTCACAGGTTCTCTCAAAACATTATAGCTTTTCATATTCAAATAAATATGTAAAGATCATAGATTTCAGTAATTTTTTTCTTTAAATGTAAATGCAATCGCAAGTTTTTATTTTGTTATTGTATTATTTATAATTATGATTATAAAATTTAAAAATATATATGTTTGTTCTATTCTTGACAGAATAGAATCTTTGACCTCCAGGGTTTAACCAGGAACCTTAATAGTCGCTTTCCTCATCTTTTTCGACCATGCTAGCCAGACTTATCAGCGAGGAAATTGATTCTTTTGAATTGAACAGGTAAAATTACCTTTGCTGTTTCGATCAGAAGTATATAAAACTTTCTCCCTTTTCCAACTTGTAATATTAACTATTCATAATTCCCGTTTTTGGATCTTAATAACCTTTTTCACGTTATACTTGATCCTGCTTATGTTGCTACACTTGGAACTTTACTTCTTTGATATTTGTTTCGAAATTGTTTATATTTTCTCATGTAATTGATATTTTGCGTATTAGATAGCATCTGACATTTCCGATTTTGTTTAAAACGCATTCGGAACAGTATTATGAGCTGTTCTGAATTCCAAATAAGTTTAGTTTGTTTTGCATTTGAGAAACTGGACTTGTTTTTGAAAAGAATGATCAATTTCTATTACATTCGAATACAGGAACACGAATATCCAAAACGATTCGGAATGAAAATTTTTCGAAAATTAGAGCAGAGTTATTTGTTTATATAGGGCAGAGAACGATGCATTTTTATTTCAAATCAAATTTTTGCTTTCGAGTTGTAAATTTCGAATGAAATTGGCTTGGAAGGCAATACATTTGTAGTAATTTTTGTCTGCATTATGAACAGCTATCAAGTTCGATTCTGGTTGAGAAATGTAAAAAGTAATATTAATCTAGTTTCTCTTAATTAAATTCTTTATAAAAATATGCTTAAAAGTTTATTCTTTCTCACTCTCTCATTGCCTGGATTTCAGATGGAACTGGCGCAGCAAGTTTTGACAGTCCGGCTGAAGAACTGATTGTTTAGAGCTGTCCGAGCCGCTTGGGGCGGTCATGAGGAGCATGTTCCGTCCGATAAAGAAGATATTCACGTATATACAGAAAAATGCCAGCAACGGAACAATGTTTGGCAGCACAACAAGCATAAATAACGCTGATGATGATGCAGCCAGCAGCATTAGTTCCACGTTGGATGAGGAACAGGAGCAGCAAGAACAGTTGCAGCTGCCGCCTCTGGAACCGGAACCGGATGAGGATGAGGAGGATGACGATGATGTTGATAATGATGACGAAGATGACATTGAGCGTCAAATAAAAACGTCCATAATTGATGCCAGCAAAGTGAAATCAAAAATTGGATTGCCGCTGCAGCTGCAGCTGGACGATGAGCTGGCGGATTTTGCGCATGAGCCGGCGGAAGAGGTGGAGATTGGACTGGAGGATGATGATGAGGATGATCTGGAGGAGCAGTTTCTAGAGCTGCATAATTATCCCAATAATGAAATTATAGTGCTACACGATAATGAGCTAAATTCATCGCTAGCATCGGATAACATATCCGAGGATCCATTGGCCATTGACGACTATTCGCAGCCTGAGGAGCACGAGCAGGAAGAGGAGGTGGAAGCGGAAACGGAAACAAGTGCTGATTTGTTGTGGTTGGAAGCGCCAGCTGCTGCTGCTGCTGCTCCAGCAACTGCAGCCAAGAGCACGCCCATTAAGACCAAAGAGGAGGAGCTGCTGCGCAGCGATGGTGGCTCCGATTCGGGTCTGGGCAGTGAGCATGATAGGCACAATACAACAACAACAATAACAGCAGCACCAACAATCACAACAACAGCAACAATTGCAACAACAATGGATGCTGTAGCCAGCAGCATGCCGCCAATGTTGCAGCCGCTGCGCTCCAATCTGAAGCGCCGTCTGGATGATGATGCCATGGAGCTGGACTTGAGCTCCTCCATTTCCTCCTCCTTCTCCAGTACACCACAGAAACGCTGCAAGCGTAGCATTAACTTTGATAGCGTTAAGATTTATTATTTTCCACGACAGCAGGGCTTCAGCTGTGTGCCCACCGCCGGTGGATGTACGCTGGGCATGGGACCACGACATATTGCTTTCAAGACCATGACGCTGGCGGAACATGCCGCCGAGTTGCGGCGCGCTCATCGCAGCCAGAATCAGGATCAGCAGCAGCCCCAGCTGCCAACGCGCAGCGCCGTTGGCGTTGGCCTTGGTCTTAGCCTTGGCCTTGGCTCCAGCAGCGATGAAAGCGAGGAATCAGAGGAGGATTATTTAAGCGAAGGCAGCGGCTCCGATGCGGATGATGGCACCAATGGCTTCCTGCAGCCCGTGACGCCCAAACAGCGACGTGCGCTGCTCAAAGCCGCCGGCATACGCAAAATTGATGCCAGCGAGAAAATTGATTGTCGCAACATACGCAATTCACGCGAGGTTTGCGGCTGCTCCTGTCGCGAATTCTGCGATCCGGAGACATGCGCCTGCAGCCAGGCGGGCATCAAGTGTCAAGTTGATCGCGCCATGTTTCCCTGCGGCTGTTCACGCGAGGCCTGCGGAAATACGGTCGGACGCGTTGAGTTTAATCCCACGCGTGTTCGCACCCATTATATACACACCGTTATGCGCCTGGATATGGAGCAGCGACAGAGTCAGTTGCCGCCTGTGGCAGCTGTCACTGGCGTCGTTGCATCAGCAGCTGCCGCTGCTGCTGCTGCGTCCGTTGCTGCCGCTTCGCATTGTTATTTTATGCAACCACAATCCAATTACAGCTCCGGCTATGCCTCGCCAGCTTATACGCCCGAGACGAGCGTTAGCTACTATCAACAACAACTACAACAACAGACGACGCTGCCGCTGCCACTGCCGATGCCGATGCCTGTAGCTGCAGCTAACACGCTGCCTGTCTCAATGGTTAACAATGTGTCAGCTGCTGCTGTTGCTCAGCAGTCCAGTTTTGTTGCTGCTCAGCAGTCCAGCTTTGTGGCCGGCTATCCGCAGCTGGATAGCTTGGATTCGGGACTCTTTGCCAGCGGCAGTAATGCCACGCCCTCCTACGGTGAGCTGCTCACGCCCACCTATCATCAGTCCCTCAGCTATGGAAGCGCCCAGGTGAGTCTTTATTCGACACATTGATTTATCCATTAATTCCATTATTATAATTTCATGGTTATTTACATACCTTGCATATTCATCAGCCTTGTTCTCACTTTCACCTCCGCAATATTTGTTTAAATGTGGAATTATTTGGTGTTCTGCAAATCGAAAACATTTAACTAATCAAGGAGATTACTTTAAAGAAAAGTTAAAGTCGATATCGATATTGATTTCTCATGCTGAATTCAGTACACCAATATGAAAACGATTCAGAATGGATGCTATTGAGAATTGAAATTGAGAACAAGCTGAATCTATATAGAATGTCCCAAGCTAAATGCTGATAAATCATATTTATACACACAATTTCGTTGAATACAAACAAAAACTAAACGAAATTTTTAACAATTTTAGCTCAACACTTATGCCGCCTATCCACAAACGACGCCATCCTCCAGTGGAACACCTGTTGGTGGATTTAGCTCATGTGCGGTGCCATCGGTGCCACCATTTGGGAATGCGACCACAATTGCAACGAATGCAACACACTATCAACATGCGAATGCATTGGAAACCACCGCAGCCACAATGCATCCTAACAGCAGCAGCAGCAGCATATCTGTGACGTCCAGCAGTTGCTCCAACGGCCTGGCACGACTTGGTGGAGTCACGCATCCGGCTGATTTCATTAGCCTGAGCAGCTCATCGCGACTGTCACAGATTAATGAACTGTTGCAGCATAATCGCAGCACCACCGCCGCTTTGGTGGCTGTTTCTGAGGGCTATGCGGCTGTCAGGAGCAACACTAGTACCACGACAACTACAATTGACTCGATAGACACGCCGCCTATAGTAGAGGATACGTTGCGTAGTTGCATGACGTTTGAGGAGCTGCCACCGCCTTTGATTAATCCCACGCCCATTGTGGCTGTACTGGATCACAAGCATCTATTGACCATGTCTAATGCAGCACCACAGCCGCGCCAGTCGTTAGCTGTGAGCGCTACCAGTCTGACCGAATCCTTGTCCAGCAGTGTTAATTAGAGCTAGGATAGCAGAAGACTTAATTATGTTTTAAGTGGGCATCACAAGGAATGCGTGATTAGTTTTTATTTTCTCTTTACTTTCGGGCATGGCACAGCCCACGCCCACGCCCGCTTTCTTTTGTAGTCTTCAGTAGCGTTGGGTCTTTATATATATATATATATCTATATAGTTATATATTTATATATATGATACATAGTTAGTGCCCGCCTTGTATAAATCAGTTTTAATTGTTACTATACTAATTAGTTTTAAGTAATTTAGTCACTTCGTTGCTTAGGTTTGGATCTTTACTCATATGTCTGATATAACACAAAACTAAAAACACAAAAACTATCCTTTACATTGAGCAAAAACAACTTTGTTACTATATATTCCAAACATCAGCAATCACTTCCTTCACGTTTAGCGTTGTTTCAGCGAATTTAATCCAGCTCTGCGTCTTGAAAAATTGATTTTTAATTTGTATTTCATATTTTTTTTTTACACTATTTTGTATTCCTTTTTTTAATTTTTATATTTTATTAGCATTTTAAATTGACTTTTTATGAAATTTTTTTTTTTTTTTTTTTATCTATCCTTAAAAATTTTCTCACCTAACGAATTGGAAGCATTGCATTTAGTAACAAATCTATGAATTCAAATTTGTAATTGCAATTTCGCGAAATTTTCGTATTTAATTTTTTTTTTTTTTTAATTTGTTGCCAGCATTCTTAAGTATTCATTTAGCTCTTAAGTTCCCCAATATTGACCTTAGCAGATTAGTCTTAATGAACCAACGGCAGCAGCAACAACCATACAAATAAAACAACAACAACAACAAATAGACATTAGACATGAATTAGTAATACTTATGTGCATACAAACTTGATATAACAAACATAAAAGAACAACAACAAAAGAAAAATAAAAAGAGCGAAAAGAAAAAATCAAAAAGAAACGAGAAACAAGAAAAGAAAACGTAAAAGGAACTAAATAAAAGTAAAAGTAATTGCAATTATTTAAATAAATATTGAATACAAAATAGAAACATACTTATGATCTTCTATATATAACATATCCATATCGAACACTTAACATCCTTGCAGATGTGCTGATAAAAAATTGGGAAATTCACTACCATGGTCGGACAATGGGTGGAAAAGCGTTGAGTGCAAATTTTCTGTTTTTCAATCGATTGGGCTCAACTCAATGAAACTTATTTTAGAAATTAACTTACCTCCTCCCTGGATACAAAATGGATGGTTAAGGTTGTATGTGGAAAGTTATGTTTCTTAGCGATTATTTTCAAACTCATTTTCAAAGCTGCACACACAAAAGTGTGGCAAATTTGAAAGTCACAAATCTTGGAAAATGTATAAGCCCCCAAGGTTAGAAAACTGTTCTATTTAGCTTTTCAGTCGATCGATTGTTGTCGAAAATGTGCAAGCTCCCCAGTAAGTTTTCTTAAAATATATGAGTTAAAATTATTATTTCTATAATTATTTTTAGAAACAATCAAAATTTGATTGCAAAATCAATCAGTTTTGTCAAAGTTATGGTCGTAAACAAATTAGGAAGAGCATAATTTTGAGATCTAATCAACTCAATTTATCATTAATTCTGATCGATTTTTAAATAAAACATCATTTTATACTCATTTACAGGTCTGCAAATCATAATTTAAATTTTTTCAAAATTTATTTTATTTTTTGTTAATGTTTAAGGAGTAGTACTTAGTAATTTTGATGCATTCCAATTCGATACTTACGTATATCGTTAATATCGACATATATTTGTTTAAATATCGATACTGTAAGTATCACAGTTCGCTCTATATCTAAATACATACATATGTATATATATTCTTATACTATAATCTCATTTAAACCTCCCTGCTGGGCACATCATCAAAGCTGACCCCAATTTGGCGTCGTATCTGATCCGAAATGGCAATCAATTCCAGACTGTTGGCATGCGTGTACTTGGGACTCTCCAGAAGACGTTTCTCAATGCATTTACGCACCTCCTCCGCCTCATAGCGTAGACCACACGAGTTGGTATAATGAAAGTCAAACTTGGCATTGGGCAGAGGCCAAGACTCCAAGACATTGTTGGATCTAGTTAGTTGAGTGCAACACCAATAGTTGGAGAGCTATACAAAAAAAGGGTATGTAAGAGTCTCTGATGGTCAAGGTTTCGTTAGGGTCAGCTTACCTTAATCTCGCCTTTGGTGCCCACGATAATGGCATCATTCTCCAGATTTTCCAGACCCGTCACAAGCGCCAACAGACGACGATTATCGCCATAATCTAAAATAAATTCCGTTTGCACATCCACACGATCTCCGTTCAGCTGTGTCCCACTTGGAATGATCTTTACCGGTGCCGTGCCGAATACAAACTGGCCCAACTGCAGCGCATAGATGCCAATGTCCAGCATAATGGAGCCCCCCAAGGCACGGCTGGCAACACGCTCAACATTGGCCAAACGGAATCCATGCTGCAACTTAATCAGATTCACCTCGCCAATGCAATCGCTCAGCAGCAGCTCACGCAGCCGATCATAGCTCGGAAAGAAGCGACTCCACATGCCTGTTAAAATATTCCATAATGAAATATATAATCATAACTCGGAGAAAAGTTGTCAAGCAACTTATAGAAAACTTTATCATGAAAATTTAAAGCAAGTTAGAAAAGCATTTTTACTCCTGGCAACGCTCGCCCAGTCCAAAACATAAGAGATAAAAAGCTGAATTTTTCACAGTTGTTTCATCTTATGTTTAAAACGTGTACTGAGATCGGATGTGGAAAATTTTATGTATCAACCGATCAGGTTCAAACTCATTTTTAAAGCTTGACTTCAAAAAGAATGAAATATGAGGCTTTCAAATTTTGGAAAACACGACTGCAAAGTTGAAAAATCGTCGAACTGTTCTGCATATTCCAAAAATACTTGCGCGACCCGTGAATAAAGTTTTTTTTTTAAGAGGCATGATGAAGACAAGCAAAACTTTCCATGATTTTGAAAAGTCATAAGTTTGAACTAAAAGAAAAGGATTTTTCAAATATTTGCAATATTTGCAACTCTGATAAAGTCTAAAAATGAGAATGCATAAATATTTTCGGCTACTTACCCTCCATGAGAAAAACGCCGCGCTGCTCAGCCAACGTATAGAGTTCCCTAGCCTGTGGCAATCCCAGACACATCGGCGTCTCGCAGAGCACATGCTTGCCCCTTGACAACATTAGACGGACGACAGCATAGTGATAGGGATTGAGGGTGCCCACATAGACGACATCCACATCCCGATCTTGGGCTAACGCATCAAAGCCATCATAATAACGTGGTATTTGATTGCGTTGTGCAAACTCCTGGGCACGTCTACCATCCACATCCGCTACAGCGTGGACCACATGACGAGAGTTCTCAATTGTACCCAAAGCGGTGAGAAAATCTTGGGTAATGCGTCCAGCTGCTGCAATGCCCCAATTTAGATTCTGTGCCTGCATCGTGATCTGTTCGTAAACAATGTTGACAAGTCAAGAACGTTGGCGTTACTGCTGGAACTGACGCTCGGTATTCCAATACCAATTCCAATTCCCAAGTGGACCCACATTATCAGTCCCTATCATCTGCATTCAGTGCACTTTTTCATTTCATTTCACTGATAAGGTCACCAACACGGGTTCTGATTCTCCGAGCTAAGTTTGCAGTTCTCAGAGCTTTAGTTACTATTTTTGATAATATTCATAGATAAGTTCATTAGTGCTGATCTAGAGATTTTAATATACTTTGTATTAGCATTAGAAATACCTTATAAATTTAATTAAGTTGATAAACTTTACACTTTTTTTTGTTGAATAAGAAAGCTAAAATATTTTGGAAAAATGCGTTTGAGCTTTTTAGTTTGTTCAATCCTAAGTTTAATAAAAACCTAAACACTAAGGTTACCCCAAGGTGCCTAAAGAATGCCTAATATTACGCAATTTATAATTATAATCACATGTCTTGCGCATTCTTACCAAGTCTTATCAGTTTTCAAGACGAGCCCCCTTTTTTTTTTTAAATGATTACAAGTTGAAGATCCTAACACATAATCGTATTGTTCTTAGTTTGTATATACATAAAGAAATTTTCCAAGTTTGTTCAGATTAAATTGAATACAACATTGACACTTACGCTGAGACGACTGAACAACGATGTCCGGGTTCGACCTATTTTAGTTATACTATATTCTATACGATAGTATAATGTTCTGATATCAAAAGTACATACTTTGATTACATAGTGTTCTCGTGATTAGCCTCGCAATTACTGGTATATTTTTTTGTATGACTCTATATATGTACATTTAACCTGAACAAGGTCATTGCTTGTGGGCTGGTTTTTCCGTACATAGTTTGATTATAGTATGGCCCTCCCTTTGAATTAAAGTGCTCTTATCTATCAAAATTCCTCTCGTAAATTTTGATTTTAAGTGCCATATTGACTTTTTACTAATAGAAAAACAAATAATATACACGATTGCCACTCAAAAAGAAAAAAATGTTTATCCAAAAAATTATCACTTTTTGATAAAAACATATTCGATGTCCAGTTGAACTTGGCCATAACTTAATTGAATCTAAATGATAAAGACGCCAGTAAAGAGACTATTTTCAATAAATATCATTAAACAAAATTTACATTTGTGGCAAATGTTGCAATCGTGCCAATATACTATTATTTTAGGCTAGAAATTAGAAACTTAAAACTTCTCAATATAGCTACTCAGATGCAGTTTATAAAATATAAAAGTTTTAATTACTTTGTGCTTAAGATATTATTACATTTCATATATGTTATATATTATATTTTAGGTATATAAAATTGATTTTTTTATTTATTCCTCATCATATTTGTTTAGCACACCGATCTGTTTCCTGATCGTGTCCTCAATCTCAGCAAATAGCAAACTGTCCGCATAGCTGACAGTCTTGTTCTCCAGCTCGCCAGCGAGTATGGATTGACGTACACCTGCTGCCTCATAGCGCATGCCCTCTGAATTGCCATAGTTGGTAGCATGTTTGCCTTTGGGTGGCAACCATTCCTTCTCCTTGCCATCAATATCAATCAGTTTGTTTGGCGACCAGAAATCGATCAACTGCAAAATAAAGTGTGATAAGTTAGAGTGCGCAAAAAAGTAAGAAAAAAGTTAGAAATTAATCTTAGTTTAACTGGAAGAACAGCTTTCAAACGAGGAGTCCTAATTGAATCTCTTAAAATATATAATTCGAAATAAAAACAAGAAAGAAATGTTATTTTCGGCGTGCCGAATATATACCCTTGCAGAAAAGATTTGCATAAGAAAACTTATTTTTCAACTGATTGTTCCTATGGCAGCTATAAGCTATAGAGATCCAATTTTGATCAAATTTGGTCAAAATGTATAGAACGTGCTTTAGTTTAGATATAATGAGTTTGGTCGATATATTTTGAAAAACACAAAAGTTTTTCATACAGAAACTTATTTTCAACCGATCGTTCCTATGGCAGCTATATGTTTTAGTGGTCCGAACTAGCCAATTCAACTTTAGGTACTACCTGCAGAAAGAAGAACTATCTGTGCCAAGTTTAATCAAGAGAGCTTTAGAACAAAGTCTTGAAAACCGCATACAAACAGGCGGACAGACAGACGGAAATGACTCGACTGATCACGAATATACAATTTTTGTTTTCTGAGACATCTTCTTCAATGCTTTACACAATTCGTGACAAAATTATAATACGCTATGCAAAAGAAATTGTCATAAAATTTAAGAAGCTTTAACCCTCTGCATTATAGGTATTCAAGGTTATAGTACATCAGCAACCCATTACAAATAAACACAAATAATAATATACATATATAGAGCAGACATCTCTTGATAAGCAGTGCGTCTCAAAATAGCTTTTGTGACGTTACAAAAAAGTAAAACACTTGAGTTTTGAACACTCGGCGGCAACATGAACACTTATCAGTGTTATCAGTCAGCTTGCCATCAAAGAGTGGCTATTGTTTTGTCTTACCGTTACTTGACCTTTCGTGCCCTTGATTACAGCCTTATTGTCCAGCTTCTCCCTGGATGAAATGCGCATGCGTGCTGTTCGTCCGCCGCTATAGATGAGCGTAGCGCTAACATCATCATCGATGCCCTCATCGTTGGTTTGGCCCGTGGATTCAATTTTCTGCGGTGGCTCCTGGAAAGCCCACTGGGCAGCCTGTATCGTATAAATGCCCAGATCGTAAACAACACCGCCGCCCAGCTCACGTTTTCTGCAAAGATTATACATTCAATCAAAATAACAATTGTAGTTGGCTTTGCTGCTGGAACATACTGCAAGCGATCGACGCTGGGCATGGGAAAACCAAAGTTAACATCCACCTGCTTGATCTCGCCCAGCGCGCCACTTTGGATGAGCTGTCGCACATGCTGATAGGAGGGAAAGAAGCGTGACCAGACGGCTTCCATAAAGAAACGCTTGTTGGTCTTGGCGGCAGCCAAAATGCCCTCCACCTGTTTCTTGTTCATCGCCAGCGGCTTCTCGCAGAGCACATGTTTGCCATTGTTTAACATGAGCAGGGAGACCTCATAATGCTGCGGATTTAGCACACCAATGTATACCACATCTGGAAGGAGAAGAATCAAGGTTTTATTTCGATTAGAGTTAAGGCTGAAAGCTGAAATGAACCGGTCTACTCACCCACATCTTTGCTCTTGGCCAGCTCCTCGTAGCTGCCATAGGCATTGGGTATCTCATGCTTCTTGGCAAACTCGGCAGCACGCGTCTGTGCACGTGCCGCTATAGCTACCACCTGATGCTCCTCAGCTGATAATGTGCCCAATGCAATAACAAAATCTTCGCTGATCTTGCCAGCGGAGGCGATGCCCCAACGAATCACTTTGCTCGACATGGTCAACGTTGCTGTATTCACCTGCGAATGAGTTAATAGTGGCAGACGTTGTTTCTTAAATATGAAAAACAAGCCAGTGGCTATCAGGCTATCAGCTATCAGCTGTGGCAACTTAGCGAGAGATAGTGTAAGAATTCTCTGATACTTAAATGTTTATCTCGCTGCCATTTGTAAAGAGTATTTCAAAAGGAACTTGGCGGCAAGTTGAATTCAAGCACATTTTCTTTTATTAAACGAGCACTCCTCGCTGTGTGTGTTCACATGGGCGTAGTCAGTATTTCAGCAAGGGAGTAATAAAGAAATGCACTTCAAGGAATATCAAAATTTACTTTTTCATATTCATGTCGTTTAATTTAAGTTTTAAAACAAACTGAACAAACTACCTAAGAAACAGGAATTTAATTAAAACTTTAAATCGTACAAATTAACTACGCCCATGTGTGCAAATGCACTTACATACATATACATACATACTTATTATTCTGTTTACGTACGACGAACTAACAAATGACACCCAACTTCTAAAGAGCGTATACATATATATATATACTTATATACATATGTATGCATGCATGTAATATATATTTAGATTAATTATAAGGTGTGTACTGCTACTGCGCGAGCTTTTGTTGTACTTAGTTATTTTTTCTATTTACAGGTGCAAAATGCAATTACACTCATATTATTGATAATCCAGAATTACGGAATGCATTACCTAGGCCAGCTACAGTGACCTCTAAACGTTGATTTGACGACAAATTTAATAATTGCATTAATGATTGACCAATATCTTACCCACAATCCTAGTACAATAATTAATGCTTTATTTACAATTGTCTATAAACAACTATTTTTCAAATAAGCAAACATATGTTTGACAAAATTACTGACAGACTAGAAAAAGTTTTCACTGTGCACTTAACAGCGCCAAAACAGCAAGTAGCGTCAATGATTAACATAAACTGTTGCTATGCTGTTATTAGTATCGAATAATTTAAAAAATTGCTGCTAATCGTTTTCAGCACTTTATTAAGAAATTGTGTTAAAATTAGATTATTTGTAGCGTAAGTTGACTTTTGTATTTAAATTTGAATAAACCGCTTAAAAAAGCGTGCCATTCACATGTGAACGTTGATGCACACTTGCCGAAACAGCTGATTTGCTGCAGCCCTGGTACTGTTAGCTGTGCATTGCATATACACTTTTAACTGCCTCTTTTTCTTAAATTTCCAACAATTTTTGCAATCAAAAACACTTCACATTTATAATTTTGTTACATATTTCGTTCCAAATTTTGTTGATTCGGAGCACATTTTTTGTAGCTCAGTTTAAATATACCGCCATTATAAGCTTGCCGTTCACATGTTCATGTTTTTGCAGACTTGACGAAACAGGGACTCCACACTTAACGAACTGCACAATTAGCTGCTGTGCTGCAGCCCTGGTACTGTTACTGTGCGCGTTGCAAGTACATTTTTGACTGCCTTGTTTTCTTTAACTTTCCAACCATCTGTGCACTTAAAAATCATCTTGATTTAATCACAATTTGCATTGCGCAACAAAAGCGTTTTGGCTGAAAGCAACGCTTTGGTGCAAACGCGTTTGCAAACATGTCCGAGCGTTCCAAAGGTGACGTGTCGACGTCAATGTCGCGCGTCAACAACAATGCAAATCGTGTTGTTGTCAAAAATCCGCTACTGAGTGCCTCCGTGACGGGACTCAGCTTTGACGACTATCCAAATAAGCCGCTCCTGCTGCCAGCTGCGCCGCCCATGGTCCATGCACCGCCACCGCAGCCCACAAACGCTCTCATCGCTGGCATTCTCAAACGCGGTAAGTGTGTCAGCAGCGTGAGAGGGAGAGGAGCAGTCTTAACAGCGAGTGCAAGAGAGAGACAGCGAAAAGTTAGAGTAGAGCGCGTAGACCGCAGGTTCAATTTTTGTCACTTGTTGCTTCTTCTTCTTCGCTGATAAGCGTTAACAGTTTTTGTACCCTTTGCAATAAATGAGTATTTGAATTTGATAATTAGTTGTCCAAGGAGACTTTTCTGTCTATATAGAGAGATATTTTCAATCCGAATGGTTTTCGATTTTGTATTTCTAATTTCGACAAAAGTATCAAAAGTTTGTCCCATTTAGTTTGAAATTTTCAAAAAACACTGACTCAAAACTTTTTCAATTTTCGAAATTAAGAATTCAGAATGCTTTCATCGGAATTGAGAACATCATTTTTTAATAATAATTTTAAAAAGTGCCTAAATTCGGGTATTTTGTAATTGGCATTAATGTTTATTGAAACTAATGTCTCAAATTGATTAAAATTTTCGAACATGATTATTTTCTATAACGAACCTTTTATCATACCCATACGATTTTCTTTGAATGAACTTCGACTGTATATTTTCTTAACGGTAATTATAATTTTATGGAACTATGAATTGGCGTTTTTCCGGAATTTAGTATTGAACTGCTCTGAAACCGAAGCGTTCTAATTTGCGAGCGATAACTGTACCTAATCAAAAAATTAATATTGTATTTCAATTTTAAAAGCTTCTCTGTCTCGGTTGATATTTATTATTGGGCAATGTTAAGTTAAATTTTAAAAGTTGTTAAATTTTGGCACAAACTGTCTGTTCTTAAACTATTCCATGCTGCGCGTGGAGTGCGAGCGATAGGTGGGCATATCCAGCGACACCTTGCGTCGCCTGCAGCACCACACAATGCTCCAGATCAATGCCACAATTAGCAGCAACAATAGTATAACGCCCAGACATATGGCCGCTATAGCCGCCTCCGTCAGCACAATATCTCGCACATCGATATTAATGCTGCGTTGATTGCCAGCTGCATCGTAGGCAGTTATGCCCACCTTGGGCTCACAGCACGAGGCCATATAGGTGGCTTTCAAGGGCTCCGATGTGCCGGCCGTGTAGTAGTTGCGATAGAATAGACCCTCCGGTGGCGTTGTCTGCAGCCGCATCATGCCCGACTGCCAGTCCTGGGCGGTTATGTCCAGTGTCCAGAAACGATCGCCACAACTTTGTCCATCGTTGGCCACATAATCGCAGCGATTGCCAAACTCCCAAGATAGGTTGGGCCCAGTGATGTCCTTAGAAAAGAAGCACAGTTGGCATGTTATCTTTTGGATAAGATTAAGGTTAAAAAAACAAAACTGATCCATATCGAAATCGCTCAAGACAAAGTTATAAGAGTTGAAAGTCGATTATCGATTGCTCAATTTTATAAAAAAAAAAACAGTCGATGTTCTTTAGATTAATCGTAAAAAATTAATCAATTTAACTATGTATCGATCACATGACAAAACAATACACTTTAAATAAAGATCAATTCAATTAAAAAACATTTGATATTTGAATAGTTTATATATATATGTATATATACTGTACTAAACATGCAGAATTGGAATTATTTGCTCATCAATAGCATAATTCCATTCTAAATAATACTTAATATATCCCAACTAAGACTGCTTTAAATTCGGTTTAAGAAGCTTTGCTAAGTATTCGAACTTGTCTTTCAAATGAAAGAACAATCGATAAAAACGATTCGGAATGAAAAGTTATCGGAAATGGGAATGGGCTTAAGTACAGTCTCTCTATTTATTTAAACTTAAACCTTTGTTACCTACTTAGATAATTTAAAACAAATTCTATAATTTATTGTGCAGTGTTCTGTAATGATCGATAGTCGACAAACCTAAAAACAGAAAAACCATCGATTCATAATATTCATTTTGATTAATCAATTTAATTGATTGTTTTCTTTTGTTCCAATTGGAATTGCGTCGCTTACCTGCGCATCAATGCTGGACACCACCTTCAAATTGAGCGCCAGTGTGGCCGTTTCGCGTCCATAGCTGGTGAATGTGATTCTATCGGTGGTACCAACAGCTGTGCCCGCTGGCACGAGTACAGTTAAACGCACAGTGCTCGTTTCCCTGGCACGCAAATAGAAACTGCAAGAGTCGACAGCATATGAAATAAGCAATCTAGTAACAAACTTTTGAAACTTACCTCGTTGGACTGAGCTGTACGAGAAAGCGACGCTCGTCCGTTACCTGAACGGTTTGATAGACGCGCTCGCTGCGCATATTTGTCACCTCAAAGAGCAGCGTGGACATTTGTCCCGCATTGACCAACAGTTGGGATTGTGTATTTAGCTCGATTTTGGTGCCACAGCGTTGCAGCAACATGGCACTGAGACTGGCACGTTGCGGCTCACCTGTTGCAGCCGCAAATTGTGTCTGATTCAGACTGGTTGATGTTGGCTGCACCAGCTCCGTTTCGGAAAATGTTTCCACTTCGCTTTTGGGCGCATTATCTTCCAGCTTCTCTTTCGACTCGGGAAACTTGAGCTTGGCCAAGCGCGGCGCAGCTGTTAGCTCATTTTGTTCATGTGAATAGTAGCTATCAATGCGTTTAATGATATCACCTGAAAATTAGAAAGTTGAATTGAATACTATCTTAATGGCAAATCAATTTCATCCTACATTAAAAAACGTGAACTCAATTCGCAAAATATATTGAAAAGTGTAAATGCAAGCATTTGACTTGCTGCAAAACTTGCCGCAAGTGAAAACCGAAACCGGAACAGGCCTGCATAACAAGGCTGAACGAAAAATAAGACCCCTCTTTAAGAAAATTCTAGATACGCCACTGACTCTGTTGCATACGAATAGAACACGTGTGTGGGTTTTTTTTTGTTGTTAGCAGCAATCCATTGTGTATATGGATGAATAACTAAATGGCGTCAACAATCAATCTCAATCCCAATCCCGGCAGATGACGCTCAAATGCCGGGCTCAAGGTTGAATCGGTTATCAGTCGCAACTGGCAAGCAGGCCTCTTATCAACGCACACAGCAGAGTATTGGTTAGCTGGTCTTGTTTTTGTGCCACAGAAAAACAAAAACGAAAAGCAAAACAAAAACAACAACGACACACTCACATAATTCAATATTGTAGCGTTCAGTTCAGCTTATTAATAAATTGTATTTAATTGTATATTTTGCTTACCCAGAAAAACATCAGCTTTGCGTTCGGCGCGTATAAAAACATTGTATTTGTTGTTGAGTGTTTGTGGCGTCAGCTGCAACTTATAAATTGTAGCCTTGCGTAGCTTGTTTAACGGTACATACGCATCCAATTCGTCGGCTTTAACATTTCGTGTATCGTTTGTAGACTTAAATTTGACCAGTTTCTTTAAATTGATGTCTAAAAAATAAAATAAAATAAAATTGCGCACATAAGCAACAATTAACAGGTGCGTTTTTGCCAATCACATGTCTGCGCGGGTGCACAGCTGTTAGCGCACAGTGTTGCCAGACTGTTGCAAGCGCCATTTATGTATGCCTTACAAAAATATATATATTAATTAAATTAAGTGTGCTAATCAACAAATGGTATTTAGACACGCAGCCAATTGTGCAAGTTTGTTTTTACCTTTTTTTTTTTAAACAATTACAACAATTATTAATTACACATTATAGTGCAACAGTTTTGTTAGCGCTGCAGCTGTTGTTGTGTATGTTATGCTGCAGCTGCTCTGCTCTGCTATGTTGTTGATTTTTTCTTATATTTTATTTGTTTCCCCTACGCTAAACAGCTGATCGCTCATTTATCGTAGAACGGTTGTAGAAAAATTGTGTTCCCAAACAACAAAAAAAAAAAAAAAGTGTATACATAGAAAAAAAGGTTTGCTTTGCATTGTGAAATCAACTAAACAATTGTTTAATGCCAAATTGTTAGCCAGGCCACGTTGAATGTCGTCGCAAAGTTCACTTGCCAATTGACATCAAATATACAAATTTTGAAATTTTTGGTTTTTGGTGCATCATCGGCCACAATTTTGAACTTGGCCATGACAGTGAACAGTGGCATGCATGCTTGCTGATTTTTTTGTCTGTGTGTGTATTGTACAATGTACATATGTATGTATGGGTGTATATAATTGACTATTGCCGCATTCAAAACCATTTTTATTTTTGGCAACTTTTTAATTATAATAGTGTAAGTGTGTATCTGAATTGCTTATGGTTTTTAAGAGTATGCATATTTAGGCAATTATCTTGTTTTAATTGTGTTTTCAAAGTGCGCGTTGCAATATTTTCAATGTTGTGGCAGGCAATGGCGCAGCAAACTTCAATTGATTTGTACAAAAAAACGGCGCCAGCTATGCTTTCGTTGCGCGCGTGTGTGTGCGTGTGTGTGTGTATGTGCGAGTGGGAGTGGGAGTATGTGCTTTCTCTCTCTCTGTCTGTCAAAGTCTCTCTCAAACTTCCGCTAGCTGTTAAAGTGATGTTAAATGTCATCTATGAAAAGATTTGTAGACATAAATTGTGTAAACAATTATGATGAGAATATGAATGTGTAATCCAAGGACGTAGTTTGCTTTTTAATAAGTGGTGAGGGGGGAGGGGGGTATAAACATAACTATTGTACATTTTTTACATATTTGTTTTACTACATTTATTATTAACACTTTAATATCATATAAAATTGTAAAAGAAAACCTCGGATTAAAGAGGGACAATGCCGTCCCACCTGTCCACTCCTGCCTACAGCCTTGTTGTAATCTAATAGCAATAAAAAGATTTATTGAAAATTATACATAAAAAACTAATTTGAAAATGTATATTCACGGACTTAATTCATTAAGATATAAAACCTGTTGCCTACTAAAACATTTGAAATCGATATTTGCTAGCTGTTTGGAATTTCGCAAAAACGATTGGGAATATAACATAATAGAGTTATGAAAATTTGAACTTGTTATACGATAGCTATACGATAGTTACAACATTTTAGGAGAAAAACGATTGAATTTTCGTTCGAAAATGATAATTTGGCTTTTTAAAAACTTAAGATCAGCCAAAATAAAGCAAATACAATACTAAGTTCACATTAAAAATATGAAAATTAAAAAGACAAAAAATTTTTAACGAAATTTTAAACGAAAAAAAAAAAACATTTAGAATAATTTTCGATTGCTTAATAGAGTATACAAGTTTCGACATTCTTTAAAACGCTTTTCTAAGCTTCTTTTTTTGTTTAAAAAATATTAGTAATAAAGACCTATGCGATAAGCAGGCATTCACATTTGGAATCTGTGCTAAGGAAAGAATGTTCCACAGTTCTTGACTCACAATTGCCTTTTTGTCTGGCTTGTAATCGTTCAACTATGTATGTATATATATAGAATAATCAGTTATAGCTATATATAGCAAAGTGTGAACTTTGATCGCTACTACGTGGATATAGACGTTGCTGTATGATTAATACGAAGACCGGCTATTTAATTTCAAAACCAATTTGATGGCAATTAAGTACTTATAAATATAAATGTACGTTCTGATTAAAAAACAGTTACAATTTGTGCTGAACAGTTGAAAGTTGAGTTAGTAAAGTGAACAAAATAGTGATAGAAAACATGAAAAATACTTGTATACTTACGCGGAGGACATAACAAAAGGACAATAATAAGTGCAAGATTAAGTTTAATTTGTGCTGAGGATTTTGTTGGGAACAAAAGTTAAAAGTATACCGAAAATTTGTTGTTAATATTTGAACGCTTTGGTTGTTTTTTTTTGTTTTTTTTTTTTTTTATTATTATTATTGTAGACCCTTAAAGCTAAACATTTATTAATTTATATTGTGTAAAACATAAACATATATGTAAACTGTATGTATTGTATATTTGTAGAAATTCTTTTGTACTACAAGTTAATGTTAAGTTTTGAGCATTAAGCTAGCGTTTTGGTTAAGGAAAGCGTGGGGGGAGGGGGGGCTTTTATGTTTTGTTTATATTTTGTTTTTTTTTTTTTGGCTATATACACAAAGGAGTAAAGGACTGGTTAGTTGAGAAAGAACTTAAAGATAAGCACATATAAATAAGTACAGTTGACTGTTGCGACATTTAACAACACTGGCTTAAGTTATATATATATAGTATATATATATATATAAATTGAGATAGATATAGAAATAGAGCGTGAAGAAATTAAATTAACATTTATAGTTAGCTACAAATCGACTTAAGTTTAAGGCTAGCCTAAGCGTGGCTTTATTTATAAGCCACGAAATTGAAGATCCCATTATTGTTGAACCCGTACACGCTGAACTAATACAACACTATACCATGAAGTACAACCCTGCTATTTGTTTTTTGTCTGCTGCTTCTTCATCTTTATCTTCAACTACTTTTGGTTAGTACTCTAAAGAGTGAGAAATAGCATATTTGATGGTGTGGGAAGGGTTAAACTGTTGCAAACTAACCACCATTGGGGGTTGCCAGTGTTGCACGCCGCATGTTGGCATCGATGCGAACATGCAAACTGGACAATGTTGTATCCACTGGCAGCTCCAGCTCCTGGACGCCTTCATACGCATCTGAGACGAGCGTAAGCTGTAATTAAAGATTTAGATAAGGTAATTGTACAAACTTTTCGATTTATCAAATACGATACCACAATATATATTGAAAATATGGAAAATTGATTTGTATATTAATTGATAAATTGAAAAAAAATAAATACTTTTCGTACTCGATTAGCCATTTAAAGTACTGGAAATATATCGATATTTTCTAAATTATAAAAGTTAACTAAGAAAGCTCAATGAATCGACATTTCTGAGTCGAGCGTCAATTAATTTGGACAGAATTATTTGAATCCCTAGTTGAAACGTTTAGTTTTGGAATGTCTTGGTTGTTTCCTTTCTATAAACAAATGTTTGCCCTTCACTTTTCTTTCCATAACCTAGTTTTGCACAAAGATGCAACATCATCAACAACAACAATAATAACAACAAGTCGCTTCGTGCTCTTGAGCACCTGCCTGAAAGGTAATCCAAGCTGATATTTGCGTCTCACTTGGCTGCTTGGGCAACACTTGTTGCTGCTGTTGTTGTTGTTATTGTTGTTGTTGTTGCTGTTGTTGCTGTTGTTGTCGCCACTTTCAATTTCAACACTCAGCAACACAGGCTGAGGCTAGCTGTCTGCTAGCCACAACTCCATCAGCCTTTTTTAATTACACTAATTACTTGTATGATCATTTTTGTTGCTTTTTGTTGTTGTTGTTTGTTTTTACCGTGTTGCCCGCTATGTGCTGTCCATGTTCGGTGCTCACAATGTGTATAATTTCCCCCCCAGACCGAATGGCCACCTCGCCCAATATGCCGCCCACAGCCTCTTCGGTTTCGTTCTCGCTCACCGAGCGTTCACCATACCATAGCATAAACAACTGCAAAGAAAAGAGAAAGAGGGTCACAGAGATGTCATCTTTTGGTTTTAAATTTTTAATCGTAGCTAACAGTACGTATGCGTAATTTGTATCTAAAGCAAAATGAATCGATAATCTCTGGTTGGAATCTACTCGAGCGCTCATTAAGCGCCGTAAATTGCAAATAGCTAAACAAGTTTTGAGCTAAAAGCAAACTCGAATTGATTGATTCGAATTAACTTAAGCTCACTCAAAGCTTGAATGTGATTTGATGGCTTGAAAGTGACTTAAAAGCTTTAATGTTCATTGTAAGCTTGAATGGATTTAAAAGCCTTTATGTACTTTGGATGTGCATTGGAAGATTGAATCTGTTCTTAACGCTTCAGTGTGCATTGAAAGATTGCATGAGATTTAAAAGTTTTAATGTGCTTTGAAAGCTTTGATGTACATTGAAAGTTTGAAAGTGTTGTTGTGCATTGCAAGCTTGAAAGTGAAGTGAAAGCTTTAATGTTCATTCTAAGCTTGAATGGATTTAAAAACTTAAATGTGCTTTGAAAGCTTTGATGTATTTTGAAAGTTTGAAAGTGCTTTTAAAGCTTATACGTGCATTGGAAGATTAAAAGTGATTTCAAAGTTTTAATGTGCATTCGAAGATTGAATGTGGTTTTAAAGCTTCAATGTGCATTGAAAGATTAAATGAGATTTGAAAGCTTTAATGTGCTTTTATGTGCATTGAAAGTTTCAAACTGTTTTGAAAGCTTCTATGTGCATTGGAAGATTGATAGTGATTTATAAGTTCGAATGCGCATTGCAAGATTGAATGTGGCTTTAAAGCTACAATGTGCATTAAAAGATTGAATGAGCTTTGAAAGCTTTAATGAGCTTTGAAAGCTTTGATGTACATTGCAAGTTTGAAAGTGATTTGAAAGCGTTGATGTGCAGTGAAAGATTGAATGTAATTTGAAAGCTTTAATGTGCTTTAAAAGCTTTTCATATTATACTCACGCGAATGCGCTTCTTTAACAGCGTTATGGCCGCATCCTGAACCATTTCGGTATGCGGTGGTATCACAGCTGTTGATATGAAAATGGCACTATCATAGGGAACCAGTTCGGCAGCCTGTATTACGCCCACAAACGCATTGCCGCCTTCGTGCACTTTGGTGCTGTTCAAGCCCGCTATGAATTCGCGTGTATTGTTGAAACTGAAAGCGGACGGCACACCTGCAAGTATTCAAATCAAAATATTATTTATAATTTATTGCTAATGCTGGCGGTAGTATAGGAGCAAGTTTTGTTCAATTTTACTTACCAGACGCATTCAGCGTGACGAGAACAATTTTAATATTGATATTCTTGTCCTGCAGCGCATCCATGTAGAGCCGCTTGGCCTGATCCAGCGATGCGGCCGAAGGATCCACAATGACTGCCAAAGGCATGCGTATGTAGACATCCTTGATATAGTTGCGCAGCTGATCGGCGGGCAGGAGTTCCGGTTTGGCCAGATGTATGTGCTTTGGTTGCTTGCGTGGTGCTGTTGTTGTTCTTGTTGTTGTAGTTGTGGTTGTTGTTGTTGTGGCAACACCTGGTGGTGCATTGTTGGACAGAATGCTGGGCGTTAGCGTTGGCCAGCCGGCAAAACCACCAAAACGCGACTGCAACACAGGCAGTGGCGCCTCCGTCGTTGTTGTTGTCATTGTTTTTGTTTTTGTGTTGCGATGTTCCATGCTGAAATCATCGTAGTAATACTCATCGGAGTTAGCCTTGAAGCGCTGCTCTTTGTCGGGCTTGGGCAGCTGCTGTATATGCGCCTGCGGCTGTGCGGGCTCATCATGATAAATAGTTTCATCCACATGATCTTCGGGTGTTTGATGCATGGACTGCGTTTGATGCTCCACCAAAGTATCATCTTCATATTCGCTGCTTTCGTTTTTGGGAAATCGTTCTGCCTTCGCCTTGCGCACATATTCGGGCACTGTGGTTGTTGTGCCAGCCGCTGTGGCTGCCTCATCCTGCTGCTCCTTGTCAGCTCGCTGCTGCTCCTCATCGTGCGGCTCTTCATCGTAGTACTCCTGCGATTGTTTCAACGGCTTCTCAAGCTTTGTCGCCTTTTTTGGCGTGGACGCATCCTCCATGACCTCAGCGGCTGTATTCTCATCATGCTCGGTTGTTGCAGCTGGCACCGCTGTTGGCGCCTCAGTTGCCACCATCGTCTGCTTCTCTGTGTTGGACTCCTCTTCCATTGAGAGCAGCGCATTGATGGAGTGTGCCGGCAGAGAATTATCATGTTCATCGCCTTCGAGACTATTGTGATGCTGCTGCTTTTCTGCCTCCACATCGCTTTGCTGCTGTGCGGGATCGTAAATGTCATCGCTGCTGGAACCAGCTGATGATGATGATCCAGCTGCACTATCTCCATCTCCGGCATAGTCTTCATCCTGGGCCTCAACTTGAACGTGCAGCAGCGTCAGCAGCAGCAGTCCAAGCAGCCACAGATTCGTTCGCAGTATCATTGAAATGGTATCTGTTTTTGGGTTTATTTTTATTGTTTAGTCTGCTTCTTCACGTCGCTCCTCTGTCGTTCAACAAACTGCAAGCAACAACAAAAACAATAATAAAACATGTGTCATAAATCAAACATTTTTTTGAAAGCTACCAACGCCAATTTTGATTGATTGCCCGCTCTTTAAATTGACGCAATTATCATTCATTATTATAACTATTTATGTTGTTTTTTGTTTTTTGGTTGTTTTTTTTTTTTTTTTTTTTGCTTTTTTGGTTGTATTTGGTTTAAAATTGCTCGAAAATTACAGTTATTTTCAATAGTTTCGACACTTTCGCAATGTGAAAAGTGAAATGTGTTTATCATTATTATATTATGCACTTATTATAATTATTGTTAATGGCCCAACAAAATATCGAAAGCGTTTTCAACTAAACCACTTGAAATTGAAGTTGCATATTTTACTTAATTTGTTCTAATTAGAGATATAGAATGCGAGATCAACACAAAAAGAAAGACAATAAACGATTGTTGTTGTCGTATAAGATGGGAATATTTTAAACAATTTTCAAATGTTAATTATGAAAGTTTTTACTTATGAAATATATCGAATAATTAAAGGAATTGGTTGTTATAAAGAAGATATTATATTTTTTAAATATTATCAATCAATTTCTTACAATCGATCTTTTGAAACATGATTTCAACGCTTAGTTCGTATCTAAAAGGTATTTAATAGCCCATCAGAATATTATATTATAATATGCTTGCTATTTAAAGCTAGGTTATATGTGGGGGGCAAATAATGCGCTTACCACGCAAAAATGTAATGAACTCTTTCGACATATATATATATATATATATATATATATATATATATTTATATATATATATATATTTATCAAAAGTCATGTTCATGAACATGCGCCAATGTAAAACCTTAAAAGCGAACGAGCGTAACAATGAACAATGTTTAAAAAGATATAAACAAACCAACAATGACAACAAAATATTCAAAATATTTATATTAATAAATGCAAATTTTGTAAACAGAAGAAAAGTTTTCTTTTCAATGTGAAAATGGCAGCTGTAGAAACTCAAAAACAAGTTAATAAATTGAGTAGCGCATTAGAAACATGTATAAATGGATTGTAGAAAAACTAAAAGAGAAACAAATCAAAGATATGGTCAAGGTTTTTTTTGCTGTATTTTTATTTATTTGTTTTTATTTAATCCAAACCTGCTGCAGCTCTGAGGAAAACGAAGAGCAAACGGCATTTGAGCCGTTGACATTAACAAATGTTTAAAGCGTGAGACGCACAAAATGCAGAAGCAACAAACAACATTGACAACTACTCTATGAAGACATATATTTAATAGCCCCACATATATAGCTATAATTCAAACAAAAAACCTATAGCTAAATAAAATTGGTGATTGCGCGCGAAATAAAGCTGACAATTTATTAAGATTTTCATAGTCTTTTTTTTTTTAAAATTTGTTTTGAAAAAAAGAACAAGAAAAACGGAGTATATTGGGTTTGTGAAATGTATGTCTGTCCGTATGAACGCACTTTGTATACATGTGTATATATATCATGTGTCTATATCTCAAATCTCTTAAAGACAATACGTTTAAAGCGAATTTTCCATCATTATTCAGAATGTAGAACAGCTAAAATTACAGATTCTTAAGTTTTTTTTTTTCTGAATCGGAAATGGAAAGAGTTCTGAATATTTCAGTTATAAAGCTAACTAAATTAGTGTTGATATAATTGAATTGGCAAATCATTCATTCAATTTGTTTTTGTCTTGGTATCTCTCTGAAAGGGTATTAAAACGTCGTTAAGCCAAAAAAAAGCTTTTCTTTTGCCTTCGCAATTTCAAATGCTGTTTCGCTCAATTTGCTCAACTTTTAACATTTAATTAAGTAAATGCAATTAGCACTTGGATTGCGCGTCATGCAAACAACATTTACGTATTCATATATCATTTGATTTGTTTGTTTATTTTTTATTATTATTATTATTATTATTTTTTTTTTTTTTTTTTTTTTTTGCTGAATGCATTTATTGGTTTCGACGTGTTGTACGTTGTCTTGTTTGAATAATAAATTAGCAACAAATCAATTTGAATGATTGATTTCTTGGCTCTTCAGTTGATTTGTCTCGTGATATGTATGCAACAACGTGGTCAACTCCTCCTAACACAGCTGCCATTAATTAACGACATGCAAAAATAAAAAATATAAGTATAATAAATAAAACCACATCGTAAAAAAAAAAAAACATCAAATAAACTGAAACGTTATGCGTAAAAAAAAGCAGCAACAAAATGCATGTGGAAATAAATTAAGTTAAAATATTCTGCGTTCGTTTTTCTCGTTTTTTGGCAGCTGAGCGCGACGCGTTTTTGAAAATTGATTTGTTCATTTTGGTTTTTTTTTTTAGGCGTTGCAAGGTCAATGCGCATTTTGTGAAGCCGGTTCGAACAAAAGAGAGAAGAGCATTTGAAAGCTATTACCATGACATCAAATACTCTATACGAGTTGAGAACTTTCAGTTGATATTTCTAAATGTTATAAACAAATTGAAAATCAATTCAGTTGACTGTTCTAAACACAAATTGAAGATAAATGCAGTTCCGCTTTCAAAACATGATAAATGCAAGCAATGCAACAATGTCACGTTCCCATGTCGATAAACAACTTATCGATATTATCGATTATTTACAAATTTCATTCATAAAATGTGCGGCATTTTTTTTATTCACAACTATAAGAAAAATAGCCTTTGAAGCACGTAGCTCTTGAGATTGGCCTTTAGGTTGGCATTATCTAAGCATGGAGCTAAGTTTAGTTCATGTCTAGTTCAGGGTTTTAGTTGTTAGCAACAGGTGCTAAAGTGACTATTAAATACATATACTATCTATAGTATTAAATTTGTTTTTTTTTAGTTAAGTCTTTCCGTTCACGAAGCGTGAAATCAGTGGCTCACATTGTTAATTGTCGGTCACGCAACTCAATTTGACACTTGTACTCAAAAGTTATGCTTACAAAATGATTATTATAATGTCTACAAAATTAGTAAAATGGCAACGTCAAAAGCTTTTCCAGTTTCAGTAGAATAATTTAAGTTTAAGACGTTTTTTTCTGATAAGTAATATACTTGTATATTATTTGTTGGAATTTCCGCTAATTAAAACAACAAATATATGATTTGCTTGGAAGTATATATATAATTGTTACATTTATTATAGCATGTTTTTGAAAAGGATTTTGTATATCTATAATAATTGAGTCGATACGATCTGAACTAGTTCGAATTCCTGGGTTTTCTTTGCTTGGAAGTATATATATAATTGTTATATTTCTTATAGCATGTTTTTGAAAAGGATTTTGTATATCTATAAGAATTGGGTCGATACGATCTGAACTAGTTCGAATTCCTGGGTCTTCGAGTTGAACTATATCTAAGATTATAGTTCGTTTAGTTATTTTTCATTTATGTTTTTGGCTCAGCAGCTTTTGAAATTTGTTCAACATTTAAGTTTAAAATTGTCAAAAGTTTCAACATTTTTGAAATATGGCATCGATCCGCAAACGCATTAAAACGATTAGTTGCTGAATTCGAAAAGAAACCAAAGAAACGACTCATTCTTTAACCGAAAGTTAAAAGTAACAACCAGTTCCTTTATTCAAAAGGAAACTAAAAAAAAGATTAGTTCTTTTATCGGAAAAGGAACTGCTGAACTATATTCGCCAAGAGAACTAGAACTAGTCAATGTGCTTGCTTAAAATCAATTTGGATTTTGCTGATTATTTCAAAGTTTTTTTTTTAATTGGTTTATTAAAATGAATATTTAATCTATTAACGAGTTTATGCTTGATAAGATACGACATTTTTGGCTACTAGTTAGTGAAAGAAATATGCAGATTAGATTATGAATTGGTAACATATTCAGAACTTAGGTTTGTTTTCTTTTTTTGTTTTTTATTATTAAGCATTGTCAAAGATTTTAATCGTTATAATCAAAGATACAATTCTTAATCACAACATTTTTGAAACAACAAAGTAACACAATTGGGTTCATGACTCAAATGAGACGTGCTCATTGTTAAAGCAACTAGGTATAGACAACATTATCAAGATTATCAAGATCTTAACAGTGCCATCAATCGGAGAACACAATATTTCACATTTCAATTGCAAAAATTTCGAAAAAAAAAAACCAAGAAAATAACTTGACGTGAGTTTGTTAATTCTGCGAGTACACACACACACACACATGCACAACAAACTGAACTGAACTGAAGTGTGAGCTCAGGCCATAATTTGTTTATTATTATTTATAGGCAATTTATTTTTAATTAAAGAAAGAAAACACAAAAAATGAGAAACATTTACAAACTGGCTGCGTCAGGTTCATCAATCAGCAGCAGGCAGCTGATATTTTAAAATTCTATAAACAAATTAGAAACGCGCTGCCATTTCGTAATTATACGAGTTTCCTCCCGGGTGTGTCTGAGAGATATTGTAATATAATTCATATATATATATATATATATACATAGCGCGTAAGCATTTGCGATATGCGCTATGATTTTTATATCACTTGCCTGGCACTGTTTTTGTTTTTGTTGTTCTTTTTTTTTTTGTTTATGGCTCGACAAATTAATTAGAAATAATTGCAAAAATTATAAATTCAAATTGCGTTTTTGAGCACTTTTTTATGCCCTAGAATAGAGATTATAGTAGGAGTACCTATATTTTAAACGTAGTCGAAGAAAGTGTTCTGTTGTTGTTTTTGTTAGCCTGTTAGATTAAGAATTTTAATGATATAACTAGAAGATCTTAGGCATTTGAAAAGTTTGAGCTATTGCATTTTGTATATAAAATAAAGTCTATTTCAATTTGAGATAAACCAAATTTTGGGGCTTTGAGTCAATTTTGAGGATAGCAGTTGATATTTCATTCAAAAGATCTTTATCGCATTGAAAAGTACTCGTATATAAAACAGGCCTGATTATAATTATACCATTTTATGGCAATACTAATACACAAAAATTGTTACTGGGTATATTTGATTTGATCACTTTTGTTTTTACACTTGGAATTTAAGTGTATTTGCTTGCTGCGTTTGGTTTTTTTTTTTTTTTTGTTTTTGTTGTGAAACGCAATCTCAACACAAATTGCAATTGCAATAACAAATGCACTTAAATTGTTGCAGTTCTATAAAAATTGTTCTATAGAGACCCTTTAGTGAAAACCCACGCGCCGTTTTTTAATGTGTTGATTATATGCTTGACATTGAAATGGCAACAACATTTTGTAAATAAATTTTTTTGCTTAATTTGTTTTTATTATATCGTCTTTGATTTATAACATTTTTATTAGTGTTTCTTTTTTTTTTTTTGTATTTGTGTTGTTGCTTTTCGATTTGACATTTGGCATTTTTGAGCACAAAATTCTTCTTTTTTGTTATATATACTTTTTGTGTGTGTTTGAAATTTCTTGTACCACTTGCCTTTTAAAGAGACTTCTTGTTGACGTGGCTTAAAAATGCATAAATTAGCAATAAATTGCTTTTGTTTTATGTACTATATAATTAATTTGTTGTTTTTTTTTGTTTTTTGAAAGTATAGGATAGTTGGCACAGGCAAACAAATGACTTAGGCAACGAACTTGTTTGCGCCCGGATTTTTATATTTTTTGTGTAAATATCCAAAAAAAAACAAAAAAAAACGTTGTTTTTTGCACTTTATTTATGTTTTTTGCGCACTTTTTTGCATTGTTTATAAATTAACTTGATTATGCAAAACAGTAACAACAACAACAAAATGTAACCACTTGCACTTTGTGCAGTCTTGAAGTACAGCAAAAAAAAATATAAAAAAAATTTTTACAGAAAAATGTTGAACGTGCTGTTTGCTTTTGTTTGTATATATATTGATTAACCCGTTTAAATGTTTCGTTTTGTTGTTGTTTCTGTGTGTTGTTTTTTTTTTAAGAGACACACACGTTGCGTTCGTTGTGTTGTTTTTCTTTTTTTTTTGTTGAAGCTGCTTTCAACACTTGCGGCCGCGACGACGTCTCAAATGAAACTGAAAGCAGACACAGAAACCGCGAGCCGCGAACCAAACAACAACCAACAACCCAAAGTGTTTAGTGTTCAGTGTTCAGATCGGACTCAACTTAACTCAAAACTCAGCTTGTGCTCAATCAGCTCTGTCGACGTCGACGTCGACAGCAGTAGCAATGGCAGTGGCAGAGGCTGAAGCAGAAGCAGAAGCAGTGGCAGTGGCAGAGCAGCATTCGCTCTGTTTTAGTTGGAATCTTAAGAGCGTGATGCTGATAAAGTGCCAACGTGCTGGCCCCCAAAAACTTGTATAGCCGCCATGTGGATACGTTTTTTTTTATATTTCTTTTGCTTTTCTTAATATGTGATTTTGTACATTTTGCTGATTAGAAACCTATAATAACTTAGAATGATCTAAACGAGTGTGTTTTAAGTGATAGATATTTAATATTTAGATTTTGAAATAAAAGTATTGACATTCATACACATGTGTAGAAATTTATATGCCGTTCTGTTTCTAAAATAAGTTTTCAAAAAACTCAATTGTTTATTATGTGATTGCGTTGAAATTTGCAGTATAGATAGATTCTAAAATTGATGTGTATTAAATATTAAAATGATAGTTTTTATATTAATCTCGATTCTGCGCTAGAGTATGAAGTAGAATTTTAGGGTAGTATAACCACATAAATAGGCTCAGTATGGGATATAATATTAGATTTAATCACCACCGTTTTCTATATAACTATTAAGCATAGGACACAATTTTCAGAATTGTATTAAATATTAGGTACGTACATTTTATAAATAATTTTATGCAAAATATAACAAAACAATATAAATAATAGCCAGCTGGCATCATCAAAATTCAAGCCGAAAAAAAAAGGTAATGTGCAAGGCAAACTGAGGTCTGTCACACGGTAGGAGGAAGTTCGACTACCCAGCGCCTTAAAAAGAAAAAAAACAAAAATGGAGCGTGTAGCGAATTTAATATCGTTGCTCAGTCTACCTCATAAAACTCATAAACATGTTCAATCCAATCGAATTGCCTATCAATAAAAAATAAAAAAAAAAACTACATGCGGAACTGTTTGACGTATGCGAAATATATGCAAATTGAAAGTTTTGATGCTTTTCAAAAGATATGAAATCTGATGACTAATGAGATTTCAGTTCTACTCCAGCCACTTGGTAAACTGTTGCTTCAATATCTTTCTTTGGCTTTCTTTGTCGATGCAAATTCTTTGCGGACATTTCTTCACATAGAAAATGTCTTTTGTGTGTGTGTTTTTTTTTGTTGTTGTTAATTGTGTTGGCGTCTCAAGGTTTTATTCAATGTTGTGTTTAAAATTAAAACTAAAGCGTTAGCTAAATAAACAAGACATTTTTATATATATGCTATATTATGTTATTTTGTTTTATTCTTTTGTTTTTCACGAGACATTTTGTCGTGCTGTTCAAGCACACAAAAAAGGCAATACAACTTTTGTTTTGTTTTAGCCTTTTTTTTATGTCGCGCGCTGTTTTGAATGAAGTTGTTGCTTTTTTATGTACTACAATAGCAAAAAATTGTGTCTCTGTCTGTCGTCTGCTTTTTGGGCAAAATGTTGATTGTTGTTTTTGTTGTCGAAAATTGTTTTTTTTTTTCATATCAAATCGTGTGCGTTATGACCTACGTGCGTTGCTGTGAGCTTCCTCAATTTGACTTTTAAGATAGTTTTGGCTTTGGATTTTGTAGTTCGTTGAATTTTTAATGGCAACATTTAGAATTTGTGTTGTTTTTTTGAGTATTTATGACATACATTTTTGTCTAGAATAGCCGTTGCTTGTGCCAAAGAACCCAATTTTGTTGTAAACAGTTTTAATCTATAAATAAGTTTTTGAAAATTGCAACTGCTTTTGTTGAAAATTTGATGCAATTCACATACAATTTTGTCAGTTATTTGCAAACAAACTGTTTAAAATGTTTTTCAACATTTAACAACATTTTTGCAGCGCTGGAAGCTGCAACTTCTTACCCACATTTTTGAACTGTGTACAAGCTTATATAATGTATTTCATATCACTTAAATTTCACGCTCTATTATTTATTTTGGGATTTTTTTTTTTCATTATTTTCTTTACTTTATGTTAATTTAAAATTTCTTGTTTCAGTTTTTTTTTTTTTTTTTTTTTTTTGCGCCCACTTTCAATAAATTTATTTATTGCACATTTCGCGTTGAGAATTTATGCGGCTCACGCAATTTTCATGCATTTCAGGCGCTTTCATTATAATTATGCAAGTAATTTGCTGTTGTTGTTGTAAATTGTATTTATTTACACAATTGCTGATGATTCGTTTTTTGTTTTATTTTTTTTTTGGAAATGTATAAAAACCCATGCAATATATTAAAATTAAATATTTAGCAATCGTTGTGTTTAATTCATTTTGTAAGCACTCGACATAACTAACGTTAAAAAACTAAAAGAAAAATTAAAAATAATTTACCAATTTGTTGGGTTTTTGTATAACACTATTGCACTTTAAACTGTTGCAAGTCGATTTTATATATATGCGTCTATATCCTTAATAATTAACACTACTCTCTCTACACGAGCTAACGATCAGCGCGATACTAAAACAAAGTTCCCTAATTACAGTCCCTTTTGTAGTCGCATTGCTTCCAAAGTTCGAACTGTTTTTGAGTGTGTCTCATAAATTGTTTAAATATTTAACAATTGGTTGCAAACGGGCATTTAGACAATGCGTTTTTGTTTTTCGTTTTTTTTTTTATGGTACAAACAAAGCGCACCTCACACTTAACATATTATTGATAAGATATAGATATATAAGAATCTACATTGGAATAACCCTAAACGAGCGCCTTAAATGCGTCACAAGGGCACACAAAATGCGACTTTAAACTGGGAGTGTACCTTAAGTTTGAGATATGGAATAGGGTGGTTTTGCCTGACCTGACATAATTAGCATTTGCTGGAATTACCAACGATGACAGCGCTAGAGGCTTAAGCAATAATACATAAAGCCCTCAATATGAAGCATACTATTTCACTTGAACTCGCTGCTACCTGAGTTCGTTGTCTAAGTCTTTAGTTTTGCCATGCCTGGCCGAGTGTCGAAATTCAATTTAGAAAAGGTTATGATAACTTCTTAATGTTGTTTGTGAGGCAAAGACAAAAACTATTTATTAATTTGATTGAATTATCATCTTAAGTCGAAACAAAATACTAATCAAACAAATGATTATTATCTGCTGGAATCTGTTTAGTCATTTCGACCACATTTTGCGAAATGAACGTATGTTAAATTTTTTTTCCAAAATTCAGTTTTTCCATAACGCATCCTCTGGTTAAATATTAAACCTGAAAGGAGTCGATTTATAAAGTGATATAATAATTATTCAGGCCTGTTTCGAATTCCAAATTGTTTTTAAAAACTAAAAACGAATAATTTTCGAACGATTCCGTTTTCTCCGTGTAATCTGGCAAAACTTTGAAAAAACGCAAAACCCTTTGGAGAAAATTGAGAACTGCAATCGATCGATTCAGTTTGGAATCCAGAACTGCTCTGATTAGAAATTACAGATGCCTTTTTTAAAAACCTAAAATACAATTCGTTATCAATTTTTACTTTGAGAAAACAACATTTTACGAAAAAAACCTAAAATATCATAAGTAAGCGTATTTATAATTCGAAATCTATAAAAACTTTACTCATTTTCTTTTTTGTTTTGTTTTTTTGTTTTTTTTTTTTGTATTTTTGCTTTAGTTTGTGTAGTGGCTATAGAAAAATCGTGCATTTTATTTATAACGTGGTTGTGCCGCTGGCAGACAAACCGTCTCGAGCAGCGTCTCCAAAGCAGCTCCAAGCACGCATTTTTATTGAGATTTATTTTGATTTCATTTCGCTCCTTTTTTTCTTTGTATATTTTTTTTATTTGGGCATTTTGTTGCCGCAGGGTTCAATGCCAAAAATGCCAAGCTGCTGTTTATTTATTTATTTTTTGTTTTTGTTTTGTTGGACCCTCATTTTTGGCATGCGACCTGCACGAGCCTTAATGCCCAAAAATTGTTGGCAATCTTTTGGGGCATCTTTATAGGTTGTGCTTATTGTGTGTGAGTGTGTGTGTATGAATTGTGTGTATCCTGCCAAATGATTTCATCGTCTCTTGACGTGCTTATGTGGCCTTAATTGTTTTATTTGAGTGCCATTATGTGCAGGCACTTGGGACTTGGGACAGACGTTGAGTTTTTTTTTTTTTTTTTTTTTTTTTTTTTTTTTTTTTTTTTGTTAAGTGCTTATGCTGCCTCGATTCGTTTATGATCGTTATGATGTCATGCCAAACCAAATTCCTCTTCATTTCAGAGCGATTTTTTATGCTCAAGCCATATTTGAAATACGTTGTTCTACTTTTCTTATGTGACTAGACTTTGTGGTTAGACAATCGCCTATTTGCTTTAGCAATTTGTCAAAAAAAAAAAAAAAAAAAAAAAAAAAACAGCAACAACAAAAAATGCGTCATTGTCATTGCGGCCTTTTGTCAATGTTTAACTAACAACAACAACAAAAAATACAAAAATAATGACTAAAAATGTATAATAAACGTCTCAAGACGAAACTGGAAATTTTCGTTGCTTTTTAATGGCTTGAAGCCGTGCGTCCCCCTTTACAAATACTTTTCCACTCTGTAACTAATCTTCTTATACCCTTGCACAGGTTATTATAAATTTGTCACGAAATGTGTAACGCATTGAAGCATACGTATCCGACCTCATTAAGTATACATATATTTCTTCTGATCAGCATCAATAGCAGACAACTGATTCGGCCCGATTGGATTGATCAAATGAAAAAATTATTTGTTCCTCCAGCATCATTAAGCAAATTTACCTATCCTGCGTTTTAGTATATTCTTGTCATGCTGACTAAATTTGATGAAAATTGAGCTACAATATCTTATAGCTGTCATTGGAACAATCGGTCGAAAGTTAAGTTTTCAAATGAACCACTTTTTTGCAAGGGTATACATATACTTGAATCTTCCCCACACCGAAGATAACTTTTCTTTCTTTTTTTTTTTGTATTTATACTCTTTTTCTCAAAATGGTAAAAGAGTATATTTGGTTTTTGGGGGCTTGTAGAAAAAAAACAAATTTAACATACATATTATTTGATTTGAAGAGACTCGGCAAAATGTTTCGTTTTAAATTAAGTTTGCTTTAAAAGCAGTTTGCTATAAATTAAGATATAAAACCTGAAGAAATTTGTTCTTTAAGTCGAAAGAGTACTATTCGCACCATAGAATGAAAGTGTAAAAGTGAAGAAAACGTGCTGGAAGAGAGTGCTTCGTAGTCGGGAAAAACTGACTGCAATTTTCTTGGTTGTTTTTGTTAGATTGCTCAAAATTACACTAGCCAAACAATTGCTGACATCGAAAAAGTGTCGGCGTTTTGGGAGACGCCACCGCAGCGAAAAATAAACCAAATATCGACAATGTCAAGTGGGAACATGTTATATGGCATAATATAGTCACAATTACCGCATGCCAATGTGCTAAAAAACAAAGAAAAATAAAAAAGGCTATAAAAAAACTAAAGTATTACATATTTCACTTTGAAATTTCATTTGGCTTGGCTCGCTGTGTCTTGCAAAAAGTTAAACGTCTTATTTATGGCCCATATATGTATTGTATATCTTAACTTAGCATATAAAGAATTGTATATCTTATATCTACATATACATATATATATGTATTTTTCAAATATATTTAAAGCGTTACGTTTTGACAGAGCTATAAAAGTTTCAAGACGTTTTCTATGATTTGAATAACTGAACAAAATCAATTAAATGGTTTTAATTACAGTTTAGAAATTCTATTAATGGAAAGGTAACTCAACTAATTACATACGATATTATTACACGATATTAATAAACATATACATTTTTATCAGGTGTTCCTGATTAATAGCTAATTCTATACAATTTCTATGAGCTGTTCAATGTATACAGATTAATAATAGCCCTTGATTAATATGTAAATCTAAGCTTATTGATTTGACGTTATGTACTATTTTAAATATTAACTTTTATAGTTTTACAATTTTACAATTGTAGAACTGTTATTACGTTGCAATTGAAAGCTGAAAGTTAACTATAACATGTGGCAATGCATAAGTAATAAATTAAGTATTAAAAATATGTAATCATGGATGTCAAAAATATAAAATATAAATGTATACAAAATATATGGAAGAACATTGAAATTTCTTCTATTAGACTCGTGAACTAAATCAGTTATTTAGTTCAGTAGTTCAGTTATGTTGTTCGGGATTGGGAACAGGCCCGCATAGAACACTTGAACAATACAAAAATCAAAGTAAGCCACATATACAGCTATTCGTGACTATTTGCTTTAACTGGGTCGGAGCGTAATAGAAAAGCATTATCAGTTGCAATACACCTGGTCTATCTTTGAGCTTTTAGCTGGAACTTATCATAAGTAGTTATGCAACAATTTCTAAGAGTTCTATCAGCTTTAAGCAGTAACTGTGAGATATGAGCTTCGATGATCTCACAGTTATCGCATGTGCAGCTGTGTTGTATGACAAGTGTGTGTGTGTGTGTGTGTGTGTGTGTGTGTGTGTGTGTGTTCGCAAATATGCCAAACTCGAGCATAAATATTTACGAGCACAAATTGCAATACTTGGAATACCTGAACACTGGTTGCAGACAACTTCCAACAAGGTGTTAAGAACCTCGTAAGGCCGCTGCAGATTTGCAGAACCGAATCACGTTTCAAGATCGAGGTGAATTCTTAGCAGCGACTTTTGTGAAATCAAATGGCACGTTTCAACCCACCTTATGCCCACTCCCCCCTAATCACTTCACGCTTCCACAGTTACAGCTTCATCTGCACACTGCAATGACTTTCTTTCTTCTGGCCAGAGACGAAGACCAGGCTGCAGACAACAACAAACAACAAACAGAAAACAAAAACCAACATCTTCTTTGTTATTTTGAAATGTCATGACATTTGGGTTCAGCTAATGCCAATTTTTGGCTTTTTATGAAACTCGGACTACAGCACAAGCGCATAAATATTTATTTGCCATTCGAAATTCGAATTGATTGTCTAGCTGTTTGGTGTACCATCATTTTCAAAAAGAAACAAGTAAGAACGTTGCCGTCGGATGCACCCGACTGCAATATACTCTTTTTTTCGCCTCTATGGGGAGTCAGTAGTGCACGTGGCAATTGAATTTTTGCTCCAAAACTTTCAACTTACAGGTTTGCGAGAAACAAACATTGCTCGATTGCAAGGGCGGTGGTGTGCGGGGCAAAATTATTTTTATGCAATCTATTTAATAGGGCAACAAAATTTAACCTGCAAAATTTGGTGATTCTAGCTAAAGGGGTGTGGGAGATACAGACTTTGCTTACTTGTGGAGGCGGGGGTGGGCGTGGCCGAATTGTTTTTTATCAGATAAATCAAGGAAGTGATTAGTAGCCCTTGTGCCCTTGTAAATTTGGTTACTCTAGCTGTAAAATTGTGGAAGATATAGGTTTTTGCGGTTTGTGGGGGAAAGAGTGGGGGTGGGGGGGGGGGGAGATCTTGACACTTTGTCTGTCTATGGTATATACCAACATGTATATCAAGATTGGTTGCTCTAGCTTCAAAGCTGTGGAAAAAAACTGCGTTCATATGGACGGACAGACGGACATTTCAGAAACCAAATAACTGCTTGAAATACACGTAAGGCACTGCTTGTTCAGTGCACTTTGAACGAAATTTCTCAATACCGAATTTGTTTGCATTCCCATTAGATTTCGTTATAGGGAAACTCGATTCTTTATTTTAGTATATCAGGAACTTCAGGAACTTTTTAACTTCTTTTTTTTTTTGACTGGCAACCATGATAATAAAGCTTGTCTTCAGCCTTCTAATATATTATATACAAACAAATTCTAAAATACAACAAGTAAGAACGTTGCAGTCGGGCTCACCCAACTGCGATATACTCTGTTTTCTGTACGTATATTAAATTAAATTCTTTTAAAGACTACTTTAAATTCTTTCTACTAAGTGCAGAACGCTGCAAACTCCCAAAGCAGAGCGAGACGCGCCCTTGTCAAGATGATCGCTCGTTTACTGGGGCGGGGGTGGGCGTGGCAAAATTTTTTTTCTCCAATCTATCGAAGAGTTCAAATGGAGTCATACTGCAAAATTTGGGGTTTCTAGCTATAAGGGTGTAGGAGATACAGGCTTAGCTCATTTGCGGGGGCGGTAGTGGGCGTGGCATATTTTTTTTTGGCAGGTCGGTCAAGGATGTGGTCAGTAGTCTGTATGTCAAATTTGGTTACTCTAGCTGTAAAACTGTGGAAAATATAGGTTTTTGCGGTTTGTGGGGGAAGTGGTGGGGGTGGGGGGAAATCTTGACACTTTGTCTTACTATGGTATATACCAACATGTATACCAAGTTTGGTTGCTCTAGCTTCAAAACTGTGGAAAAAACCTGCGTTCATACAGACGGACAGACAGACGGACAGACAGACGGACGGACGGACATTTCACAAACCCAATATACTCTTTTTTTCCATTTTGGAAAACAGAGTATAAAAATAAACTAAAATACGATAGCCATCTAGAGGTCAAATGAAGATCAACAATGCATTTCACATAAAATTCGGTTAAGTTTTGGCAATGTTGTTGATAGATGGGAAGGTTGGGAAGTCCATTAAGATTAGTTTGCCTTTTTATATATCTCTATCTTTAAACTTATCTGATCGACTTTGAACAGCATCTAAGCTAACCAGTTTTAGACTGTTGCGTTTTAAGCCCGCATTTCAAATTTGATTTGCATTTCGTTCAGAATTAGTTAAAGAATTCGTTTTCAGCCATAAAGACACGAATACTTCCTATAGTTAAACCAACGAGCTTAACTAATCTTGCTGTATTTTTTGTAATTTACAGATCAAAAAACGCTGGTTACCGTTGGACAGCGTTCAAGTATTGATGACAGCGAAACGCTTGACGAGATTAACTTGAATGCCAGTGGTAGCGACGACTCTATAGCAGCTAATCCAACATTAAATCCATATCAGAACGTTGCGGATGCGAATGCTAATCCACTGTTAGAGCCGCCGCCCGCTGCAGCATCATCGAACGCTGATTCGCTGCTTAGCCAGGCGGCTTCATCATTTGGTGCGCTGCCCTCGGTGGCCTCCAACGTCTTCTCCAGCTTCTCCAAGCGCATCTACGCCAGCAATCGAGAATCGGAGGAGTTGCAACCACAATTAGACATACAGCCCACATATATTCAGCAGGCTGGTCAGGCAGCTCCTGCGACTACTGCTCCAGCGCCCTTTTACGCTGCACCACCCGCTGCTTTGGGTGAAGCTGCACCGGAGCCACCAAAATTCTATGCGCCCACAGAGCTGCCCAATCTAGCAGCTGGCGCATTGCCGCCTCCATCATCTGGACAGAACTCTTATCGCCTTGCAGCCAGAAAGAAGCTATACGCACCCATACCTGGATTCTCTGAGCAACAGCAGCAGCAGCAGCAACAGCAGCAGGCAGTCCCAAACGCTGCTCCGTTTCAAACTCCACCATATCCAGCACAGCCAGCGGTTGCCGCCTTTGAGCCACCTGCACCACCTCCACAGGAGCTACCCAAATCAGGCGGTGGTCTCTTCTCGCTCACCAGCTTAGTGCCCACGGGTGTGCTGCAGAACATCTCGGGTCTAGTGCAATCAGCCACTGGCAGAGCCAACGAGCCGTCTCCTCCTCCTGTAGATCATTCTGCTCCAGTTGGTTACTTTGACATCACTACAACCTCTGCTGCTGATCCGCCTCAGCCTACAAACTTCTTTGCGCCAGCAACTGTGCCAGCTTCAGCTGCAGCTGCCGGCTTCTTTGTGCCCACTGAAGCTCCATCTACTGTCGGAGGCTTTTTAAATCCTACCGCAGTTGCTTCAGTTCCTGAGACTATACCTCCGCCTGCTATCGGAGCCTTCTACACACCAGCAACAGCTGCTCAGCCACTTGGCGCTTTCCAGCCACTTGGGTTTTCCCAACCACCGGTTGCTCTGCAGCCACCTGCAGCTTTCCAGCCACCAGCTGCTGCTCAGCCGCCAGTTGTTTTTCAGCCACCTGGCTTTTCTCAACCACCACTTGCTTTCCAGACATCAGCATTAGCTGAGAGCAGTTCTGCGCCTGGTCCACCACCTGCGTCCGCTTTACCACCGCCCTCTGCTGGCATTGCACAGGCTTCGTATCGCCTGCAGAAGGGTACGCGTCTCTACAAGAGTCCGCTGACAGCGCAGGAAATTGCAACAGCCGCAACAACAACAACAGCAGCCTTTGATCAGCAAACAGCACCCGCTCCGGCGGTCATATTCAATCCCTTTGGAGTAGCTACTGCCGTTAGCGAAGGCGTTAATTACTTTGCACCACCAGCAGCACCAGGCGTTTTGCTCGCGCCGAGCGCTGATTCAAGCCAGGAATCTGCTGCACCACCAACTTCCCACTTTACGCCGCAAGCAATCACAACAGCGCCACAGGCAGCAATCAATTCTTTCGTTGGAGCCATCAGCGAGGGCATTGCTTTATTTGCACCGCCAGCGGCTGCAACAACAACAACTGCCCACTTGACTCCACAGCACATATCAGCGCCTCAAGAAGTTGCAACCACAAGTCCTTTGCTTTTTGCGCCTGGATCAGCACCAACCGCCGAAGGCATACAAGAACCTTTCTTGCATCCACCACCAACATCATCAACTTCCCACTTTACACCACAGACGTTCACAGAGTCAAGCACTTACTCTGCACCACAACTCAGCAGCGAAGCTCAGGAAGTGCCACTGTTTGCTGCACCACCAACAGCAACACTACCAGCAGCTGGAATATCACTCTTTACTCCGACTACGTCAGAGCCTAGTAGCCTAATAGACACAAAGCAGGAGGTACCATTGTTTGCTGCACCACCAACAGCAGCACTACCAGCATCTGGAATATCACTCTTTACCCCGAATACGTCAGAGCCTATTAGCCTCTTAGCTACAAAACTAGACACAAATCAGGAGGTACCATTGTTGTTTGCTGCACCAACAACAGCAACAGGACTTGATTTATTTACGCCACAGGCAGCAACAACATCACTCATCACACAGACAGCAAGCAACACTGCTCCAAAACTAGCAACTTCCTTGTTTAGTGCACCATCAACAGCCGAAGTACAGCCTAGTTCCGTTGCGGAACTTACCTCAGCAGTTGAAGAACTTGCGCTATATCCAACAGGCGCAGCAACAACACTCTTTAAGCCAGAAGGGACACAGGAAACAAGCAAAACAGCAGCAACTGAGGAAGTTGCATTGTTTGCGGCACCAACAACATCTTCTTATCAGGAAGTTAACTCATTCAATCCAACAGCACCAACCGCTCCTAGTGCTGAATTGAATCTAGGCAGCACATTATTTGTGCCCGTGCCAACAGAAGCGATTGCAACAGCAGCACTTTATCCACCAGCAACAGCAGCGCTTTATCCACCAGCAACAGCAGCAGTTGCTGCCGCAACGAGCATTGCTGAATCAACGCAAGGCATAACCTTATTTGAGCCTGCAAAACTTAGCCCAATATCAAGTACTTCCACGCAACACGCACAGGCTGGTGCACCACTAACAACAACAAGCACTCTGTTTGCACCACCAACACTTGTGTCAGGTTCAGACACCAACGATTTATTTGCACAGCCCAAGGACTCAATTACAGCGCTGCCCAGCGTTGCCTTAACCACGCAAACAACAACCACATTCTTTAATCCTTTTGCGCAGACAATAACGACACCGCTGCCACAGGATTTATTGCCACCGCCCATAGGCTTTGTGGCAGACAACAACACGCAAGCTGAGATTTTATTTGAATCACAAACCATTGAACCGGTGTTAGAGCTAGAGACCGCGCTTGCACCACCAATAACAGCACCACCCAAGCAGTCAGAGAACAGTTCGCAGGCGAATCCATTCCGCAAAAGCAGCGAAATAGTTGCACAAAGCACAGCTGCTCCATCGCATTTGCTTAGCTTCTTTACGCCAGCGGCTAGCACCAGCGATTTTAATTTCTTTGCGGCACCACAGCAGCAGTTGGCTGATCCGCTACCGGAAGTAGAGCAACCACCAAACAGCAACAATTTGAACTACTTTGCTGCCAATCAGCAGGCGGCAGGACAATTCCCAGAGTTGCCACCACAGTTAAACGTAGCACCACCTGCATTGGCAACGGGGCCACCACCACCACCACCAAGCACAGCAGCTGGTACCACACCAACCCATTCCAACCACTCACTTGGCTTTGAACAACTAATCAGCGATAGCCAGCAAATTGTAAATTCAACCGTACTCAACTATCAAAATTCAAGTGTAAACTCATTTTCTGGATATTTCGGTGCTGCCGCCGAGGAGCAACAGCAGGAGTCATCTTTGCCTGTGCCACAGCCACAGCCAGAGCCACAGCCACAGACACAGTTGCTGACTGGGTCTGCCAATTTCTTTGATCATTTTGCTGCCGCAACCGCTGCACAGGAGGGTCAGGAGGATCAACGCATACAAAACTTCTTTAACAATCCACCGCTGCAGGATCAACCCGCTGCGCCAGGTGAACTCAAATACGATATTGTGCACAGTGGTTTGCCGAGCAAACAATTTGAGGAACGCTCACAAACGTCCATCTCAAATCTTGTGGAGCCACCGTCATCCGCCTGCTCCGAGTTCTCGCTAGCTGCACCGACAGCGGCACAGGCACAGGCAGTTGCAACATCTGCCGCTGTGCCACAAACCGAGCGTCCGGTGGATTACCTGCTGCAACTGCATCAGGGCGAGCTGCCCGAGGAGATCCTGCAACAGCTCAGAATGGCCAATGAGAAGGGTCAGTCTATATCACCGCCAGCAGATGCTATTGTAAGTCAATGTATCAAAGTTAAGGGATATTAAAGAAACATTTGAAACCGAAAATAGCTTCTCTTTCTTGTTTTAATAACTTTTTAATTCTTTTATAATTATTAGATTTATACGCCCGTCTTGCTGCATTGGTTCTATAAACGCATCGTCGACGGCAAGCACTTGTGGACACCATTCAGTCACTATGACTCGGCGCTCCTCGAAACCAGCCTGACCAGCGGTAAGTCTTCAAGTTAAGATCCAGAAATTGTCTGTCTGTCAATTATATTATTAGAAAAAGAGTTAATCAAAAGCTTTTATCTTCTTGCTCGGCAACACAAAACAGATGAAGCTGATTCTACATCCATTGTGGCTGTCGAGGGCGGTCGCTATGATGTTAATATCAAGGAGCGCACCAAGACGCCTGTCTTTTGGGAAGGCAAGGCCATCGAAGTGCGTCGCTGTTCGTGGTTCTACAAGGCCGTCGACTCCAAATATGTGCCCTATGCTGAAGAGACCGCAGCGGCACTGGAGATTGAATATAGACGCGCTACAGAAACGGGCGAATGGCATAAGAAGATTCCGTTGGCCAATGGCGAACAAGTTACCATGCATGGACCCACCGTCATAGTCCATTTTATGCCACCATCTAATGCAGACACTTGGGGCGGCAGCGTACAGAGCTCAACTCGGCCGCTGGTCGTTAAGCGAGATCTAAATGATTTTAAAATCCAGCCGGGTGAATCTCAGCGCGTGGATCATTTGCTGTTCATGGTACATGGCATTGGCTCCGCCTGTGATCTAAAGATGCGAAATGTTGAGGAAGTCGGCAAGTATACTCAAATGACCAATGCATTACAAAATTAATTAATTGTTTTTGACAACGCTTTCAGTCGACGATTTTCGGTTTATTGCACAGCAGCTGGTGCAGTCACATTACAAGAACTCCACGGACATGGGACTGGTGGGTCGCGTCGAAGTGCTGCCCATTGAATGGCATGGCCACTTGCACTCCGAGGAGCTGGGCATTGATGAGAAACTCAAATCTATTACATTAGAATCCATTCCGCGACTGCGTAACTTTACAAATGACACGCTGCTGGATGTGCTCTTCTATACCAGTCCAAAGTACTGCCAGAAGATTATGAACACTGTGGCAGATGCATTGAATGAGGTTTATTTAAAGTATCGCATGCGTCATCCTGAATTCAATGGTGGTGTCTCTTTGGCTGGTCACAGTCTTGGCTCCCTAATACTCTTCGATCTGCTGTGTCATCAGGAATCGTTCAAGGAAAGTGAGGAGGAAAATAAGGTGAGGCGAATTCAAGAGTTTCAGGTTGACTGGGTTGAATTTGAAAGCAACTAAAATCATGACAAGGGTGTAATTAATCCTGAGTTATTCTTAAAAAAAAAAAGCTAACAAATAAGTTTAATTTCGACAGGAGAATCCCGATCAATTGCCACTAAAACAGAGCAGCATATCCAGGCAGGTGCAACTGCCCAACAATGATGAAATGATGCCCAAGCAGGTCAGCTATGCCATGGGCGTGGGACCGGGTGGCACTGGACAGCCCGTAATTAACTATACGCAGCTGATTTTCAATCCGAAAAAGTTCTTTGCTTTGGGTTCGCCCATTGGCATGTTTGTGACCATACGTGGCATCGATAAGCTTGGCCTCGACTTCCGTCTACCCACGTGTCCGGGTTTCTACAATATATTCCATCCATTTGATCCTGTGGCGTATCGTATTGAGGCGCTGGTCAATCCGGATATGAAGGGTATACGACCCGTGCTAATACCGCATCACAAAGGACGCAAGCGCATGCATCTGGAACTGAAGGAGACAATGACTCGTGTAGGCGCAGATATAAAGCAAAGATTTATGGACACATTCAAGACCACATTAGATAGCGTTAATTTCCTAGCCACAGTTACCAAGGTTAAAAAGGAGGCCGAACAGTCGCTGGAAAAGGTGGCAGTAAGTTTTAAGCAGTGTCTTCAGAGTTGAATACCTTATAAACCAAGTAAATCTTTTAGAGCTCTTCACATGTATTCCAAAAACAAAATGAGGATCAAGATGAATCTTCAGTGGCCACAACTTCAACTCATGCGCGTCATCGCACCGATTCCGAATCGACCACAACCTCAGATCCCGAATTCATTGAGTTAGACTTTCCGCTGGGCAAGTTAAATGACTCCAAACGCGTGGACTATGTGCTCCAGGAGGCGCCGTTGGAGTTTATCAATGAGTATATATTCGCTTTGAGCAGTCATGTCTGTTACTGGTAAATAGTTGATATAATTTTAAGCTAGTCAACTTCTTTCTAATCTTGTTCTCTCTTGTATTCTCACCAGGGGATCCGAGGACACTATTCTGTTTGTGATGAAGGAAATCTATGCTGGCTTGGGCATCAGCACCGATAGCCAAGTGCCGCAGCAATCTATGACCATTGAGAGGCCCAGCTCGCGTTCAAACAGTGTCAGTCAGTCGATGTTGCCAATGTGAGTTGACAACAACAAACAACAATAAGAACAGTGTGTAGCATTCGTTTTTTTTTTAACATACTTCCTATTATTACAAATATTTAGAGACAAATTTATTTAACTATGTTATTTGTTAGCAAAATCATACAAAGAATTTTTATAATGTGCAACTCGAACTTGGTTAATGGTTTTATCAAATTAAGATGTCTTGCATTGTCAAAAATAACTAATCGAAAAACAATCCGCCAAAGGATCGCTGTTTGAGAAGCTTTACAGAAAAAAAAGAAAAAAAACAAAAAAAAAAACAATTTATAAACTATGTATATTTACCTGCATATCTAATATGTGCTGTTGTTCTATTTATAAAATTGAATTTATAATATGACTTTATAAAATGTATGAACGTATGCTAAATAAAAGTGTATGTCCATAAATATCAGATTAATAAAAAATAAATAGCACAATTGCAGCACAAATACTTTCAATTCCACTTTCTATGATTTCTTAAAATTTTAAAAGAAAATGACCACAATTAAAAAATTATGGTGTTTTAACAGAAGAATGGTAATGCTATGCTGTTATTTAAAAAGTGTATAGAACATATGTATATCACAACAAAACTTTCTTTAAAAAAAAAAAAACATGATTTTGTTGTTTTAGACTTTTTTGAAAAATAGATATTTCTATGCAGTAAGGTGCTAAATATCGTTTGAGCATAGAAAAAAATATGTCTAGACAATTTTTACTCATAATTCAAAAGTGCGAGTTTGAATTTTGCAGCATGGCGCCTAATAAATATGGCAAAACATCGATATGTATACAGCTGCGACAAAAACTATCGATATTAGCTACTACCAGTGCTGTAAAATGCATTGCAATTAGTTATCGCCATCGGTTGACCACCACAGCTAATCGCCCATTCATTCATTACTTTCTATTTGTTGTAAATATTTATAAAAATGCATTAATTGCGCGTAAAACTAATACAAAATAGTCTAAAATGAGGCATTAAAGCATAAGCAAGATTCTGTGCATGTGCTGTGCAACAAAAGTAGGCAAAGTTACGTCTTTTTTTTAACTGCCAAGTGCGCGTACAAGGACGGCGCTGCCGTCGACGTCGTCTTTTTCGCTGTAATTTCCCAGTGCCAAAAGAAACAAAAAAAAATACAACTACAAATAAAAATAGTTGAAAAGCGCTGTCGCTGCTAAAGCTGCGCGCGCCTTAGCAGAAATATTGGTATTCAAGAATTTTATATCAACGTAAAATGCCAAGACGATGACGAAGACACAACTATGAAAATTCATCAGGTGAGCAGCAAACTCAGTGTGTAAAGTGCCCAGCCACAACAACAACAACAAAAATGACGACAATTTGCAGCGCTTCAGTGAATAATACAACAACAAACGAAAAAGCTTTTTTCGCTGTGCCGAAGTTTTAATACACTTTCGGCATACAAAAACTCAATTAACGCGCATCTAGATCTTAAATATTGTAAATTTTAAAATTATAAAACTTGCAATTTACAAGTTTGATTGAGATATTTATAAAAACCAGTGGCGTTCCTAAGCAGGAGGCGAATTGATAGGAGAAGAAATTAAAATTATTAAAAATATTTTTTTGTTCTTGAATGAAGTAAGAGTCAAATTCGTATTCAGTTTTTTTTAGAAAAAATAATATTCGTGCATTAAAAAAAAAAATTACAATACCCTTTGTAAAGGGTATAAAAACGCCACTTGCTCGCTTGCCTGCCCAAATATGTGTGTATGGTATGTGCGAGTGTGAGAGCATGCAATTATCGAGCTCCCTCTCTCTGTCGTGCTTGTTGGTGTTGTTGTTGCTGTGGTCGCCCATAAAAGTTGCATTTGGTCAAGTCTTATCTTTTTCATTTTTTTATATGTTTCAGCTTTGAAACGGAAACTGGAAACGAATTATACTCAAAAACACAGAACACTCTCGGACACCGGACAAAGCACAAAAACACAAATACACACACAACATTTGCTAGATAATAAAATATTTAACAAAAATACATGCCAAAAAATAATACAAATTATCGCAAAGCGCACAGCCAAACGGAAAATACTCAAAACAATGAGTTGGCTACGTACGAGTCCATTGCGCCAGAGCCTAACACGCAACACTGTAGGCGGTGGCAGCTCTGGCAGTGGCAATGCCGGAGCATCAACAACCCTACGTCAACGTCCCATAGACGCTGCCACAGACTGTGATCCCCGCGCCTGCTATGATAGCTTTTGTAAGCACTGGCAGCAGGCGCATGAAATTATACAGCATGCACCAGCGGCTGGTCCCACCCATGATGATGTCCTGGGCGTTGTTTCACATTTGGATTATATGGTCACACTGCTGCTAGTGGAGCTACATCATTGCAATAAGGTATCGCTGCCCACAACTGATGCTGCGCCGCCAGCAGCGCCATGTTTGGAGTATCTGCTAAGCGAGAATCTGCTGGACAAGCTCTACGAATGGGCGAGCACAACGGGTCGCTATGCAAATGCAGTGCGTCTGGAGCAGTTGAAGCTTTATGAGCTCCTTGTCAGCCACTCCAGGCATCAGTTGCTTTGTCATGAGCCCTTTTTACGGCCATTGTTAAAAATTTTGGCGTCCAGTCAGGGTGAAATATTTCCGCCTGATCTGGAGAAGCGTCTGGTTATACTGCTCAATCAGCTGTGCGTGGTGCTCATGCAGAATGTGCATCTGCTCGATCTGTTCTTCTTCTCGGCACAGACACATCAGCAGGAGCAAATACAGAATGGTAGTCTGCAAGCACCCAAAAGCGGCACCACAACCAAGTGAGCAACATTTAGTTTATGAGCTAATGATATTTGCTTAAAAATTACACTTTAAGATAACATTTTTTTTTTGTAACTTCCATATGTATTAGTTTCATCATCTTCTCGCTGCTCATACCGTACGTACATCGAGAGGGCAGCCTGGGTCATCAGGCGAGGGATGCTTTGTTGCTCTGCATGGCGCTATCGCAGAAGAACTCCAACATTGGCCACTACATCGCACAATATTCGTCCATTTGCCCGCTTTTGGTCACCGGTCTGGGCGGTCTCTATTCCCGGCTGCCCAACAGCATTGAGATTAGCTCCATTGACTGGCATCGCATCACACCGGACGATGTCACCGATATACCTGAGCTAACCTTGTTTATGAATGCCTTGGAGTTTTGCAATGCGGTTGTGCAGGTGGCACATGAGATGATTAAACAGCAGCTGCTCGATTTCATGTATCAAGGTTTCATTGTGCCTGTCCTGGGTCCAGCTATACTCCAGGTATGTCTTGTGTTGCTTTAACTTTCACGTAAAAACTTGTCTTCGATGCATTTCTGTGGTGTTGGTTGCAACATTTGTCACTTGTCCCTGGTGCTCTTTGTGTCAGTGTGTGTGCGTGTGTGTATTTCGCTTCTTCTTTTAATTTACTATTACTACGTTTATGCGCAAGTCGTTATTGCAATAAGTCGCTTTATTATGATATGCAGCTTACGTTTCTTTATACAATTTGTATTTCAAAGCGTTTTGAGCACTTTTTTAAATTACAATTTATAGCTTAAATTTAGAAATTTTAGATATTTAGGTTTCTTTTCATTGCCAGTTGCATTCCAAATTGAAATTGTTGGCTATTCAAAATACAAAACTATTCAATTAAATGAATCGAATTGAAAAGCAATCGGAAATGAAATCTCTCGGTTTTGGGTTTTAAAAACGTAGATATTTACATTTTAATGTATTTTTAAATGTATAAAATAATTATAGGCTTATTAAAAGTAAAAAACTTAAGAGGTTAGCGAAAACTATTTCACTCAGGCAACATTTTGTAAAAATAGATTTTCCTGGAATATGCCAAAAAAAACCTCTTTAATATTTAAGGGAATATTACTCAATTCACAAAATCTTGCAACAGTGAAAACTAAAAGAAAAAAAACTTAAAGAATAAATATAGTACAAGCGATATCTCTATAATATGCTATTGAATAGTGATCTTCAGTTATAGCGATAAGTCTGCTGCATAAACGTAGTTTCTATGTGTGCTATCCTTTACTTTCTTTACTTTTTTTGACCTGACCCCCAAGCTAACCAAAAAAAAACAACACCTCGCCTCGAAATCTCGAAACAACTTTTTGCGCTCCAATTCACAGACACTGAAGGGCAAACATTTTCAGACGAACATCGATTCACAAATATCGGCCATGTCCTATTTTGATCTGATACTGCGCTCAATCACGGAGCCAGGCCTGATGCGTGCCTTTATCAAGTTTCTGCTGGACACAGAAAAGTTCGATGGGGAACGCATTTTGGATACGCTCGTGGAGCGTTTACATTCACCGGATGCGAATTTATGCATGGTTACAATGGCGTTATTTGATACGCTGCTGGGATTGCATTGCGAGGATCTGATGCTGGAGTTGTTGCTGAAATATATGCTGCCTGGCAAGCATGTGCCCATCTCGCATCGTCACAAGATCAACAAAATTGATCCATATTTAAATACAACCGAATTCTTTTTGGAACTCACACCAGATGTGATGAAACGCGCTCGTGATCTGGCACGGCCCAAAAGCGTACAGGAGCTAGTTGAGCCGTCAGCATTGTCACCAGCCATGCTGCCCAGCCTACCCTCGCCCGTCATGAGCAAGACCATTGGCGCCAACTGGAACTACTATGGTCACTACACTGGTGATAGCCTATATGCGAGCGTCCAGGCTTATCTCTTTGAAGCACACTCACGCATCGCACAGTGTCAACGGGATTGTCTAAAATGGGCGAATAACTATCGCTATCAAAAGTGGCCTCGACAGGGACAAACACGCGCCACAGCCCATGCCTTGGAGCTAGCCAAGCAGTTCTTTATTGAATTTGGAACAGCTGCTCCAATTGCATTGCCAGTGGCTGCACCCGTTGCCAGTGAGCTGGGCGAGAAGCAGCTGGATAGCCTGCAATCCATTGGCGAATCCAGCGGCTATGAGTCGTTTAAGTGGCGACCCGCCGATGACGATGCCGATGGCAATGATCTAACCACAATAACAGCTGCCAGCGATGCTGAACTGGAGCATCCCAACAACAACAATAACAACAGCAGCAGCATTAGCAGTGGACGACGCGATGCTTGGCGCATCTCGCAGAGCACTCGAAATGAGCTATTGCTAACAGATTTGGATTTCTCGGAGGATTTGTTTGCGCAGGGCACCGTAAGCTTAGGTGAGTTAAACACAATTTAAGCGCTGTTCAAAAATCACTTATTTTATTATTTTTAATGAAAATATCATTTCTATAATAAAAATCTCTGATGTAAAATTTTATGATGATATTTTAGGAAATTTTAGAGAACATAAAAGAGAGGGAGAAAGAAAGTGATACAGACAGACAGAGGGAGCAATAGTTTTGTTAGTGTTGTTTTTTCGGTCAAGGAGTATCATTTACTGGCAATATCTAGATTCTATAAAGCACAAATTATGCCAGATATGTGTTGTATATCAAAGTTGACGGCATATCAATAACTAGGATAAAATTGTAGTTTGATTAAATTCGATGAGACCAATTTCTTTTAATTTGCAATCAAAAACGTTATTTCAGCTGTATCTTTTTACCAGCTCTTAAAAAACCTTTCAAACTATACGTGAACGTTACCTGTCTATAGTTTCTTTGATTTGGAAACTGTTGAGATGTGAATTTCTGTGGACTTAGCTTTTAACAAACATTTCTCAAAACATTTTTTGAAATGAATATCGATTAAAAATTCGGTTGAAAAAAAATGAAACAGAAGATTAAAAAAAATTAAAAATTAATCGGAATAAAAAGTTCTCATAAATGAGAACAGCTTATGATTATGAACAGATTTATGATTCATTACTTAAAAAAAAAACTATTCTTTTGCTTTGCAGGTCCCTTTCTCAATGCTATTTGGGGCAAACTGCAAACCTTTACGAGCAACTCGCTGTACGTGAATCTGCATTTAACCGGGCTTATCACGCGACTGGCCTGGTATCCGCTGCCGCTAATCCACTCGCTGCTGCTGCGCTCGGATATAGCCATTACCTCGGACACGCCTTCGTTTCATCAGGTTCTGCGCATGCTCAAGCAGCAAATTGATGCTGAGCTACCGGTGGCCGAGAATTCACTGGAGATCATCGATGTGGCACGTTCGTATCTAATTGATCGTGAGTTTCGATTGGTGAACGCCCGCAAAGTGGGCGACAATTCGCCGTTGCATCAGCATCAGCAGCACCAACAACAGCAACAACTTTCAACAAATTCTGCACAGCAACAACAATCGCAGCAACGTTCCGCCTATGCAACACTTTCGGCGGCAACACCAATACAGGCATCCGCCAGCAGCGCCTATGATCCATTTCGACGCAGCGATAATAAGAGACGCAGCATTAGCAGGTCCATAACGAGCATGTTCAGCCGAAGATCCGCATCCTCCACAGCACCAACGGCTTCTACGGGTGAGTTTTGCCTTTGGCCACATTTAACGCTAATCAAAATTGCACTTGATTCTTTTTACGACAATACAAAACAATATTCACAAAAGAAAATATTAAACAAAACAAAACAAAAACGATAAAAGCAGCAGCGGATGTTGGAATAAAGTCGGTTGTGGGATCTTAACCATAAAAACAACACGCACAAAAATTACACACAAAATTACATTTTATTTACACATTATTTTATATATTACACTTTTTAAGTTTAAACTTTCGGCAAACATATTGCGGAAATGCGTTTTCCTTAAATGTTCCGATTTTAACTTTTGTCGTTTATCAAGTGAATTTAATCCGCAAGAGCTTGTCATACGAACATCTAAAGATGTACTCACTTTCTCAAATGCTTGCTGAAAGTGAAAGCTGAAACTAGGAATGTAAATTGTCAGCTTTATTAGTGATACTGCCTTGAAAAATACATCGCGATGCACTTAATGATGTCTTTCGATATATCGTCGATAAAATATTGTTATCGACAATGCGTCAAAATGCTGAAGTTGAATTAAATTCTTATTTAATGTTTATACAAAAATTATTTGTTTTAAAATTATAAATAACATGAATTGCAATAACATGAATTAGCAACAAATTCAAAAAATTAATGTTTGATATATCGAAGACAATATCTCAACCAGGGTGATATTTTTCATAAAAATATCGATAATATTTACATTCCTAGCCGAAAAAGAATTGATAGACCTGATTTCACTGAAAGAATTTGCCAGAATTGAGAGCTGTAAAAGAATGTTTAATTCTTAAATGAAAATATTATTCACTTGAGAAAGTAAATGTAACTACGTATTTAAATATCCAAGAATAGTATCATGAAAATGAATAAGTATTATACATACACTCACACACTCACACATAGATTTTAGACGTCGTTGCTTATAATGAATTTGTCTCTCTTTTTTATTGTTTATTTTTTGTATCGATACGAAATATTTACTACGAAAATCTTAGCTTCATCTGGCTTATCACAAATTTACGCATTCTTCACCGGTAAATATTTCACGCTTAAGAAAACAAATGTTCTAAATAGTATGTATATGTTGTTGTAGAATGCCGTTTCCTGTAGCTTTGTATATATATATTGCTCTAACTGTGCCCGTCTAAATAACAATTCTTTTACAATTACTTGTTGCTGTTGCCGCTTAACCCAAAACAAAATTTCCTCCATATTATGTTAAACTAATCCATGTATGCATTTTGCAGGCGCCGCTTCAACGCTGGTGGGTAGCAATAACGCGGAAGCGGCTGCACGTGGCGCTGCACAAGATAACACCAAAGGCAACACCTGTGAGACAAGTCTGAGCACGGCGCCAAGGAACGAGTCGCAGTCAGGAGGCGGCGGCGGAGGAGCAGCAGGCGGCAGCAGTAGCAGCAACAACAGCTCAACTGGTGGCTCCAACCAAACATTATCTGGCACCCATTCGTCCAGCACACTGCATGGCGTGGAGATTGGTGGTGGTGGTTTACAAACGGGCAGCTTTAACTCGGAGCCAGTCTCCCTTGATTCCGTGGCCTCAATGGGCATTATAGCCAATACCAGCGGCACAGAGCGTTCACGTGATCTGGCCTTGTGTGCGGTTCTGTTGGATGAATGGCTCAAGGAGCTGGCGGCTATAGCGCTGGAGCAGAGTGTTGTGCTGGTCACGGATCAATTGCTTTGACAACGGCATGGCAATTATGTAATACGCAATGGTTATCGGATTTGTTGACGTTTTATTTATTAAATCAGTTCAATTATTTTGTAATGAAAAATTTTTATTTGCTGTTAACTTGTCGAAAAAGAAAACAAAAAAATTGTCTTAGTGTATATGTATATTTTTAACCAATTCATACGAACAAATTCGCACTTTTGAACAGATTTCAGATTAATTACAAAACTCGTTAATATATTAAGTTTATAAGTTTAAAAATGTAATCAAAAATCGTTGCTAGCTGACAAAACCAGACAATTTTTAAGTGTTCAAATGTATAAAAATTATTCTAATTACAAGCAATAGGCATATATACATATAATATATACACCTATATATATATATATAAAAAAAAAAAAAAAAGTGTTATAAAAAGCAAAAGAGAGAGAAAGAGAAAGTTATACACCACAGCATACCATTTAAATATGTCTATTTTTGCAATATATATTTTAGCTTTTATGTATATACAACATGAAATTATAAAGTTTTTAACTAACGTACAAGTATTAAATTGGTCCAATTAATTAAAACTGCACACAAAAACAGGAATGTGTTTTAATTTGATTAATTGTTAATTAGTTTCGACGTCAGTCAGTCTGACAATCGCTCCCTTTACAATAATCCGTGAAGAAAAATATAGGTAGCGTTAAATTGAATTTTCACGACTCAAGCAACGGAGTCCTTATACTGAATCAACAACTGTCCACAAAATACCATTCTACTGAGTTTATATGCAAAAATGATTGTATTTAGTTGAATGAGCACTTTCCGGAATCGAATTTAGCTAAATACCAAAACACAAAAAATGTACGTATCTTATCAAATGATATAAGTATACAAAAGTTATATAAATTGATAATAAAAAAATTAATGAAAATCAATCGTCAGCCGCTGCTAGCGTGCTCGCTCAGCATTTGCTCTCTCAAAATCGAGAGAGCGCGAGCGTACTGAATACAACAAATACGAAGTCAAGTGGACCCGATCGAAAACGTTTTTTGGGTCCAAAACTGTTGTTAGGGATGAAGCCTCTATTTGTTGTCTGCTCAGTGGTACTATCGAATTAGAAATGTGTATCAGTATTTAACGCTGAACCGTTTGCTTGCAAATGAAAAATATTTTTATATTAAATTGATTTGATTATTTAAAACTGCAAGCCTCTATTTGAAATGGCATCAAAATATAAATAACTTTTATATACATAGATTTGTAGTCGCATTTGAAAGTTACAAAATATTTAACAGGGTGGCATCACTGCCATCGCCTGCAAAATATCGATAGATACGACAGTGCTGCAAAAGACGTACACACATGCTTCTTCTGATAAGATTGTGAAATAACAAGAAATTAAATAAATTAACGAGCAAAGCACAAATATAAACCCAAACACGAACACCAAAAAACATGCATAAGATGCTGGGCCGATTGCAGGCCAACGTGATACGGCCAAATGGCCAAGTTCTGGCGTTTGTTATGCGACAGGAATCCAGCGCAGCGACAGCAGCAGCAACAAAAGTGGCGGCCACATCAAAAGGTAGCAATCGAACTGTTATATGTTGAAAGTAAAATACAAATAATCAATAATTATAATCTTATGTCAGATTTTCGTGAGCGCCAGGTGCGTTTCAACATTAAGAATGATCAAACAGATGGCCGACCCTTGTATTTGGATGCACAGGCCACAACGCCAATGGATCCGCGCGTCCTGGACGCAATGTTGCCTTACTTGACCAATTATTATGGTAATCCGCATTCGCGCACACATGCCTACGGCTGGGAAACAGAGCAGGCGACGGAGAAGGCACGCGAACAGGTGGCTCAACTAATTGGCGCTGATCCAAAGGAAATTATCTTCACATCCGGCGCTACAGAATCTAATAACATAGCTGTCAAGGGTGTGGCAAGGTTCTATGGCACGAATAGGAAGCATGTGATTACCACACAGACGGAGCATAAATGTGTTCTGGACTCGTGTCGTGCGCTGGAGAATGAAGGCTATCGTGTCACGTATTTACCGGTTAAATCCAATGGCATCATTGATATGCAGGAACTGGAGGCAGCCATAACACCAGAGACATCCCTCGTTTCCATTATGACGATCAATAACGAAATTGGTGTCTTTCAGCCCGTCACGGAAATTGGCAAGCTGTGCCGCTCTCGCAAAGTATTCTTTCACACGGATGCGGCGCAGGCAGTGGGCAAAGTGCCCATGGATGTGAATGCCATGAATATTGATTTAATGTCCATATCGGGCCATAAGATTTATGGACCCAAGGGCGTGGGCGCTTTATATGTACGACGTCGGCCCCGCGTCCGCCTCGAGCCCATACAAAGTGGTGGTGGTCAGGAACGAGGCCTGCGCAGCGGCACTGTGCCGGCACCTTTGGCTGTGGGATTGGGCGCTGCAGCTCAACTGGCACTGCAGGAGCTCGACTACGATAAGAAATGGGTTGATTTTCTATCCAATCGTTTAGTTGACAAAATCATGAGCTCTTTGCCCAATGTGATACGCAATGGTGATCCGGAGTTAACATATAACGGTTGCCTCAATTTATCATTTGCCTACGTCGAGGGTGAATCGCTTCTGATGGCACTCAAGGATGTGGCGCTCAGCAGCGGCTCTGCGTGCACTTCAGCCTCGCTGGAGCCTTCATATGTGCTGCGTGCTATTGGCACCGATGAGGATCTGGCCCACAGTTCCATACGCTTTGGCATTGGTCGCTTCACCACCGTCGAGGAAGTCGACTATACGGCCAACAAGTGCATCAAGCACGTGGAACGACTACGCGAAATGTCACCGCTCTGGGAAATGGTCCAAGAGGGCATTGACATTAAGTCCATACAATGGTCACAGCACTAAGTAAACAATATTGTTAATTATATGTACATGCTGTTAAATAACATGTACATGCTGTTAAATTACATGTACATGCGAATAATTCAAATATAGGAACAATGTAATTGAAGTTAAATTCGTTAAACAAATTTTTATAATGTTCAGAACAGATGAGCAACAGCTTTTGTGGGCAGCTAACTTGTATGGAGTCAATTTTTAATCAGAACTAGAATGGAAGAAAACTTAATCTCAATTTCTCTACAAAAAATCTAAATTCATGGGATTTTCAGAGTGTTAAGCACTTTGAATGCTATAAGTGTTTAAAACAAACCGAATTTCCCAGCGTTTGCTCTTAAAACTCTCTAAATTGGTAGTTATAGCTATGAATCCCAGAGAAATCACTCTAATTAGGACTGTTTTGGGAAATTTTCTAGAATATATCTATATACGATGCAGTAATTTTTAGTAATTTCCGCATTTGAGACTATTTGTCGAGATCATATATAGGGAAACCAGTCGGAAAAAAGACTTTAAGACCCTCATTGGTTAGTGTGTAGCTATATTCGTCTATCTTTTGCATAAACTGACTACAGCTTAAATAAGATTCCCCATTCTAAGAACATGCCGCAAGCATATTGTTTTCTTTAAGTTTATTTTGTACACATAACCCACTTAAAAGTTAACTTAAGCTAAAATGTCAAGTTAAGGTGAATGGAATACAATGGAATACACCAAAGCGACTCCAAAGTGCAAAATGCAAAAGCGTACAGCTATTTGCATTGTTTTTTTTTTTAAATTTATTTTGTAATTTTGTGATTTTATTGTTGCTGTTGTTAGCGAGCCGTTGCTCCAAGTTGGGTTCAAAGTTCAGTTTGTCTTCTTTTTGCTGGCACCACCCAATATTTTACGACGAAGCGTAAACATGTGCATATAGAGCTGTGGGAAGAGGGGAATGTAGGCCAACATGACAATCCAGAGTAGTGTAAAGTAGGAGAACGTGGCATTCCATTTGTTGGGCATCTCAACACTCCAGACGCTGTGCTCCTTGGCATAACGCTGTGCCCACCAGAAGCACAATAGCTCGCCGGTGACACCGATGGGATAGAGGGCAATGAATGTGGTATAACGCAGGAAGATCACAAATTGTGGCACCACCTTAATAATATTGAGTGCATAGAAACCATAGCGTATGATCTCTGTGATGGCCCAGGCGAGTAGAGCAATGGGCAGACCGGGTGAGAGTTTGGCTGTTGGTGTGGCCATCACAACGCCAACGACGACCATCATGCGGCTAAGCACCTGAAAGGTGGTGACCACAGGATTCGATTTGACCAGTCCACACACAGCATTCAAGATCTCCACGAAGGCGGCATTCTGGAAGATTATGACAGCGAGACGTGTGTAATCCCACAATGTGATCTGGGCACGGAACTGAGGACCTTGCAGCACATAGTAATTGATCAGCTGATACAGGATATAGCTCCAGCCGCCCACCTGGATGGCATTGTATGCAAATAGATAAAGTTTCGTTAGGCCCGAGGACTCTTTGCTAGCCGCTGGAGGCGATTTGCTTGATTTAGCTGCTGCTGGCTTGGTGGACATTTTTGTAACTGGTTTGGTTTTGAGCTTTCACCCTGTGGCAAGACTATTACATATGCTTATTAACTAATCACAATAAAACAATCGCGCTATATGCTATCGCAACAACAACTGATAGCCCCGCTTTCACCTGTCAACTAGACGTGGACGTTTTGTAGTAGTGTTAGTTATAGAAGAAGAAGAGTAGTCGAAACAGCTGGCTTTGACAGAATAATAATTCATTTAACAGATTGTTTCACAAAATTAAAAAATTGCGGGCTTTTAACATAAGAATGTTAAATTGTTATAAAAAAATGTTAAGGTAATGTTTCGTTATCGATACAGCGCATGAGACCGAAAGAGCGCTCCAAATAGAATGATTTCGCGCTTTAAAAATGCTGAATAATTCCAGGATGTCAAAACTGTCCTTGAAAGTCTAATATTTTGAGGAAATATTTAGTAATAGACTATTTTAAGTTAACCGATAACGTAATTCTTAGTAAGAAGGTCCGTAGTTAAAGAACGATAAAAAAAGAGCGGATTTTTTGGGGTCAAAAAAAAAAATTGGAAATACAATTTTCGGCGGCGGAGGTTGACTTTTTTGCAGGAATTTATTATAAAAACAATAAAAAGAGCTTTAACAGTGCTGTAAACGTAACAGAGTACTTTCGGTTCTTGATTTTGGGGCTGCCTGTGAACATTTAAGTGTTGAACTTTTTTTTAGTCTGTCATCTCATGAATTTCGAAGTGCTGTATAAACAGGAGCATTTAAAAATGCTCAGGTAATGTTTAGTTACAGCTAAACATTTTTTGGGCTCTAAAAATTCGGAATTATTCTAGAATTTCAAAAGTAGACTCGGAATATTTTTATTTTTTTGCGGAAAAAGTTGATTAAAAACTATTTTTAGCTTAGCCGATACCCGAGGCATGCCCTGGTCTATCGATAATGTATATAGGTGCCTTTTTGAGTTAACAGAGTAGCGGAGATTGTTATTTCCGAGGCGTTGCGCACAATTTTATTTAAATCACGCGATTTTTTATTTAAATAGTTTCACCGATTTCTTGCTAAAATTGTTCGAAGTACCGCCAACTGAACAAACTTAACTAACTGTTAACGCGCTGTTAACGACAACATTGGCACACCTTAAATTGGATTTTTATTATATTTTCCGTCATAAAAGTCAGCCTCCGATGCCGGTTTGAAATCCTGGAATTTTTCTGCATTTTTTGAGCCCAAAACCAGCTTTTTTGATCGCTGTTTTGCAGTGGTAGCTATATCGAAACATTACCAACTCGCAAATTGAATAAAGCGTGAATCCGTACGCATAAACGTATTATTTGGAGACAAACATCAATGAATAGAGTTGCCGCACGATAACATGCCAATAAATGTGCTCTCGATAGTTCTTCTCACATACGTTAAATCGATAGGATCTTTTGCAAACGAGCACGTGTGGCATCTGGTAATACCCGCTTAAACGAAGGAAGGCATACAAAATATGTAATAAAATGTCGGACACTTCAGAAGACGAACAGGCGCAATTGCAAACAAGTGAAGAAGAGCTAAGCGGCGAGGAGGAAGAGCTAAGCGGTGAGGAAGAACAGCAGGAGGATGCAGAAGAACACGCAGAAAGTGGCTCCGATGATGCTGATGAAGAAGAGGCGACAAAAGACGATAAGCCAATGACATGGAAAGATCTTGTAAATTGTAACATCATCTACCCAGATATACGCAAATTTCTAACATTTCAATTAAATTTATCACAAAATGTAGGGTCTTAACGACACGCTGTGTAAGGCATGCGACGAGCTGAAGTGGAAGGCACCTTCGAAAATACAAAAGGAGGCAATACCTGTTGCACTGCAGGGCAAAGATGTCATTGGGTTGGCGGAAACTGGTTCTGGCAAAACGGGAGCCTTTGCGTTGCCCATACTGCATGCGCTGCTCGAGAATCCGCAACGTTATTTTGCGCTTGTGCTAACGCCAACGCGTGAATTGGCTTTTCAAATAGGCGAACAATTTGAGGCTTTGGGTGAGTTTTCAATACATAATAATAGCGGTGTACCAATAAGAGTTTCAAAGAATATGGATTGATCAAAGAACTAGAAGACCATCTATAACAGATTTAAACATATTCAATTTAACCAAAATATACAAATCCAATGCTCGTTAAAACCGGAGATGGGATCGGAATGGGAATCCCGTGGGTTCCGCCAAAAGTTTTCGAACGGAATAGAATTTTAAAAAGTACGAAACGGTTGGGATTTCTTTATGTTCCCGCAAGACCCGAAAATACTTGGTTTTTAAAAGGTCAGTTCAGAAGAACTCAAAAGAAATTTCTAGACCAGCGGAAATTTCGGGATAGCCAAGTATTCCGAATCATGTTTCTCGTTCCGATCCCATATCTAGTCATAACAAAACATTTCCACCTACATCTAATAATGATTCCCATTTTGATTTACTCATGCAACAGGCAGCGGCATTGGCATCAAGTGTTGCGTTATTGTCGGCGGCATGGACATGGTTGCACAGGGCCTGCAGTTGGCGAAGAAGCCGCACATTATTATTGCTACGCCCGGTCGCCTGGTGGATCATCTGGAGAATCTGAAGGGCTTCAATTTGAAGGCCATCAAATATTTGGTTATGGACGAGGCCGATCGCATACTTAATATGGACTTTGAGGTGGAGCTGGACAAGATATTAAAGGTGCTGCCGCGTGAACGACGCACGTTTCTATTTAGTGCGACGATGACGAAAAAGGTAAAGAAGCTGCAGCGTGCCTCACTCAAGGATCCCGTCAAGGTGGAGGTTTCCAACAAATATCAAACAGTCGATCAGCTTCAGCAATATTATCTGTTCATACCGGTCAAATATAAAGATGTCTATCTGGTGCACATATTGAACGAATTGGCTGGCAACAGTTTCATGATCTTTTGCAGTACCTGCAACAATACGGTGAAAACAGCTCTAATGCTACGCGCCCTCGGACTGGCCGCCATCCCGTTGCATGGCCAAATGTCGCAGAATAAACGACTGGCAGCTCTAAACAAATTTAAGGCTAAGAATCGCTCCATATTGATATCAACAGATGTGGCATCGCGTGGATTGGACATTCCCCATGTGGATGTGGTTGTCAACTTTGACATACCCACACACAGCAAGGACTACATACATCGTGTTGGCCGCACGGCGCGTGCTGGTCGGTCTGGCCAGGCCATCACCATTGTCACTCAGTATGATATTGAGCTGTATCAGCGTATTGAGCATCTGCTGGGCAAGCAAATGCCGCTCTATAAGTGCGAGGAGGATGAGGTATTGGCACTGCAGGAGCGCGTGGCAGAGGCGCAACGTACTGCGAAACTGGAGCTCAAAGATCTGGAGGACAGCAAGGGCTACAAGGGAGGCAAGGGCAAAAAACGCTCGGCGGCTGGTGACAATTTTGATGACTCGGAACAATTTTCGGGGGCGCGCAAGCGCATGAAACCCATGGGCAAGGTTGGCAAAAAAATGGGAGGTTCTGGCGGCGGCAAGGGTATGGGGGGTGCTGGCGCTAAAAAGAATTGGAGCCGTGGAGGTAAAAAGAGAAATTAGTCGCTTAAGTATTTAAGAATTTCTGTATAAATGTAATACATATATTTAGAAGCAAAAGTCAAGTTCACAATTCATTCGTGTAATAAAAAAAAAAAAAAAAACTAAAAATATTACTAGAACTGAATTGGATAGGCGTCCATTCGAAATGCTGCTCAACAGCATTTAACGATGTTTAAGATCCACCTATAAAGAAAATTAAATCGTATTTAGAAGCATTCACGTCAAACATGATTGTCAATCATAATCAATTTTGCGCAATTCAAACAAAACTGCAAGAAATAATGTCAATTATTCCGCATTTAGACGGTGAATTTAACTTGTAGGAAAGAGGTGCAGCACATCTTCCCAACTGCGAATTAAGATGTTTGATTGTGAATAAAAATCATGTTGAGTGCATCGCATTTAGTTGTATTGCTTACCCGTTGTTTTAAATTTGAGGCATTGACGCATTAGTTCCATTCTTTTGGTTAACGAATTCGTCATAAGATTGGTACCAAGTCCTACCACTGTTGGCCAATTGCATGGCGTTACGCTCCTGTTGTTGGAGCTTTTGTTGAAGCGTTTGTTGGTTGTGGACTTGGGGCTGTGGTTGTGGTTGTGGTTGACGGGCCTGTGGTTGTGGTTGATGGGCCTGTGGTTGTGGTTGATGGGCCTGTGGTTGTGGTTGATGGGCCTGTGGTTGTGGTTGATGGGCCTGTGGTTGTGGTTGATGTGGCTGCTGGTTGATGCCGGATTCTGATGCTTTCTGCCAATTATTAAGAATCTCAAATACCGAACGGATATTGTCTGTGTTTCTACCAATGGGATAGAAGATCATCAGTTGGATGGCTTTGTCAATGAGATGCTGCTGTTGCTTGGCGACTGCATCCATAGCAATTGATTTAAGGAATTCAACAGGTATGGGAAAACGATCATAATAGAAGAGCTGCTCCAAAACCACTATATAATTATACCAATCGGCAGTTGCCAAAATGCGTAGCAATTGTGTTGTTAATGACTCATATTTGGCCGCATCATTTGTACTCCATAGATGCTCCATAAAAGTACTGGCTGCCGATTCAGGTGTCATCTTATATTGTACTAATAAATTATATAAATCCATAACCATTGGCGCAACAGAAGCCTTGTAGAGGGCACAATCTTGAACTGTTATAGCAAGATCCGTAATCATACCGCGTTTCCCAAAAATCTCAGCAAACGCAAGGAGATAACATTTGAAGAGCAGTTGGCTACTCATCATTTGCTTATATGATTCACGTATTTCCTTTGGTTTCATCTTATACAGTTGACGCATCACTTCACCGATTGTATTAAGAGTATGGTTGCAATCTAATTTATGACAGCTGTCTCCCAAGAATCGGAAACACTTGATGCCAAAGACTGCATATTTTTGGCGTGCAGGAGCTGAATATTTGCAGACATTGTTAAAGCTTGAATTGACAGGCAAGCTATTTGGTGGATTGGCAGGCAAGAGATGTGCTGCCTCAGCAGGTAAGTGATCTGCTGCGTCGGCAGCCAAGCTATTTGGTGGATTGGCAGGCAAGAGATGTGCTGCCTCAGCAGGTAAGTGATCTGCTGCGTCGGCAGCCAAGCTATATGTTGGCTTGGCAGATGACAGGTGTGCTGCCTCGCCAGGTAAGCGCTGTGGTGGCTTGGCAGACGACAGATGTGGTGGCTTGGCAGACGAGACATGTGCTGCCTCGGCAGGCAAGCTATATGTTGGCATGCCTGGCAAAAGATGTACTGCGTCGGCAGGTAAGCGACGTGGTGGCTCGGCAAGCAAGCGATGAGGTGGCTTGGCAGATGAGAGATGTGGTGGCTTGGCAGACGATGGATGTACTTCCTTTGCAGGTCTGCGATCTGGTGACTTGACAGGCAAAAGATGTACTACGTCGGCAGGTAAGCGACGTCGTGGCTTGGCAGACGAGAGATGTAGTGGCTCGGCAAGCAAGCGATGAGGTGGCTTGGCAGACGATGGATGTACTTCCTTTGAAGGTTTGCGATATGGTGGCGCAAAAATGGGCGATGGTGGCTCTGTTGCTCTTACACGGGATTTTTGGCCAACTAGAACCTTGAATGGATTTTCATTTAGACAACGATTGTGTGGTGAAGATTCGAGTTCTAGTGAAGATTTTTTCATTTGTGACGGTTTCATTCCTTGTAAATAACGCTGCTGTTGCTCATCTGGTTTATCAGGCAGCTCTTGAATTTTACTATTTGTTTTCAAGGGTATACGATAGCTGCGCAGATCTCCAATCGTCTTTTTCACAACAGTTTCGGCAAGCGTTTTTTGACCCTTCTCTTCTTTATCTTCTTCATATCCATTTCTTGCTTTGTTATCTTGTTCGATTTCTAACTGCAGCTCCCCTTGTTTTTCCAAGTTTCGTATTGTACCGTTTACGTTGAGTTCTTCTTTGATGTCATCCATTTTATCAGCGCTTGATTCAGTTACATAGTCATCATCCCCGTCCCAGGATGTGGCCACTGAAATCGCGTCATCGTCAATTTCATAGTTAAGCACATTATGCACCATGGCATCCAGTTCCAATGGCGTTTTACACATCTCTAATGGTAAAGTGGTCAAATTATCAAAAAAATTTGATGTATCAGCAATATCAGTGGTGTCAATTTCTTGCAGCGATTTGTCAATTAAACTATCTAGGCAATTATCTATTTCAACAACGCCATCTGTGTCGATTGCAGCAGTATCATTCATGACATCATCATCATCACACAGAAACTGGCTAAAACTGTAACTTAATTTATCTTCATCGATAAAGATATCTTCCAATTTGTTCTCTGGTTTAACTGCTGCTGCGCTTTCATCACCATCAAAACTTAATCTATGTTCATCGATTATATCTTCTAAATTGTTAGTTGATTTTTGCGCAGCAGCATTTTCATCAGATTCAAAACTTAATCTATCGTCAGCTTCAAAACTTAATCCATCTCCACCGATTAAAATATCTTGGAAATTTTTATATGAGTTACCAATTGCTGCTGCGCTTTCGTGAGCTTCAAAAAAACAATTTATATTGTCTTCTGTTGTATCATTTATATAGATATTGCTATTTTCATCAGGCGTTAAGCTGAGATCTTCAGGATTATCGGTTAATGTTAATGGTGATTCGGACGAGCATGCTGTTTGTGTAGCTGATTGTGTTGTTAAATCCAGTGCTGCCGTCGGCCTATGAGCCTGTTCGTTTTGTCCATATATATGTGGTAACAAAAGAAAATGATTAGGTGGCAAATACTCTACAAAGCCACATGCTGATTTTCCTGCCTTCCGTTGATATTGACGATTGGACGCATTTGATTTCGTTATTGAATTATTTTGTTCACGTTTCGACTGATATCGTTTTTCCATTTGCAAAACGTTGCCATTATTTTTTTTATTGTTGATCGACCTTGTTTGAACTAGCTTTTGTTGTTGCTGATGCTGCTGAGGATGCTCCTGCTGGTTCTGGTTTGACTGCTGTATAAACTGTGTTTCTTGCCTAGGCTCTAGTTTATTTTGTTTGCCCTGGAAATTAAAATATAACCATTATTTTTAAAATGTTCAAGCAAAAGTAATTGAAATAAAATGAGCACTGCACAGTTCTACTGCGTCGGTTTTAAACTCATTTAAAAAGAATTTTTTTAACTGCCACGCCTATTCCTACTTCAAAGTACTTTTCATTTTTAATTATATTTTTGGTTTGAATAATTTTGATACCACCTACTTAAAAAAATACTTTTAATGATTTCAAAGCCGAATAAGAAACGTTTTTTGGATGAAAAACTATTACGTCTGCTCCGGTTTTCACTTTTGACAGTTTCTTAAAATTCATTTCTCTTAACTGTTTAGATTTTGATAAGCTACTTGAAATACATCGCAATGTCAAGTGAATTCGATCCTAGAATAACAAAAAGCCAATAAATTCGAAAACTCTTGTTAAGTGCGTCAATTGGAACATTTAAGGGAAAGTTACTTTCATTTAAAATGGGTAAAAGGGAACAATAGAGTACTACAAATGTATATAAGAGGCATAAGGAGGCATCTCTGACTATATCACTGTGGACAGCAAGAATGAACGATTTGCTGCGAGTGTCCGATCAGATCGAGCTATATACCGATCGAAAGGTATTACTTTAATTGAGAAAATTGCATACTAAAACTTTTGGTAACTCACCTGGTTCATGAAATATAGGCGAGCAGGTGAGAATGCAAAAATGTAAAAAATTGGGGCTTTTGGTCTTTTTTTTTAAACGCACAAATGAGCAAATTCTGAACACGCGTCGAATGACACCTCGTTCATACCAATCTAAAAATTCCTTCAAAAGTGACATGAACCTTTTAAAATTAGAGTGGCCTTCCCAAATTGAGATGAAAAGGTTGTCAGTTTGTGGGTCTGTTTGTTTATATCAACGCGTTGAGATAGCTGTCTAGAATTTTTTTAAATTGTTCCCCCATCATAACCCAAGAAACGTTTGTTCTACCACTTTTCTGGAAAACAGCTAGTTAAGCGGGAAAACGCTCAAAGCCGCTAAAATTGAAACGCCCAGCCACGTTCTACATTTCATTGAAAAGGTATTTTTAAGAGCTTTTAAGCTTACCTTTGGCAGTTTTTTCTTAAAACACTCAGGTGAAAAACTACGGGTGAAATTACGTTTTTTTTGTACATTTTGGCAATTTAAAAGAAATTGGTCTTACCGATTTTAATAAAATTTATAAATGTTGTAGCCATTGAGATTCAGCAACTTTTGATATATAACATATATCTGGCATAATTCGTCTTCGCGAGATATTATCTGTTTGGTGTACTACTACTCGGCACACTGCAAACGTTACTTAGGTACAATAAAAAGAAGCTGAATCTTTTTGCGCAACGTGCGGAATGCATATTAGTTTTATTATTTAAAATAATTCTTTATTAATACTTCGTCCCAAAATTAGATAATCAGAAGAAAATTAGATTGTCCGTAGACTTTAACCTCGTGTAGAGGTGTTTTTAATTGATAAAGTATATACAGTACTTTTCGCTTATAACGAACCCATTTAAAACGAACTGTTACTTAGGAAGAATCAACTTCAAACGTACGCTCACACCAATTCATTGGTTTCAAAACGAACCATACAAAATTTGAACTTGAACCTGCTAAAAAATAATAGTTTGTAAAAGTTTGATATTCATGTTTCATTATTGGTATTTTTATCATCTATTAAAATAAATGTAAAATCAAGCCAGAGAGCATTAAAAACGCTATCAAATTGAAATATTCGATTCGAATTTTGGAGCGGCGAATGCATTGAAAGCGCAAATACTAATTACCGCAAAATTCTAATTGACAAAGGTTCTTATTTATTTGTTGATTATTCCGACTTGCTTAAAACTAAACTAAACTGACTGTAAATCTATCAATGCTAAAGTTACGAACTTAAATCCTACTGCTTTAGATAAAATTGAGTCTATGCACGTACCTTGATTTTCTCTCCTATCAAACCATGAATACGTGGATTTTGCTGATTTGTGTTCAAACTAATTCGGTTAGTTCTAACGAGTGGTGGGCGACCGCGTCTTGGGGCAGCGACAACAGCCGGTGGTTGTGCAACTGCTGCCAATGCAGCTGATGGAACTGATTGGACATCTGATTTGTCATCTGTATTTGATTGTGAATTATTTGACACATTGTCTTCAATGTCAGTGGTTGCCGATTCTTCAGATATTAATTTAATACGTTTACGCCACGTGGCAAGCGGCACCGACTCATCTTCTTCTTCGCTGTCACTTTTTTCCGGTTGCTCAAACTTGGGCTGCAGCTGACTTTTCGGCTGGCGCAGCTTGTCTGGTAGCAAATGGTCGATCTACAAAGCATAATAAAAAATATTGCGTTTATACTATTCTTCAAAAACTGAGAAAAAAAAACTTATGTCGCGTTTGTAAAATGTTTTTCTGATGGACGCTATTTTTTGTTTTTCACTTTTGAAGTTAGAGCAACCAAACATGGCCTGACAAAGTTTTATAAGAAAAAAAAAAAAAAAAGAGTATGCACCTCTCAAGTTTACTTACATTTTCTATAAGAATATATGGCTCCTTTGGCTTTCGCATGTGTTTAATGAATGAATCGTAGATTTCCTGCCATTCATCTGATGTATATTTCTTAATTCCCTCGCGCTGCACAATTTGTGACCACATTCGTAAAATGTCACGCTTGCGCATCTTGTTTGTTACACTGGAAGAGCTCATTTGTTTTATTTAATTTGTTTGTTTTGTTTTGTTTTTATTATTTGGCCGCCATGTTTGGGACAAGGAAAATGCCGCTCTACTAAATGGCGCGTTCTGCGCTCACGTTTCCCGAAGTGCCGTTATGTTAGAGATGGGTGAAATGAGTCGATTGATGTCACAGATATTTTAAAGTAGCAAATATATCGACATTTACAAAAATATCTCTAGAGCCTGTTTCTCACGTTGGCTTAAAGCTATGGAGTTTTTTCGTAATGCAGCTCGCGTTTTCACGTTGGCTTTTTTGCTGGCTTTTTTTTTTTTTTCGATTAAATTAATTGAAATCATAACTTTTAAGTCGATTTTTAATATAAATTCTAATTATAATGCATAGCCTTAAATATGACTGGGAATCTAACTAAATTTTAAACTTCTAATATTCAATTTGCAATACATACGGTCACGCAAAACTATTATCGCTTATAATTGCATGTAATCGGAATGTGAGCATAATAGAAGGCAGAAAAACACCATGGCGCTGGCTCTTCGTGGCGCTTTGCCAACTCCCTTACCGAGAAGTAACAAAGCACCATGGCTCGAAGTCAACGTAAAAAACAGGTCAAGCTTTCCGAAGAAGCAGATATTGTAATTTTTAAACAATAAATCTTATTAATTTGTAAAATTATTTCTTTATTAAACGAATGTTTTCAGCAATCGGGCTACTTATTTATTAAACCAATAATTTCAGCTTTGTAAGGAATGTCAAGAATTTAATGCAAAGAAAAATTTAAAGAAAATGATTTTTCTTCATGTTTGTTTTGACTAAGGTCAAATCGCTCTATTAATAGCTCTATTAATAGGCCCATTACATGCATAGACAGTCTTTGACCTGTTTTTCACGTTGGCGTTTCCGCCATGGCGTTTACGTATATGTTGGTAAGGGGGGGTGGCGGCAAGCAGGGTCGAGGCAAAACGCCACGACGAGCAAAGAACCTGGCGTTTTTCTGCCTTCTGTTATGCTGGCATTCCGATAATATGCATGAAGGGTTGCAATTATTAGCGATAATAGTTTTACGAGCCGTATGTGTTGCATTTTAAATATTAGATATATAAAAATTAATTCGATTTTCAGTCATATTATAAAGTATTACTTATAATTATCATTTATATTGAAAATCGAATTAAAAGTTTCGATTTATATAATCGAAAATGACAAAACGCCAGCAAACGTGAAAAAGCGAGCTGCCTTTCGTTGCAAATTTCAAAATAAAATCGACAAAACGTGAAAAACATGTCTTTGTGTGCCTATATTAAAAGGAACAATAATTTACAAGGTTCTACTTGGTATATTGATAAACAAATAAGTGCAGCGATTGCACGTCTATTTTAAAGAGTATGTATGTAAATATATACAAAGATTAAAGGCCGTAAGGCAAATGTACCTGATACAATACATAACAAAAAATCATTGTCACAGTTATTTCATTGTCACAGTTCCGGTTGTCACTGTGTCTGCAAAATAACCGTATCACCCATCTCTAAGCTATATCGGAGCTGCAAACGCACACACACACACACCCACAGACACACACTCAAGAAAAGATTGAATCAATTCCATCGCAAATGAGACTATGAGACCCTAAACATTATTTCTACGAAGCATAGCTGAAAACTTTTTGTTGAAGTTCCGGTAAGGAATTTGAAGAGATGCTTTGCGTATCACATTCTGATAAGGGTCTTGCGTATACAAATTTCCCCGCTTTTGTCCAGTCTCTCTCGAATCGGAATACAGATCGTCTATGTACATAAATAGGAGTTAGCTCTTTCGACATAATTGCAAGCCCAGAGTACACAACTACTGCTGCAGCTTCTACACTTGATCCAGTTTCATCCATCCAACTAAACATCATAAATGCTACATCAGACTGATTTAGTCAAGGAGCAACCTACCCATAACTATTGTGCATTCAGAGTTTCAAACATTACATTTACATTCCGAACAAAGCGTAGTTTATATATTTTGAAAATTGCGCTTAGCTGTAGTTGGTCACTATATCGATTCCAGGACCGATTTTTGTTTGTTAATAAATACACAGTACAACTGTCAAACAATTTCAGATGGCGGATTAAATATTTATTAAAGTAATACACAAAAAGGATAAAAGCAAAACTTATCATGATTACGTACATATGTACATGAATACGGATTTATTGGCCCAGAAGTACATTACAATTAATCTAATTTAAAAATGTCTACATTATAAAACAATATTAAAGGTCAAAATTTTACTAATCATAAATATTTGCACAACGCACTCGGCCGAATACAATCGCGAGCTGATAGCTCACACTTGCCTAACACTGTACGTCAAAAAGTTCGCATATGCCTTCATCATTTTTCAGTGCGAAATTAAAGTCTTCCTGTGGTGGATTTAGCTGCACAAGTGGCGGGTTTTCTACAGAAAAAAAAAATAAAAAAAAAAATGCAGAATATAAATCTTTGTTAAGCCCGCTTTGTCGATTAGATAATTGTCAAGTGTAAGTTACCTAATTCTGGATCATCCGGATAAAAACGCCTAAGTGAGTGACCAGACATATAATTTTGAAAAATTATTTTCGCAGTCAGTTCATTTTCTAGGGCTCTCATCTCTTCCTTCAGTTCAGGATTACAAGAATAGGTATGCTCGTCTTTAACGACATTACCAGTTCCATTAATCATACCCTCATCGCTGGCATGCGACGGGGATGCTGATGGTGATGGTGTGTCAAAGTGCCGCTCATCAAATGGTCCATCAACGCCGTGTAGATTCGTTGTACCTTTGCCTTGGTTGGTAACCAGACGTATATCGATTGTGCTTCCATTATCAAGGGATACCCGTAACTCACTCTGTGAAATGAAATATGTATTCCAAATGAAATTCTTTTGATGATATGAGGGCTACTTACATCACTTCGCTGTATTTCCACTTCTTCGTCATAGTTTGGTATAGTAAAAACAGAATCATCGCCATAAAATTTAACTAAGTCGTCACGTGTTAAATATGCATACGATTGATTGGTTGGATCTTGCATTATATAGTGCAAATTCCGTTGCGCATACTCCAGTTGTTTATCCAGATCCTCCTCTATTGATTTCAGATGATTCGTACGCTCACATGCAACATCGTACAGCTTGCGATCCTTTTCATTATTAAAGCCACCGCCGCTTTATAAAATTTGAAATATATTACAATAGTTATTATAATTGTTGGTGTACTGCGGAGTAAATGATAAGCCTATATGTTATTCTTACCCATCAAACCAATATCTTGAGTGAAGGCAATAATTTGCATTAATCTGAGAGTGGATTAATCTTCTGTTACGCAATTATGATTTCCCAGAAGATTAAGTCTTCTCTTAGCGACAAAGTCTGTAGTCGATAACTCTTAATATGGTCTTAATTAAAGATTGTATATTGTTATTTTTACTGACATTTATTATTTAACCAAATTTGAAATACCTGTACAATATAAATACTGTACTGAGAGTTCCATTCAGAATGCAAAACAGCCATTTACTTAGTTATGGAGAATTTAAGTAAGAAATATAGAAAGTTTTGAGTGGCCCGAGCGAAATTTCGGAAACATCGGGATGTTCTTGATAGCCAATTATTCGGGATTCAGCCGACTTTTTAAAATTGGCCCCATCCGGAAGTATGTTTCGGGACCCGGGAGATTTCCGTCAAAATCCCGAAGTATGTTCTGGACCCGCCGGATTTCCGTCCCGATTACGAAATATGTGCTTGGAACCACGTGATTTGCGTCTCTTTCTCAACTCTAGTCTTAATATTAATACATTTGATGTGTTTTATTAAACACATGTGTTATGAAGCCCCACAAAAAGAAGTTGCCTCATTTATGAACGTAGAAACATAAGCAATAATAGAATGCAAGCATACGCTCAAACATATTAAGATGATTTAGATGAACGAATAAAATATTGGTTTAATGCTTACCGCCAACGGACTAGTGAACAGTGCCTCCCCTTATCAATCAAGCCGATGCCCTCTAAGACATTGGTGATATCATAGATACGTCGCTTTTGTACATCCAAGATTTTGGTGGCCTACAACAAAAAACAATACACATATAATTGTTAATGTTTAAATTTAAAGATTACAAATGCTGTTTCGCATGCTATTATACCTCTTTCAGATCAATTGAGCCACCATTCTGCTTCATAAGTTCAACAAATTTTTGGGTCAACAAAACCAGCGAACCCACAGAGCGCTGCTGCTGCTGCTGACTGTTTGCCTGTGAGTGTGATTGCGATTGTGTTTGTTGCATTTCCATTTGTGGCTTTTGTTTTTCGTGCGCCATCTCAATGTGTATTGTTGTTCCATAGGTTCTTAACTCCAGCTCTTCAACAGCAGTCGCATTGTCATCAACTTCGATGCTGATGGTGCTGCTGCTGTTGTTGGCAATGATCCGCTGCTGCTGCTGCTTGTTGGGGAGTATAGTTGCTGATTTACGCTTGTACATGGCGCGCAATTAAATGTAAGTCTTCGCTTGATGTTTGTTAACTAATTGGTTGGCACTATTGGTTTGCTATGTGTTTAAACAATGAAAATAATTGCTTATATTTATGATAAATCTCAATTAAATACAAATGTTGGCGCTTGAGCACAATTCCGCCATTTATGTCACTTTTTTTCATTCTCCCAGCACTGTGCTCTCAGGGTTGATACACTGCAAATTAATCGACCGGCCACCACAATTGATGGTACAATGAAGGTTGGCGCAATTCACGCAAATACGCATTTTACATGGCGAAAAGCATTTCTAATGCTGTCATTATTCTCAAATATGGAAACTAATGTAGACGCTTGAGCATAAGTTTATTATTTTGAACATCTTGTTATTACATTTTGCACTCTGACCCAAAATCGCCTGTATCACCTGAACTTTGTTATCGATAACCCGCCACAAATTGATCGAACAATAAAACATTAATAATTTGCTCAATTATATTGTTAATTACTCAAATATTTACATCCAGATTGTTATAACTATGCATAGAGTGTTTGAGTCATAATCTAAACAAATCTTTCCTTACATCTATAATTAACCACGTTTTTATACCACGCCATGTGTGTGACTATTTGTGTGTGTGTGTGTGTGTGAGGCGCGCGCTCTCGCAGCTGCTTTAATTGCGTGTCACGCAGTGCATTCAATATTTTTTTATTTTTCTTGGATTTGCGCAAACCCATGCTTCTGGTCTTATATATGTAAATCTTGGCAAGCTTAAAATATAGGTACCGATTGCCAAGTACGACTGAATCTGCTAATGCAGTTAACAGACTTCAAATATTTCGAATCCTGTGCAGTTTTCACATGTTTATCATGCATACAATGCGTACACATTTACACACACACACACACAAATGTTGTTTATGCATTATTTTCTATATATTGTTTGCAACTGAACAACCGAAATATTGCGCCAACTTCAAATTATGTTTAACAGCAGTAGTTCATATTAAAAACGTCTGCCAAAAATATGCAAAAAAAAATTAAACATACCTTATACGAGCACGTACATCAATACACAATACATTACTAAATCAGATTTCAAACGGGTCAAGCGCGCCGAGCCGGCATCGCTGTTTTAGTATTTTACAGCACTGCGTTTTCGCTTGAGCTTATTGACATGGCAACCCTGCATTAGTTGCTGACGCATGTATTGTAGAGACGGCGACGCTGCTATTTTGCTGTCACAGTTACAACTGAAATTTTTCATATAACTTGCATTTGAATTAATTGGCATATTTTTGAGCTGAACAACTTTTTTTCCCACGAGGCCATATAACGTAAAGACATACCAATAATCCAGATTATGTCGGTTTGACAAATAACACAGTGATTTTGTCATATGTCTTTTAAAAATGATTTTGTAGTTTGCAATATCTGTGACATGATATATTGCTCATCTCTAATGACTTGGCCAGTAGCTGCCCTGGCACAGTTTCATTGAACTGTGTTGAAAACATTAATAAATCAGCTACAGGAATCTAGTTAATGTTTATTTTTAATTTTATTTTACAAATTACATGTTAATGATATAAAATAATTATATAATAATTTGCATTAAAATAATGAAACTTAAATAAAACAGATTCGGCTGACTGATGGCTGTTTCATAGAGAAATATTGAAAAATTTAAACATATTTTCAGAATGTGAACCAAGTCAAGACACATTTATGTAAAAAAAAATCATAAACGCATTTTGGGTGTTCATTTTGATTAACATTTGTGACCAAAAATAGAGCAAATAAAACTAAAAAATAAACAGTATATGTGAAAATGCATTTCAAAGTTATCATTATTTACGATACTTGGTTTTGATTAGTTGATAAGGAATCTCAGGCGGCGTTTGGGATGAGCTCCATAGATAAAGTGCAGTTTACAATTGCTTAATAACAGGATATTTATAAGTTTTAGTTGGGCAAAATTTAAGTTGGCTCAGAGCTTAATTAAAAAATCCGAACTTTAAAATACTTGTGACTGCTAACAGTTACTGCCAAATTGTATCATATCTATTGTCGCCACGTTGTGGTAAACGCCGACACAACGGAACGCTGACGAAATTCGCAGTACAAATTGATTAAACTTAAAAAGCGTCACAAGAATGGTACTTGACTTGGATCTGTTTCGCAGCGATAAGGGCGGCAATCCCGATGCAGTGCGTGATAATCAAAAGAAACGCTTCAAGGATGTCGCTTTGGTCGAGACGGTCATCGAAAAGGACAGCGAATGGCGTCAGCGACGTCATCGCGCCGACAATCTGAACAAGGTGAAAAACGTCTGCAGCAAGGTTATTGGCGAGAAAATGAAGAAGAAGGAACCTTTGGGCCCCGAGGGCGAAGAGGTGCCAGCTGCCATACGCTCCGATTTGACCCAAATCACCGCAGAAACATTGCAGTCGCTAACGGTGAATCAAATAAAACACTTACGTTTGCTCATTGATGATGCCATGACCGAGAATCAGAAGTCTCTGGAGCTGGCGGAGCAGACACGGAATACATCGCTGCGCGAGGTGGGCAACCATTTGCATGAATCGGTGCCCATCTCCAATGACGAGGATGAGAACCGTGTGGAGCGTACGTTTGGCGATTGTGCAAAACGTGGCAAATACTCGCATGTGGATTTGATTGTCATGATCGATGGCATGAACGCGGAGAAAGGCTCGGTGGTATCCGGTGGTCGTGGCTACTTTTTGACTGGCGCTGCAGTATTCCTTGAACAGGCGCTCATACAACACGCGCTGCATTCTCTATATGCACGTGATTATGTACCACTGTATACACCATTCTTTATGCGCAAGGATGTCATGCAGGAGGTGGCTCAACTCTCCCAGTTCGATGAGGAGCTCTACAAGGTTGTCGGCAAGGGCAGCGAACGTGCCGAGGAGGCCGGCACCGATGAGAAGTACTTGATAGCTACCTCGGAGCAACCGATTGCGGCTTATCATCGGGATGAGTGGCTGCCAGAGGCATCACTGCCAATTAAATATGCTGGCTTGTCCACCTGCTTCCGTCAGGAAGTTGGCTCACATGGACGCGACACACGCGGCATCTTTCGTGTGCATCAGTTCGAGAAGGTCGAACAGTTTGTGTTGACCTCGCCGCATGACAACAAATCGTGGGAAATGATGGATGAGATGATTAACAATTCGGAGCAATTCTGTCAATCTTTGGGCATACCTTATCGCGTGGTCAACATTGTTTCGGGTGCACTCAATCATGCTGCCTCAAAGAAGCTCGACTTGGAAGCATGGTTTGGCGGCAGTGGCGCCTACAGAGAGCTGGTCTCGTGTTCCAATTGCTTGGACTATCAAGCGCGGCGTCTGCTCGTCCGCTTTGGTCAGACAAAGAAAATGAATGCCGCTGTGGATTATGTGCACATGTTGAATGCCACAATGTGTGCTGCAACGCGCGTAATTTGCGCCATTCTCGAAACTCATCAAACGGAAACCGGTATCAAGATCCCGGAGCCACTCAAGAAATATATGCCAGCCAAGTTTCAGGATGAGATTCCATTTGTGAAGCCAGCGCCCATTGATCTGGAGCAAGCAGCTGCTGCTAACCAGAAGACCAAGAAGGAGAAGAGCAAGAAGGATCCAGCTGCTGCCTAAATTATAATTATTCATTGTCCTCCACTTACCCCACTTCACTCCTCACTCAGCATTAATTAAGCTTTCGAGTCCAAAATTGTGTTATTACTTACGTATATTTATGGCATTTATTGCAAAAGTTTTATAATTAAATTGCCACAAGCTGCGCTTTAAAATGCTAAACCGATTTATTTATTTTTCAGACTTTGCAATTTTGTAAAGGGCTTTGAAAATCTGTTGTCTTTATCTTGGTCGATGCTCGATCATGATATTGAGACAGTGTATTAAAAGCACTATCACGAAAACCGATAACGATTCGAAATTAAAAGTTCTTGAATGATAGCTACCTGGGAGCAACTTAACAAATTTATACAAAAGTTGTCTGAGCGCAGCTTTACAAATTGATACTAAATTTATAGGAGAACAAGTAAGAACGTTGCAGTCGGATGCACCCGACTGGGATATACTCTTTGTAGACCCTTTACGGGGTCAGAAGTGGGCGTGGCAATTGTATTTTTTTTGCCATCAATTTAAATTTGGTTGGGCCAGTTCTCTATTGACTCTAGCTAAAGGGGTGTGGGAGATACAGACTTTGCTTATTTGTGGGGGCGGGGGTGGACGTGGTCAAATTTTTGTTAGTCAGATCAATCAAGGAAGTGATTAGTAGTTCTTGGTTACTCTAGCTGTAAAACTGTGGAAGATATAGGTGTTTGCGGTTTGTGGGGGAAGGGTTGGGGAGAGATCTTGACACTTTGTCTG